>JANJGN010000464.1:0-473290 GCA_026770705.1 Isurus oxyrinchus | reverse complement strand
GTTTTAAACTGTGAAAAACTGGCTCTCCTCTTGCTGTTTTAAACTGTGAAAACCCAGCTCTCCTCTTGCTGTTTTGAACTGTGAAAACCCTGCTCTCCTCTCGCTGTTTTAAACTGTGAAAAAACTGCTCTCCTCTCGCTGTTTTAACCTGAGAAAACCCGGCTCTCCTCTCGCTGTTTTAAACTGTGAAAACCCAGCTCTCCTCTCGCTGTTTTAAACTGTGAAAATAGTGCTCTCCTCTCGCTGTTTTAAACTGTGAAAACCCGGCTCTCCTCTCGCTGTTTTGAACTGTGAAATCCCTGCTCTCCTCTCGCTGTTTTGAACTGTGAAATTCTTGCTCTCCTCTCGCTGTTTTAAACTGTGAAAAAC
This sequence comes from Isurus oxyrinchus, assembly GCA_026770705.1. Taxonomy (NCBI): domain Eukaryota; kingdom Metazoa; phylum Chordata; class Chondrichthyes; order Lamniformes; family Lamnidae; genus Isurus; species Isurus oxyrinchus. The sequence goes on along the minus strand of JANJGN010000464.1, from coordinate 472,921 downwards.
CTGCTCTCCTCCCGCTGTTTTAAAATGTGCAAACCCTGCTCTCCTCTCGCTGTTTCAAACTGTGAAATTCCTGCTCTCCACTCACTGTTTTAAACTGTGAAAAAACTGCTCACCTCTCGGTGTTTTAAACTGGGAGAACCCTGCTCTCCTCTCGCTGTTTTAAACTGTGAGAACCCTGCTCTCCTCTAGTTGTTTTAAACTGTTTAAATCCTGCTCAATATTCGTTGTTTTAAACTGTGGAAAACCTGCTCTCCTCTCGCTGTTTTAAACTGTGAAAATAGTGCTCTCCTTTCGCTGTTTTAAACTGTGAAAACCCTGCTCTCCTCTAGCTGTTTTGAACTGTGAAAAACCTGCTGTCCACTCGCTGTTTTAAACTGTGAAAACCCTGCTCTCCTCTAGCTGTTTTGAACAGTGAAAAACCTGCTCTCCTCTAGCTGTTTTTCACAGTGAAAAACCTGCTGTCCACTCGCTGTTTTAAACTGTGAAATTCCTGCTCTCCACTCGCTATTTTAAACTGTGAAATTTCCTGCTCACCACTCGTTGTTTTAAACTATGAAAAACCTGCTCTCCTCGAGTTGTTTTAAACTGTGAAATCCACTCTCCCCTCGCTATTTTAAACTGTGAAAATCCGGCCCTCTTGTGTAAATTGAAACAGTGAAAACCTGGCTCTGGTCTCGCTGTTTTGAACTGTGAAAATGACGCCTTCCTATCGCTGTTTTAATCTGTGTAAATCCCGGCCATGTCTCGTTGTTATAAATTGTGAAAACCGGGCTCTCCTCTCTCTGTTTTAAAACAGTGAAAATCGTGCTGTCCTCTCGCTGTTTTAAACAGTGAATAGCCGACTATCCTCTCGCTGTTTAAAACTCAGAATATCCGGCTCTCCTCTTGCTGTTTTAAACTGTGTAAATCCTGGGTTCAACTCGCTTTCTTCAACTGTGAAAACCCTGCTCACCTCTCGCTGTTTTAAACAGTGAAAAACCCTGCTAACCTCTCGCTGTTTTAAACTGCGATAACCCTGCTCTCCGCTCGCTGTTTTAAACTGTGAAAACCCTGTTTTCTTCTCGCTGTTTTAAACTGTGAAAAACTGGCTCTCCTCTTGCTGTTTTAAACTGTGAAAACCCTGCTCACCTCTCGCTGTTTTAAACTGTGAAATTCCTGCTCTCCTGTCGCTGTTTTAAACTGTGAAAACCCAGCTCTCCTCTTGCTGTATTGAACTGTGAAAAACCTGCTCTCCTCTCGCTGTTTTAAACTGTGAAAATGCTGCTTACCTCTCGTTGTTTTCAACTGTGAAAATCCTGCTCCCCTCTCGCTGTTTCAAACTGTGAAAACCCTGTTTTCCTCTCGCTGTTTTAAACTGTGAAAAACTGGCTCTCCTCTTGCTTTTTTAAACTGTGAAAACCCTGCTCACCTCTCGCTGTTTTAAACTGTAAGATTCTTGCTATCCTGTCGCTGTTTTAAACTGTGAAAACCCAGCTCTCCTCTCGTTGTTTTAAACTGTGAAAACGCTGCTTACCTCTCGTTGTTTTAAACCGTGAAAACCCAGCTCTCCTCTCACTGTTTTAAACAGTGAAAATCCGGCTCTCCTCTCGCTGTTTTAAACTTTGAAAAACCTGTTCTCTCTTTCGCTGTTTCAAACTGTGAAATTCCTGCTCTCCTCTCGCTGTTTCAAACTGTGAAAATCCTGCTCGCCTCTCGCTGTTTCAAACTGTGAAATTCCTGCTCTCCTCTCGCTGTTTAAAACTGTGAAATTCCTGCTCTCCTTTCGCTGTTTTAAACAGTGAAAACCCTGCTCTCCTCTCGCTGTTTTAAACTGTGAAATTCCTGCACTCCTCTCGCTGTTTTAAACTGTGAAAACCAGGCCTTCCTCTCTCTGTTTTAAACTGTGAAATTCGTGATGTCCTCTCGCTGTTTTAAACTGTGAATAGCCGACTATCCTCTCGCTGTTTAAAATGAAGAAATTCCGGCTCTCCTCTCGCTGTTTAAAGCTCTGAAATTCCTGTGTCTCCTTTCGCTGTTTTAAACTGTGAAATTCCTGCTCTCCTCTTGCTGTTTTAAACTGTGAAAACCCTGCTCTTTTGTCACTGTTTTAAACTGTGAAAACCCTGATCTCCTCTCGATGTTTTAAACTGTGAAATTCCTGCTCTCCTCTCACTGTTTTAAACTGTGAAAACACTGCTGTCCTCTCGCTGTTTTAACCTGTGAAATACCTGCTCACCTCTCGCTGTTTTAAACTTTGAAAACCCTGCTCTCCTCTTGCTGTTTTAACCATGAAAAACCTGCTCCCCTCTCGCTGTTTTAAACTGTGAAAATCCTGCTCACCACTCGTTGTTTTAAACTGTGAAAAACCTGCTCTCCTCTCACTGTTTTAAACTGTGAAATACCTGCTTTCCTCTCGCTGTTTTAAACAGTGAAAATCCTGCTCACCTCTCGCTGTTTTAAACTGTGAAAACCCTGCTCACCTCTCGCTGTTTTAAACTGTGAAATTCCTGCTCTCCTCTCGCAGTTTTAAACAGCGAAATTCCTGTACTCCTCTCGCGGTTTTAAACTGTGAAATTCCTGCTCTCTTCTCGCAGTTTAAAACTATGAAAACCCTGCTCTCCTCTCGCTGTTTTAAACTGTGAAAAAACTGCTCTCCTCTCGCTGTTTAACCTGAGAAAACCCGGCTCTCCTCTCGCTGTTTTAAACTGTGAAAACCCTGCTCTCCTCTCGCTGTTTTAAACTGTGAAAATAGTGCTCTCCTCTCGCTGTTTTAAACTGTGAAAACCCGGCTCTCCTCTTGCTGTTTTGAACTGTGAAATCCCTGCTCTCCTCTCGCTGTTTTGAACTGTGAAATTCTTGCTCTCCTCTCGCTGTTTTAAACTGTGAAAAACCTGCTCTCCTCCCGCTGTTTTAAAATGTGCAAACCCTGCTCTCCTCTCGCTGTTTTAAACTGTGAAATTCCTACTCTCCTCTCGCTGTTTTAAACTGTGAAAAAACTGCTCACCTCTCGGTGTTTTAAACTGGGAGAACCCTGCTCTCCTCTCGCTGTTTTAAACTGTGAGAACCCTGCTCTCCTCTAGTTGTTTTAAACTGTTTAAATCCTGCTCAATATTCGTTGTTTTAAACTGTGGAAAACCTGCTCTCCTCTCGCTGTTTTAAACTTTGAAAAACCTGTTCTCTCTTTCGCTGTTTCAAACTGTGAAATTCCTGCTCTCCTCTCGCTGTTTCAAACTGTGAAATTCCTGCTCTCCTCTCGCTGCTTGAAACTGTGAAATTCCTGCTCCCCTCTCGCTGTTTTAAACAGTGAAAACCCTGCTCTCCTCTCGCTGTTTTAAACTGTGAAAATAGTGCTCTCCTCTCGCTGTTTTAAACTGTGAAAACCCGGCTCTCCTCTCGCTGTTTTGAACTGTGAAATCCCTGCTCTCCTCTCGCTGTTTTGAACTGTGAAATTCTTGCTCTCCTCTCGCTGTTTTAAACTGTGAAAAACCCTGCTCTCCTCTAGCTGTTTTGAACTGTGAAAAACCTGCTGTCCACTCGCTGTTTTAAACTGTGAAAACCCTGCTCTCCTCTAGCTGTTTTGAACAGTGAAAAACCTGCTCTCCTCTAGCTGTTTTAAACTGTGAAAACCCTGCTCTCCTCTAGCTGTTTTGAACTGTGAAAAACCTGCTGTCCACTCGCTGTTTTAAACTGTGAAATTCCTGCTCACCACTCGCTGTTTTAAACTGTGAAATTCCTGCTCACCACTCGTTGTTTTAAACTATGAAAAACCTGCTCTCCTCGAGTTGTTTTAAACTGTGAAATCCCACTCTCCCCTCGCTATTTTAAACTGTGAAAATCCGGCCCTCTTGTGTAGATTGAAACAGTGAAAACCTGGCTCTGGTCTCGCTGTTTTGAACTGTGAAAATGACGCCTTCCTATCGCTGTTTTAATCTGTGAAAATCCCGGCCCATGTCTCATTGTTATAAATTGTGAAAACCGGGCTCTCCTCTCTCTGTTTTAAACAGTGAAAATCGTGCTGTCCTCTCGCTGTTTTAAACAGTGAATAGCCGACTATCCTCTCGCTGTTTAAAACTCAGAATATCCGGCTCTCCTCTTGCTGTTTTAAACTGTGTAAATCCTGGGTTCAACTCGCTTTCTTCAACTGTGAAAACCCTGCTCACCTCTCGCTGTTTTAAACAGTGAAAACCCTGCTAACCTCTCGCTGTTTTAAACTGCGATAACCCTGCTCTCCGCTCGCTGTTTTAAACTGTGAAAACCCTGTTTTCTTCTCGCTGTTTTAAACTGTGAAAAACTGGCTCTCCTCTTGCTGTTTTAAACTGTGAAAACCCAGCTCTCCTCTTGCTGTTTTGAACTGTGAAAAACCTGCTCTCCTCTCGCTGTTTTAAACTGTGAAAACGCTGCTTTCCTCTCGTTGTTTTCAACTGTGAAAATCCTGCTCCCCTCTCGCTGTTTCAAACTGTGAAATTCCTGCTCTCCTCTCGCTGTTTTAAACTGTGAAATTCCTGCTCTCCTCTCGCTGTTTTAAACTGTGAAATTCCTGCTCTCCTCTCGCTGTTTTAAATTGTGAAAAACCTGCTCTCCTCTCGCTGTTTTAAACTGTGGAATTCCGGCCCTCTTGTGTTGATTGAAACAGTGAAAACCCGGCTCTGGTCCCGCTGTTTTGAACTGTGAAAATGCCACCTTCCTCTTGCTGTTTTAATCTGTGTAATTCCCGGCCCATCTCTCGTTGTTATAAATTGTGAAGACCGGGCTCTCCTCTCTCTGTTTTAAACTGTGAAAACCCTGTTTTCCTCTCGCTGTTTTAAACTGTGAAAAACTGGCTCTCCTCTCGCTGTTTTAAACTGTGAAAACCCTGTTCTCCTCTCGCTGTTTTAAACTGTGAAAACCCAGCTCTCCTCTTGCTTTTTTAAACTGTGAAAACCCTGCTCACCTCTCGCGGTTTTAAACTGTAAGATTCTTGCTATCCTGTCGCTGTTTTAAACTGTGAAAACCCAGCTCTCCTCTCGTTGTTTTAAACTGTGAAAACGCTGCTTACCTCTCGTTGTTTTAAACCGTGAAAACCCAGCTCTCCTCTCACTGTTTTAAACAGTGAAAATCCGGCTCTCCTCTCGCTGTTTTAAACTTTGAAAAACCTGTTCTCTCTTTCGCTGTTTCAAACTGTGAAATTCCTGCTCTCCTCTCGTTGTTTTAAACTGTGAAATTCCTGTTCTCCTCTCGCTGTTTTAAACTGTGAAATTTCTGCCCTCCTCTCGCTGTTTTAAACTGTGAAAACACTGCTCTCCTCTCGCTGTTTTAACCTGTGAAATACCTGCTCACCTCTCGCTGTTTTAAACTTTGAAAACCCTGCTCTCCTCTTGCTGTTTTAAACCATGAAAAACCTGCTCCCCTCTCGCTGTTTTAAACTGTGAAAATCCTGCTCACCATTCGTTGTTTTAAACTGTGAAAAACCTGCTCTCCTCTCACTGTTTTGAACTGTGAAATACCTGCTTTCCTCTCGCTGTTTTAAACTGTGAAAACCCTGCTCACCTCTCGCTGTTTTAAACTGTGAAATTCCTGCTCTCCTCTCGCAGTTTTAAACAGCGAAATTCCTGTTCTCCTCTCGCGGTTTTAAACTGTGGAAATCCGGCCCTCTTGTGTTGATTGAAACAGTGAAAACCCGGCTCTGGTCCCGCTGTTTTGAACTGTGAAAATGCCACCTTCCTCTTGCTGTTTTCATCTGTGTAATTCCCGGCTCATCTCTCGTTGTTATAAATTGTGAAGACCGGGTTCTCCTCTCTCTGTTTTAAACTGTGAAATCCCTGTTTTCCTCTCGCTGTTTTAAACTGTGAAAAACTGGCTCTCCTCTTGCTTTTTTAAACTGTGAAAACCCTGCTCACCTCTCGCTGTTTTAAACTGTAAGATTCTTGCTATCCTGTCGCTGTTTTAAACTGTGAAAACCCAGCTCTCCTCTCGTTGTTTTAAACTGTGAAAACGCTGCTTACCTCTCGTTGTTTTAAACCGTGAAAACCCAGCTCTCCTCTCACTGTTTTAAACAGTGAAAATCCGGCTCTCCTCTCGCTGTTTTAAACTTTGAAAAACCTGTTCTCTCTTTCGCTGTTTCAAACTGTGAAATTCCTGCTCTCCTCTCGTTGTTTTAAACTGTGAAATTCCTGTTCTCCTCTCGCTGTTTTAAACTGTGAAATTTCTGCCCTCCTCTCGCTGTTTTAAACTGTGAAAACACTGCTCTCCTCTCGCTGTTTTAACCTGTGAAATACCTGCTCACCTCTCGCTGTTTTAAACTTTGAAAACCCTGCTCTCCTCTTGCTGTTTTAAACCATGAAAAACCTGCTCCCCTCTCGCTGTTTTAAACTGTGAAAATCCTGCTCACCACTCGTTGTTTTAAACTGTGAAAAACCTGCTCTCCTCTCACTGTTTTAAACTGTGAAATACCTGCTTTCCTCTCGCTGTTTTAAACTGTGAAAACCCTGCTCACCTCTCGCTGTTTTAAACTGTGAAATTCCTGCTCTCCTCTCGCAGTTTTAAACAGCGAAATTCCTGTTCTCCTCTCGCGGTTTTAAACTGTGAAATTCCTGCTCTCTTCTCGCAGTTTAAAACTATGAAAACCCTGCTCTCCTCTCGCTGTTTTAAACTGCGAAAAAACTGCTCTCCTCTCGCTGTTTTAACCTGAGAAAACCCTGCTCTCCTCTCGCTGTTTTAAACTGTGAAAAGCCTGCTCTCCTCTCGCTGTTTTAAACTGTGAAAATAGTGCTCTCCTCTCGCTGTTTTAAACTGTGAAAACCCGGCTCTCCTCTCGCTGTTTTAAACTGTGAAATTCCTGCTCTCCTCTCGCTGTTTTAAACTGTGAAATTACTGCTCTCCTCTCGCTGTTTTAAATTGTGAAAAACCTGCTCTCCTCTCGCTGTTTTCAACTGTGGAAATCCGGCCCTCTTGTGTTGATTGAAACAGTGAAAACCCGGCTCTGGTCCCGCTGTTTTGAACTGTGAAAATGCCACCTTCCTCTTGCTGTTTTCATCTGTGTAATTCCCGGCTCATCTCTCGTTGTTATAAATTGTGAAGACCGGGTTCTCCTCTCTCTGTTTTAAACTGTGAAAACCCTGTTTTCCTCTCGCTGTTTTAAACTGTGAAAAAACTGGCTCTCCTCTTGCTTTTTTAAACTGTGAAAACCCTGCTCACCTCTCGCTGTTTTAAACTGTAAGATTCTTGCTATCCTGTCGCTGTTTTAAACTGTGAAAACCCAGCTCTCCTCTCGTTGTTTTAAACTGTGAAAACGCTGCTTACCTCTCGTTGTTTTAAACCGTGAAAACCCAGCTCTCCTCTCACTGTTTTAAACAGTGAAAATCCGGCTCTCCTCTCGCTGTTTTAAACTTTGAAAAACCTGTTCTCTCTTTCGCTGTTTCAAACTGTGAGATTCCTGCTCTCCTCTCGCTGTTTCAAACTGTGAAAAACCTGCTCGCCTCTCGCTGTTTCAAACTGTGAAATTCCTGCTCTCCTCTCGCTGTTTAAAACTGTGAAATTCCTGCTCTCCTTTCGCTGTTTTAAACAGTGAAAACCCTGCTCTCCTCTCGCTGTTTTAAACTGTGAAATTCCTGCACTCCTCTCGCTGTTTTAAACTGTGAAAACCAGGCCTTCCTCTCTCTGTTTTAAACTGTGAAATTCGTGATGTCCTCTCGCTGTTTTAAACTGTGAATAGCCGACTATCCTCTCGCTGTTTAAAATGAAGAAATTCCGGCTCTCCTCTCGCTGTTCAAAGCTCTGAAATTCCTGTGTCTCCTTTCGCTGTTTTAAACTGTGAAATTCCTGCTCTCCTCTTGCTGTTTTAAACTGTGAAAACCCTGCTCTTTTGTCACTGTTTTAAACTGTGAAAACCCTGATCTCCTCTCGATGTTTTAAACTGTGAAATTCCTGCTCTCCTCTCACTGTTTTAAACTGTGAAAACACTGCTGTCCTCTCGCTGTTTTAACCTGTGAAATACCTGCTCACCTCTCGCTGTTTTAAACTTTGAAAACCCTGCTCTCCTCTTGCTGTTTTAAACCATGAAAAACCTGCTCCCCTCTCGCTGTTTTAAACTGTGAAAATCCTGCTCACCACTCGTTGTTTTAAACTGTGAAAAACCTGCTCTCCTCTCACTGTTTTAAACTGTGAAATACCTGCTTTCCTCTCGCTGTTTTAAACAGTGAAAATCCTGCTCACCTCTCGCTGTTTTAAACTGTGAAAACCCTGCTCACCTCTCGCTGTTTTAAACTGTGAAATTCCTGCTCTCCTCTCGCAGTTTTAAACAGCGAAATTCCTGTACTCCTCTCGCGGTTTTAAACTGTGAAATTCCTGCTCTCTTCTCGCAGTTTAAAACTATGAAAACCCTGCTCTCCTCTCGCTGTTTTAAACTGTGAAAAAACTGCTCTCCTCTCGCTGTTTTAACCTGAGAAAACCCGGCTCTCCTCTCGCTGTTTTAAACTGTGAAAACCCTGCTCTCCTCTCGCTGTTTTAAACTGTGAAAATAGTGCTCTCCTCTCGCTGTTTTAAACTGTGAAAACCCGGCTCTCCTCTTGCTGTTTTGAACTGTGAAATCCCTGCTCTCCTCTCGCTGTTTTGAACTGTGAAATTCTTGCTCTCCTCTCGCTGTTTTAAACTGTAAAAAACCTGCTCTCCTCCCGCTGTTTTAAAATGTGCAAACCCTGCTCTCCTCTCGCTGTTTTAAACTGTGAAATTCCTACTCTCCTCTCGCTGTTTTAAACTGTGAAAAAACTGCTCACCTCTCGGTGTTTTAAACTGGGAGAACCCTGCTCTCCTCTCGCTGTTTTAAACTGTGAGAACCCTGCTCTCCTCTAGTTGTTTTAAACTGTTTAAATCCTGCTCAATATTCGTTGTTTTAAACTGTGGAAAACCTGCTCTCCTCTCGCTGTTTTAAACTTTGAAAAACCTGTTCTCTCTTTCGCTGTTTCAAACTGTGAAATTCCTGCTCTCCTCTCGCTGTTTCAAACTGTGAAATTCCTGCTCCCCTCTCGCTGTTTTAAACAGTGAAAACCCTGCTCTCCTCTCGCTGTTTTAAACTGTGAAAATAGTGCTCTCCTCTCGCTGTTTTAAACTGTGAAAACCCGGCTCTCCTCTCGCTGTTTTGAACTGTGAAATCCCTGCTCTCCTCTCGCTGTTTTGAACTGTGAAATTCTTGCTCTCCTCTAGCTGTTTTGAAATGTGAAAAACCTGCTGTCCACTCGCTGTTTTAAACTGTGAAAACCCTGCTCTCCTCTAGCTGTTTTGAACAGTGAAAAACCTGCTCTCCTCTCGCTGTTTTAAACTGTGAAAACCCTGCTCTCCTCTAGCTGTTTTGAACAGTGAAAAACCTGCTCTCCTCTAGCTGTTTTTCACAGTGAAAAACCTGCTGTCCACTCGCTATTTTAAACTGTGAAATTCCTGCTCACCACTCGTTGTTTTAAACTATGAAAAACCTGCTCTCCTCGAGTTGTTTTAAACTGTGAAATCCCACTCTCCCCTCGCTATTTTAAACTGTGAAAATCCGGCCCTCTTGTGTAGATTGAAACAGTGAAAACCTGGCTCTGGTCTCGCTGTTTTGAACTGTGAAAATGACGCCTTCCTATCGCTGTTTTAATCTGTGAAAATCCCGGCCCATGTCTCATTGGTATAAATTGTGAAAACCGGGCTCTCCTCTCTCTGTTTTAAACAGTGAAAATCGTGCTGTCCTCTCGCTGTTTTAAACAGTGAATAGCCGACTATCCTCTCGCTGTTTAAAACTCAGAATATCCGGCTCTCCTCTTGCTGTTTTAAACTGTGTAAATCCTGGGTTCAACTCGCTTTCTTCAACTGTGAAAACCCTGCTCACCTCTCGCTGTTTTAAACAGTGAAAACCCTGCTAACCTCTCGCTGTTTTAAACTGCGATAACCCTGCTCTCCGCTCGCTGTTTTAAACTGTGAAAACCCTGTTTTCTTCTCGCTGTTGTAAACTGTGAAAAACTGGCTCTCCTCTTGCTGTTTTAAACTGTGAAAACCCAGCTCTCCTCTTGCTGTTTTGAACTGTGAAAAACCTGCTCTCCTCTCGCTGTTTTAAACTGTGAAAACGCTGCTTTCCTCTCGTTGTTTTCAACTGTGAAAATCCTGCTCCCCTCTCGCTGTTTCAAACTGTGAAATTCCTGCTCTCCTCTCGCTGTATTAAACTGTGAAAAACTTGCTCTCCTCTCGCTGTTTCAAACTGTGAAATTCCTGCTCTCCTCTCGCTGTTTTAAACTGTGAAAAACCTGCTCTCCTCCCGCTGTTTTAAACTGTGAAAACCCTGCTCTCCTCTCGCTGTTTTAAACTGTGAAATTCCTGCTCTCCTCTCGCTGTTTTAAACTGTGAAATTCCTGCTCTCCTCTCGCTGTTTTAAATTGTGAAAAACCTGCTCTCCTCTCGCTGTTTTAAACTGTGAAATTCCTGCTCTCCTCTCGCTGTTTTAAACTGTGAAATTCCTGCTCTCCTCTCGCTGTTTTAAATTGTGAAAAACCTGCTCTCCTCTCGCTGTTTTAAACTGTGGAAATCCGGCCCTCTTGTGTTGATTGAAACAGTGAAAACCCGGCTCTGGTCCCGCTGTTTTGAACTGTGAAAATGCCACCTTCCTCTTGCTGTTTTAATCTGTGTAATTCCCGGCCCATCTCTCGTTGTTATAAATTGTGAAGACCGGGCTCTCCTCTCTCTGTTTTAAACTGTGAAAACCCTGTTTTCCTCTCGCTGTTTTAAACTGTGAAAAACTGGCTCTCCTCTCGCTGTTTTAAACTGTGAAAACCCTGTTTTCCTCTCGCTGTTTTAAACTGTGAAAACCCAGCTCTCCTCTTGCTTTTTTAAACTGTGAAAACCCTGCTCACCTCTCGCGGTTTTAAACTGTAAGATTCTTGCTATCCTGTCGCTGTTTTAAACTGTGAAAACCCAGCTCTCCTCTCGTTGTTTTAAACTGTGAAAACGCTGCTTACCTCTCGTTGTTTTAAACCGTGAAAACCCAGCTCTCCTCTCACTGTTTTAAACAGTGAAAATCCGGCTCTCCTCTCGCTGTTTTAAACTTTGAAAAACCTGTTCTCTCTTTCGCTGTTTCAAACTGTGAAATTCCTGCTCTCCTCTCGTTGTTTTAAACTGTGAAATTCCTGTTCTCCTCTCGCTGTTTTAAACTGTGAAATTTCTGCCCTCCTCTCGCTGTTTTAAACTGTGAAAACACTGCTCTCCTCTCGCTGTTTTAACCTGTGAAATACCTGCTCACCTCTCGCTGTTTTAAACTTTGAAAACCCTGCTCTCCTCTTGCTGTTTTAAACCATGAAAAACCTGCTCCCCTCTCGCTGTTTTAAACTGTGAAAATCCTGCTCACCACTCGTTGTTTTAAACTGTGAAAAACCTGCTCTCCTCTCACTGTTTTGAACTGTGAAATACCTGCTTTCCTCTCGCTGTTTTAAACTGTGAAAACCCTGCTCACCTCTCGCTGTTTTAAACTGTGAAATTCCTGCTCTCCTCTCGCAGTTTTAAACAGCGAAATTCCTGTTCTCCTCTCGCGGTTTTAAACTGTGGAAATCCGGCCCTCTTGTGTTGATTGAAACAGTGAAAACCCGGCTCTGGTCCCGCTGTTTTGAACTGTGAAAATGCCACCTTCCTCTTGCTGTTTTCATCTGTGTAATTCCCGGCTCATCTCTCGTTGTTATAAATTGTGAAGACCGGGTTCTCCTCTCTCTGTTTTAAACTGTGATAACCCTGTTTTCCTCTCGCTGTTTTAAACTGTGAAAAATTGGCTCTCCTCTTGCTTTTTTAAACTGTGAAAACCCTGCTCACCTCTCGCTGTTTTAAACTGTAAGATTCTTGCTATCCTGTCGCTGTTTTAAACTGTGAAAACCCAGCTCTCCTCTCGTTGTTTTAAACTGTGAAAACCCGGCTCTCCTCTTGCTGTTTTGAACTGTGAAATCCCTGCTCTCCTCTCGCTGTTTTAAACTGTGAAAATAGTGCTCTCCTCTCGCTGTTTTAAACTGTGAAAACCCGGCTCTCCTCTTGCTGTTTTGAACTGTGAAATCCCTGCTCTCCTCTCGCTGTTTTGAACTGTGAAATTCTTGCTCTCCTCTCGCTGTTTTAAACTGTGAAAAACCTGCTCTCCTCCCGCTGTTTTAAAATGTGCAAACCCTGCTCTCCTCTCGCTGTTTTAAACTGTGAAATTCCTACTCTCCTCTCGCTGTTTTAAACTGTGAAAAAACTGCTCACCTCTCGGTGTTTTAAACTGGGAGAACCCTGCTCTCCTCTCGTTGTTTTAAAGTGTGAGAACCCTGCTCTCCTCTAGTTGTTTTAAACTGTTTAAATCCTGCTCAATATTCGTTGTTTTAAACTGTGGAAAACCTGCTCTCCTCTCGCTGTTTTAAACTTTGAAAAACCTGTTCTCTCTTTCGCTGTTTCAAACTGTGAAATTCCTGCTCTCCTCTCGCTGTTTCAAACTGTGAAATTCCTGCTCTCCTCTCGCTGTTTGAAACTGTGAAATTCCTGCTCCCCTCTCGCTGTTTTAAACAGTGAAAACCCTGCTCTCCTCTCGCTGTTTTAAACTGTGAAAATAGTGCTCTCCTCTCGCTGTTTTAAACTGTGAAAACCCGGCTCTCCTCTCGCTGTTTTGAACTGTGAAATCCCTGCTCTCCTCTCGCTGTTTTGAACTGTGAAATTCTTGCTCTCCTCTCGCTGTTTTAAACTGTGAAAACCCTGCTCTCCTCGAGCTGTTTTGAACTGTGAAAAACCTGCTGTCCACTCGCTGTTTTAAACTGTGAAAACCCTGCTCTCCTCTAGCTGTTTTGAACAGTGAAAAACCTGCTCTCCTCTCGCTGTTTTAAACAGTGAAAACCCTGCTAACCTCTCGCTGTTTTAAACTGCGATAACCCTGCTCTCCGCTCGCTGTTTTAAACTGTGAAAACCCTGTTTTCTTCTCGCTGTTTTAAACTGTGAAAAACTGGCTCTCCTCTTGCTGTTTTAAACTGTGAAAACCCAGCTCTCCTCTTGCTGTTTTGAACTGTGAAAAACCTGCTCTCCTCTCGCTGTTTTAAACTGTGAAAACGCTGCTTACCTCTCGTTGTTTTCAACTGTGAAAATCCTGCTCCCCTCTCGCTGTTTCAAACTGTGAAATTCCTGCTCTCCTCTCGCTGTATTAAACTGTGAAAAACTTGCTCTCCTCTCGCTGTTTCAAACTGTGAAATTCCTGCTCTCCTCTCGCTGTTTTAAACTGTGAAAAACCTGCTCTCCTCCCGCTGTTTTAAACTGTGAAAACCCAGCTCTCCTCTCGCTGTTTTAAACTGTGAAATTCCTGCTCTCCTCTCGCTGTTTTAAACTGTGAAATTCCTGCTCTCCTCTCGCTGTTTTAAATTGTGAAAAACCTGCTCTCCTCTCGCTGTTTTAAACTGTGGAAATCCGGCCCTCTTGTGTTGATTGAAACAGTGAAAACCCGGCTCTGGTCCCGCTGTTTTGAACTGTGAAAATGCCACCTTCCTCTTGCTGTTTTAATCTGTGTAATTCCCGGCCCATCTCTCGTTGTTATAAATTGTGAAGACCGGGCTCTCCTCTCTCTGTTTTAAACTGTGAAAACCCTGTTTTCCTCTCGCTGTTTTAAACTGTGAAAAACTGGCTCTCCTCTCGCTGTTTTAAACTGTGAAAACCCTGTTTTCCTCTCGCTGTTTTAAACTGTGAAAACCCAGCTCTCCTCTTGCTTTTTTAAACTGTGAAAACCCTGCTCACCTCTCGCGGTTTTAAACTGTAAGATTCTTGCTATCCTGTCGCTGTTTTAAACTGTGAAAACCCAGCTCTCCTCTCGTTGTTTTAAACTGTGAAAACGCTGCTTACCTCTCGTTGTTTTAAACCATGAAAACCCAGCTCTCCTCTCACTGTTTTAAGCAGTGAAAATCCGGCTCTCCTCTCGCTGTTTTAAACTTTGTAAAACCTGTTCTCTCTTTCGCTGTTTCAAACTGTGAAATTCCTGCTCTTCTCTCGCTGTTTTAAACTGTGAAAAACCTGCTCGCCTCTCGCTGTTTCAAACTGTGAAATTCCTGCTCTCCTCTCGCTGTTTAAAACTGTGAAATTCCTGCTCCCCTCTCGTTGTTTTAAACTGTGAAATTCCTGTTCTCCTCTCGCTGTTTTAAACTGTGAAATTTCTGCCCTCCTCTCGCTGTTTTAACCTGTGAAACACCTGCTCACCTCTCGCTGTTTTATACTTTGAAAACCCTGCTCTCCTCTTGCTGTTTTAAACCATGAAAAACCTGCTCCCCTCTCGCTGTTTTAAACTGTGAAAATCCTGCTCACCACTCGTTGTTTTAAACTGTGAAAAACCTGCTCTCCTCTCACTGTTTTAAACTGTGAAATACCTGCTTTCCTCTCGCTGTTTTAAACTGTGAAAACCCTGCTCACCTCTCGCTGTTTTAAACTGTGAAATTCCTGCTCTCCTCTCGCAGTTTTAAACAGCAAAATTCCTGTTCTCCTCTCGCGGTTTTAAACTGTGAAATTCCTGCTCTCTTCTCGCAGTTTAAAACTATGAAAACCCTGCTCTCCTCTCGCTGTTTTAAACTGTGAAAAAACTGCTCTCCTCTCGCTGTTTTAACCTGAGAAAACCCGGCTCTCCTCTCGCTGTTTTAAACTGTGAAAACCCTGCTCTCCTCTCGCTGTTTTAAACTGTGAAAATAGTGCTCTCCTCTCGCTGTTTTAAACTGTGAAAACCCGGCTCTCCTCTCGCTGTTTTAAACTGTGAAATTCCTGCTCTCCTCTCGCTGTTTTAAACTGTGAAATTACTGCTCTCCTCTCGCTGTTTTAAATTGTGGAAATCCGGCCCTCTTGTGTTGATTGAAACAGTGAAAACCCGGCTCTGGTCCCGCTGTTTTGAACTGTGAAAATGCCACCTTCCTCTTGCTGTTTTCATCTGTGTAATTCCCGGCTCATCTCTCGTTGTTATAAATTGTGAAGACCGGGTTCTCCTCTCTCTGCTTTAAACTGTGAAAACCCTGTTTTCCTCTCGCTGTTTTAAACTGTGAAAAACTGGCTCTCCTCTTGCTTTTTTAAACTGTGAAAACCCTGCTCACCTCTCGCTGTTTTAAACTGTAAGATTCTTGCTATCCTGTCGCTGTTTTAAACTGTGAAAACCCAGCTCTCCTCTCGTTGTTTTAAACTGTGAAAACGCTGCTTACCTCTCGTTGTTTTAAACCGTGAAAACCCAGCTCTCCTCTCACTGTTTTAAACTTTGAAAAACCTGTTCTCTCTTTCGCTGTTTCAAACTGTGAAATTCCTGCTCTCCTCTCGCTGTTTTAAACTGTGAAAAACCTGCTCGCCTCTCGCTGTTTCAAACTGTGAAATTCCTGCTCTCCTCTCGCTGTTTAAAACTGTGAAATTCCTGCTCTCCTCTCGCTGTTTTAAACAGTGAAAACCCTGCTCTCCTCTCGCTGTTTTAAACTGTGAAATTCCTGCACTCCTCTCGCTGTTTTAAACTGTGAAAACCAGGCCTTCCTCTCTCTGTTTTAAACTGTGAAATTCGTGATGTCCTCTCGCTGTTTTAAACTGTGAATAGCCGACTATCCTCTCGCTGTTTAAAATGAAGAAATTCCGGCTCTCCTCTCGCTGTTCAAAGCTCTGAAATTCCTGTGTCTCCTTTCGCTGTTTTAAACTGTGAAATTCCTGCTCTCCTCTTGCTGTTTTAAACTGTGAAAACCCTGCTCTTTTGTCACTGTTTTAAACTGTGAAAACCCTGATCTCCTCTCGATGTTTTAAACTGTGAAATTCCTGCTCTCCTCTCACTGTTTTAAACTGTGAAAACACTGCTGTCCTCCCGCTGTTTTAACCTGTGAAATACCTGCTCACCTCTCGCTGTTTTAAACTTTGAAAACCCTGCTCTCTTCTTGCTGTTTTAAACCATGAAAAACCTGCTCCCCTCTCGCTGTTTTAAACTGTGAAAATCCTGCTCACCACTCGTTGTTTTAAACTGTGAAAAACCTGCTCTCCTCTCACTGTTTTAAACTGTGAAATACCTGCTTTCCTCTCGCTGTTTTAAACAGTGAAAATCCCGCTCACCTCTCGCTGTTTTAAACTGTGAAAACCCTGCTCACCTCTCGCTGTTTTAAACTGTGAAATTCCTGCTCTCCTCTCGCAGTTTTAAACAGCGAAATTCCTGTTCTCCTCTCGCGGTTTTAAACTGTGAAATTCCTGCTCTCTTCTCGCAGTTTAAAACTATGAAAACCCTGCTCTCCTCTCGCTGTTTTAAACTGTGAAAAAACTGCTCTCCTCTCGCTGTTTTAACCTGAGAAAACCCGGCTCTCCTCTCGCTGTTTTAAACTGTGAAAATAGTGCTCTCCTCTCGCTGTTTTAAACTGTGAAAACCCGGCTCTCCTCTTGCTGTTTTGAACTGTGAAATCCCTGCTCTCCTCTCGCTGTTTTGAACTGTGAAATTCTTGCTCTCCTCTCGCTGTTTTAAACTGTGAAAAACCTGCTCTCCTCCCGCTGTTTTAAAATGTGCAAACCCTGCTCTCCTCTCGCTGTTTTAAACTGTGAAATTCCTGCTCTCCACTCACTGTTTTAAACTGTGAAAAAACTGCTCACCTCTCGGTGTTTTAAACTGGGAGAACCCTGCTCTCCTCTCGCTGTTTTAAACTGTGAGAACCCTGCTCTCCTCTAGTTGTTTTAAACTGTTTAAATCCTGCTCAATATTCGTTGTTTTAAACTGTGGAAAACCTGCTCTCCTCTCGCTGTTTTAAACTTTGAAAAACCTGTTCTCTCTTTCGCTGCTTCAAACTGTGAAATTCCTGCTCTCCTCTCGCTGTTTTAAACTGTGAAATACCTGCTCGCCTCTCGCTGTTTCAAACTGTGAAATTCCTGCTCTCCTCTCGCTGTTTGAAACTGTGAAATTCCTGCTCTCCTCTCGCTGTTTTAAACAGTGAAAACCCTGCTCTCCTCTCGCTGTTTTAAACTGTGAAAACCCTGCTCTCCTCTCGCTGTTTTAAACTGTGAAATTCCTGCTCTCCACTCACTGTTTTAAACTGTGAAAAAACTGCTCACCTCTCGGTGTTTAAAACTGGGAGAACCCTGCTCTCCTCTCGCTGTTTTAAACTGTGAGATTCCTGCTCTCCTCTAGTTGTTTTAAACTGTTTAAATCCTGCTCAATATTCGTTGTTTTAAACTGTGGAAAACCTGCTCTCCTTTCGCTGTTTTAAACTGTGAAAACCCTGCTCTCCTCTAGCTGTTTTGAACAGTGAAAAACCTGCTGTCCACTCGCTGTTTTAAACTGTGAAAACCCTGCTCTCCTCTAGTTGTTTTGAACAGTGAAAAACCTGCTCTCCTCTCGCTGTTTTAAACTGTGAAAACCCTGCTCTCCTCTAGCTGTTTTGAACTGTGAAAAACCTGCTGTCCACTCGCTGTTTAAAACTGTGAAATTCCTGCTCTCCTCTCGCTGTTTTAAACAGTGAAAAACCTGCTCTCCTCTCGCTGTTTTAAACTGTGATATTCCTGCACTCCTCTCGCTGTTTTAAACTGTGAAAACCAGGCCTTCCTCTCTCTGTTTTAAACTGTGAAATTCGTGATGTCCTCTCGCTGTTTTAAACTGTGAATAGCCGACTATCCTCTCGCTGTTTAAAATGAAGAAATTCCGGCTCTCCTCTCGCTGTTCAAAGCTCTGAAATTCCTGTGTCTCCTTTCGCTGTTTTAAACTGTGAAATTCCTGCTCTCCTCTTGCTGTTTTAAACTGTGAAAACCCTGCTCTTTTGTCACTGTTTTAAACTGTGAAAACCCTGATCTCCTCTCGATGTTTTAAACTGTGAAATTCCTGCTCTCCTCTCACTGTTTTAAACTGTGAAAACACTGCTGTCCTCTCGCTGTTTTAACCTGTGAAATACCTGCTCACCTCTCGCTGTTTTAAACTTTGAAAACCCTGCTCTCCTCTTGCTGTTTTAAACCATGAAAAACCTGCTCCCCTCTCGCTGTTTTAAACTGTGAAAATCCTGCTCACCACTCGTTGTTTTAAACTGTGAAAAACCTGCTCTCCTCTCACTGTTTTAAACTGTGAAATACCTGCTTTCCTCTCGCTGTTTTAAACAGTGAAAATCCCGCTCACCTCTCGCTGTTTTAAACTGTGAAAACCCTGCTCACCTCTCGCTGTTTTAACTGTGAAATTCCTGCTCTCCTCTCGCAGTTTTAAACAGCGAAATTCCTGTTCTCCTCTCGCGGTTTTAAACTGTGAAATTCCTGCTCTCTTCTCGCAGTTTAAAACTATGAAAACCCTGCTCTCCTCTCGCTGTTTTAAACTGTGAAAAAACTGCTCTCCTCTCGCTGTTTTAACCTGAGAAAACCCGGCTCTCCTCTCGCTGTTTTAAACTGTGAAAACCCTGCTCTCCTCTTGCTGTTTTGAACTGTGAAAATAGTGCTCTCCTCTCGCAGTTTTAAACTGTGAAAACCCGGCTCTCCTCTTGCTGTTTTGAACTGTGAAATACCTGCTCTCCTCTCGCTGTTTTGAACTGTGAAATTCTTGCTCTCCTCTCGCTGTTTTAAACTGTGAAAAACCTGCTCTCCTCCCGCTGTTTTAAAATGTGCAAACCCTGCTCTCCTCTCGCTGTTTTAAACTGTGAAATTCCTGCTCTCCACTCACTGTTTTAAACTGTGAAAAAACTGCTCACCTCTCGGTGTTTTAAACTGGGAGAACCCTGCTCTCCTCTCGTTGTTTTAAACTGTGAGAACCCTGCTCTCCTCTAGTTGTTTTAAACTGTTTAAATCCTGCTCAATATTCGTTGTTTTAAACTGTGGAAAACCTGCTCTCCTCTCGCTGTTTTAAACTTTGAAAAACCTGTTCTCTCTTTCGCTGTTTCAAACTGTGAAATTCCTGCTCTCCTCTCGCTGTTTCAAACTGTGAAATTCCTGCTCTCCTCTCGCTGTTTGAAACTGTGAAATTCCTGCTCCCCTCTCGCTGTTTTAAACAGTGAAAACCCTGCTCTCCTCTCGCTGTTTTAAACTGTGAAAATAGTGCTCTCCTCTCGCTGTTTTAAACTGTGAAAACCCGGCTCTCCTCTCGCTGTTTTGAACTGTGAAATCCCTGCTCTCCTCTCGCTGTTTTGAACTGTGAAATTCTTGCTCTCCTCTCGCTGTTTTAAACTGTGAAAACCCTGCTCTCCTCGAGCTGTTTTGAACTGTGAAAAACCTGCTGTCCACTCGCTGTTTTAAACTGTGAAAACCCTGCTCTCCTCTAGCTGTTTTGAACAGTGAAAAACCTGCTCTCCTCTCGCTGTTTTAAACAGTGAAAACCCTGCTAACCTCTCGCTGTTTTAAACTGCGATAACCCTGCTCTCCGCTCGCTGTTTTAAACTGTGAAAACCCTGTTTTCTTCTCGCTGTTTTAAACTGTGAAAAACTGGCTCTCCTCTTGCTGTTTTAAACTGTGAAAACCCAGCTCTCCTCTTGCTGTTTTGAACTGTGAAAAACCTGCTCTCCTCTCGCTGTTTTAAACTGTGAAAACGCTGCTTACCTCTCGTTGTTTTCAACTGTGAAAATCCTGCTCCCCTCTCGCTGTTTCAAACTGTGAAATTCCTGCTCTCCTCTCGCTGTATTAAACTGTGAAAAACTTGCTCTCCTCTCGCTGTTTCAAACTGTGAAATTCCTGCTCTCCTCTCGCTGTTTTAAACTGTGAAAAACCTGCTCTCCTCCCGCTGTTTTAAACTGTGAAAACCCAGCTCTCCTCTCGCTGTTTTAAACTGTGAAATTCCTGCTCTCCTCTCGCTGTTTTAAACTGTGAAATTCCTGCTCTCCTCTCGCTGTTTTAAATTGTGAAAAACCTGCTCTCCTCTCGCTGTTTTAAACTGTGGAAATCCGGCCCTCTTGTGTTGATTGAAACAGTGAAAACCCGGCTCTGGTCCCGCTGTTTTGAACTGTGAAAATGCCACCTTCCTCTTGCTGTTTTAATCTGTGTAATTCCCGGCCCATCTCTCGTTGTTATAAATTGTGAAGACCGGGCTCTCCTCTCTCTGTTTTAAACTGTGAAAACCCTGTTTTCCTCTCGCTGTTTTAAACTGTGAAAAACTGGCTCTCCTCTCGCTGTTTTAAACTGTGAAAACCCTGTTTTCCTCTCGCTGTTTTAAACTGTGAAAACCCAGCTCTCCTCTTGCTTTTTTAAACTGTGAAAACCCTGCTCACCTCTCGCGGTTTTAAACTGTAAGATTCTTGCTATCCTGTCGCTGTTTTAAACTGTGAAAACCCAGCTCTCCTCTCGTTGTTTTAAACTGTGAAAACGCTGCTTACCTCTCGTTGTTTTAAACCATGAAAACCCAGCTCTCCTCTCACTGTTTTAAGCAGTGAAAATCCGGCTCTCCTCTCGCTGTTTTAAACTTTGTAAAACCTGTTCTCTCTTTCGCTGTTTCAAACTGTGAAATTCCTGCTCTCCTCTCGCTGTTTTAAACTGTGAAAAACCTGCTCGCCTCTCGCTGTTTCAAACTGTGAAATTCCTGCTCTCCTCTCGCTGTTTAAAACTGTGAAATTCCTGCTCCCCTCTCGTTGTTTTAAACTGTGAAATTCCTGTTCTCCTCTCGCTGTTTTAAACTGTGAAATTTCTGCCCTCCTCTCGCTGTTTTAACCTGTGAAACACCTGCTCACCTCTCGCTGTTTTATACTTTGAAAACCCTGCTCTCCTCTTGCTGTTTTAAACCATGAAAAACCTGCTCCCCTCTCGCTGTTTTAAACTGTGAAAATCCTGCTCACCACTCGTTGTTTTAAACTGTGAAAAACCTGCTCTCCTCTCACTGTTTTAAACTGTGAAATACCTGCTTTCCTCTCGCTGTTTTAAACTGTGAAAACCCTGCTCACCTCTCGCTGTTTTAAACTGTGAAATTCCTGCTCTCCTCTCGCAGTTTTAAACAGCAAAATTCCTGTTCTCCTCTCGCGGTTTTAAACTGTGAAATTCCTGCTCTCTTCTCGCAGTTTAAAACTATGAAAACCCTGCTCTCCTCTCGCTGTTTTAAACTGTGAAAAAACTGCTCTCCTCTCGCTGTTTTAACCTGAGAAAACCCGGCTCTCCTCTCGCTGTTTTAAACTGTGAAAACCCTGCTCTCCTCTCGCTGTTTTAAACTGTGAAAATAGTGCTCTCCTCTCGCTGTTTTAAACTGTGAAAACCCGGCTCTCCTCTCGCTGTTTTAAACTGTGAAATTCCTGCTCTCCTCTCGCTGTTTTAAACTGTGAAATTACTGCTCTCCTCTCGCTGTTTTAAATTGTGGAAATCCGGCCCTCTTGTGTTGATTGAAACAGTGAAAACCCGGCTCTGGTCCCGCTGTTTTGAACTGTGAAAATGCCACCTTCCTCTTGCTGTTTTCATTTGTGTAATTCCCGGCTCATCTCTCGTTGTTATAAATTGTGAAGACCGGGTTCTCCTCTCTCTGCTTTAAACTGTGAAAACCCTGTTTTCCTCTCGCTGTTTTAAACTGTGAAAAACTGGCTCTCCTCTTGCTTTTTTAAACTGTGAAAACCCTGCTCACCTCTCGCTGTTTTAAACTGTAAGATTCTTGCTATCCTGTCGCTGTTTTAAACTGTGAAAACCCAGCTCTCCTCTCGTTGTTTTAAACTGTGAAAACGCTGCTTACCTCTCGTTGTTTTAAACCGTGAAAACCCAGCTCTCCTCTCGCTGTTTTAAACTTTGAAAAACCTGTTCTCTCTTTCGCTGTTTCAAACTGTGAAATTCCTGCTCTCCTCTCGCTGTTTTAAACTGTGAAAAACCTGCTCGCCTCTCGCTGTTTCAAACTGTGAAATTCCTGCTCTCCTCTCGCTGTTTAAAACTGTGAAATTCCTGCTCTCCTCTCGCTGTTTTAAACAGTGAAAACCCTGCTCTCCTCTCGCTGTTTTAAACTGTGAAATTCCTGCACTCCTCTCGCTGTTTTAAACTGTGAAAACCAGGCCTTCCTCTCTCTGTTTTAAACTGTGAAATTCGTGATGTCCTCTCGCTGTTTTAAACTGTGAATAGCCGACTATCCTCTCGCTGTTTAAAATGAAGAAATTCCGGCTCTCCTCTCGCTGTTCAAAGCTCTGAAATTCCTGTGTCTCCTTTCGCTGTTTTAAACTGTGAAATTCCTGCTCTCCTCTTGCTGTTTTAAACTGTGAAAACCCTGCTCTTTTGTCACTGTTTTAAACTGTGAAAACCCTGATCTCCTCTCGATGTTTTAAACTGTGAAATTCCTGCTCTCCTCTCACTGTTTTAAACTGTGAAAACACTGCTGTCCTCCCGCTGTTTTAACCTGTGAAATACCTGCTCACCTCTCGCTGTTTTAAACTTTGAAAACCCTGCTCTCTTCTTGCTGTTTTAAACCATGAAAAACCTGCTCCCCTCTCGCTGTTTTAAACTGTGAAAATCCTGCTCACCACTCGTTGTTTTAAACTGTGAAAAACCTGCTCTCCTCTCACTGTTTTAAACTGTGAAATACCTGCTTTCCTCTCGCTGTTTTAAACAGTGAAAATCCCGCTCACCTCTCGCTGTTTTAAACTGTGAAAACCCTGCTCACCTCTCGCTGTTTTAAACTGTGAAATTCCTGCTCTCCTCTCGCAGTTTTAAACAGCGAAATTCCTGTTCTCCTCTCGCGGTTTTAAACTGTGAAATTCCTGCTCTCTTCTCGCAGTTTAAAACTATGAAAACCCTGCTCTCCTCTCGCTGTTTTAAACTGTGAAAAAACTGCTCTCCTCTCGCTGTTTTAACCTGAGAAAACCCGGCTCTCCTCTCGCTGTTTTAAACTGTGAAAATAGTGCTCTCCTCTCGCTGTTTTAAACTGTGAAAACCCGGCTCTCCTCTTGCTGTTTTGAACTGTGAAATCCCTGCTCTCCTCTCGCTGTTTTGAACTGTGAAATTCTTGCTCTCCTCTCGCTGTTTTAAACTGTGAAAAACCTGCTCTCCTCCCGCTGTTTTAAAATGTGCAAACCCTGCTCTCCTCTCGCTGTTTTAAACTGTGAAATTCCTGCTCTCCACTCACTGTTTTAAACTGTGAAAAAACTGCTCACCTCTCGGTGTTTTAAACTGGGAGAACCCTGCTCTCCTCTCGCTGTTTTAAACTGTGAGAACCCTGCTCTCCTCTAGTTGTTTTAAACTGTTTAAATCCTGCTCAATATTCGTTGTTTTAAACTGTGGAAAACCTGCTCTCCTCTCGCTGTTTTAAACTTTGAAAAACCTGTTCTCTCTTTCGCTGCTTCAAACTGTGAAATTCCTGCTCTCCTCTCGCTGTTTTAAACTGTGAAATACCTGCTCGCCTCTCGCTGTTTCAAACTGTGAAATTCCTGCTCTCCTCTCGCTGTTTGAAACTGTGAAATTCCTGCTCTCCTCTCGCTGTTTTAAACAGTGAAAACCCTGCTCTCCTCTCGCTGTTTTAAACTGTGAAAACCCTGCTCTACTCTCGCTGTTTTAAACTGTGAAATTCCTGCTCTCCACTCACTGTTTTAAACTGTGAAAAAACTGCTCACCTCTCGGTGTTTAAAACTGGGAGAACCCTGCTCTCCTCTCGCTGTTTTAAACTGTGAGATTCCTGCTCTCCTCTAGTTGTTTTAAACTGTTTAAATCCTGCTCAATATTCGTTGTTTTAAACTGTGGAAAACCTGCTCTCCTTTCGCTGTTTTAAACTGTGAAAACCCTGCTCTCCTCTAGCTGTTTTGAACTGTGAAAAACCTGCTGTCCACTCGCTGTTTTAAACTGTGAAAACCCTGCTCTCCTCTAGCTGTTTTGAACAGTGAAAAACCTGCTCTCCTCTCGCTGTTTTAAACTGTGAAAACCCTGCTCTCCTCTAGCTGTTTTGAACTGTGAAAAACCTGCTGTCCACTCGCTGTTTAAAACTGTGAAATTCCTGCTCTCCTCTCGCTGTTTTAAACAGTGAAAAACCTGCTCTCCTCTCGCTGTTTTAAACTGTGATATTCCTGCACTCCTCTCGCTGTTTTAAACTGTGAAAACCAGGCCTTCCTCTCTCTGTTTTAAACTGTGAAATTCGTGATGTCCTCTCGCTGTTTTAAACTGTGAATAGCCGACTATCCTCTCGCTGTTTAAAATGAAGAAATTCCGGCTCTCCTCTCGCTGTTCAAAGCTCTGAAATTCCTGTGTCTCCTTTCGCTGTTTTAAACTGTGAAATTCCTGCTCTCCTCTTGCTGTTTTAAACTGTGAAAACCCTGCTCTTTTGTCACTGTTTTAAACTGTGAAAACCCTGATCTCCTCTCGATGTTTTAAACTGTGAAATTCCTGCTCTCCTCTCACTGTTTTAAACTGTGAAAACACTGCTGTCCTCTCGCTGTTTTAACCTGTGAAATACCTGCTCACCTCTCGCTGTTTTAAACTTTGAAAACCCTGCTCTCCTCTTGCTGTTTTAAACCATGAAAAACCTGCTCCCCTCTCGCTGTTTTAAACTGTGAAAATCCTGCTCACCACTCGTTGTTTTAAACTGTGAAAAACCTGCTCTCCTCTCACTGTTTTAAACTGTGAAATACCTGCTTTCCTCTCGCTGTTTTAAACAGTGAAAATCCCGCTCACCTCTCGCTGTTTTAAACTGTGAAAACCCTGCTCACCTCTCGCTGTTTTAACTGTGAAATTCCTGCTCTCCTCTCGCAGTTTTAAACAGCGAAATTCCTGTTCTCCTCTCGCGGTTTTAAACTGTGAAATTCCTGCTCTCTTCTCGCAGTTTAAAACTATGAAAACCCTGCTCTCCTCTCGCTGTTTTAAACTGTGAAAAAACTGCTCTCCTCTCGCTGTTTTAACCTGAGAAAACCCGGCTCTCCTCTCGCTGTTTTAAACTGTGAAAACCCTGCTCTCCTCTTGCTGTTTTGAACTGTGAAAATAGTGCTCTCCTCTCGCAGTTTTAAACTGTGAAAACCCGGCTCTCCTCTTGCTGTTTTGAACTGTGAAATACCTGCTCTCCTCTCGCTGTTTTGAACTGTGAAATTCTTGCTCTCCTCTCGCTGTTTTAAACTGTGAAAAACCTGCTCTCCTCCCGCTGTTTTAAAATGTGCAAACCCTGCTCTCCTCTCGCTGTTTTAAACTGTGAAATTCCTGCTCTCCACTCACTGTTTTAAACTGTGAAAAAACTGCTCACCTCTCGGTGTTTTAAACTGGGAGAACCCTGCTCTCCTCTCGCTGTTTTAAACTGTGAGAACCCTGCTCTCCTCTAGTTGTTTTAAACTGTTTAAATCCTGCTCAATATTCGTTGTTTTAAACTGTGGAAAACCTGCTCTCCTCTCGCTGTTTTAAACTTTGAAAAACCTGTTCTCTCTTTCGCTGCTTCAAACTGTGAAATTCCTGCTCTCCTCTCACTGTTTTAAACTGTGAAAACACTGCTGTCCTCTCGCTGTTTTAACCTGTGAAATACCTGCTCACCTCTCGCTGTTTTAAACATTGAAAACCCTGCTCTCCTCTCGCTGTTTTAAACTGTGAAATTCCTGCTCTCCACTCACTATTTTAAAATGTGAAATTCCTGCTCACCACTCGTTGTTTTAAACTGTGAAAAACCTGCTCTCCTCGAGTTGTTTTAAACTGTGAAATCCCGCTCTCCCCTCGCTATTTTGAACTGTGAAAATCCGGCCCTCTTGTGTTGATTGAAACAGTGAAAACCTGGCTCTGGTCTTTCTGTTTTGAAGTGTGAAAATGACGCCTTCCTATCGCTGTTTTAATCTGTGTAATTCCCGGCCCATGTCTCGTTGTCATAAATTGTGAAAACCGGGCTTTCCTCTCTCTGTTTTAAACTGTGAAAATCGTGCTGTCCGCTCGGTGTTTTAAACAGTGAAAATCGTGCTGTCCTCTCACTGTTTTAAACAGTGAATAGCCAACTATCCTCTCGCTGTTTAAAACACAGAATATCCGGCTCTCCTCTTGTTGTTTTAAACTGTGTAAATCCTGGGTTCCACTCGCTTTCTTCAACTGTGAAAACCCTGCTAACCTCTCGCTGTTTTAAACTGCGATAACCCTGCTCTCCGCTCGCTGTTTTAAACTGTGAAAACCCTGTTTCCTTCTCGCTGTTTTAAACTGTGAAAAACTGGCTCACCTCTTGCTGTTTTAAACTGTGAAAACCCTGCTCACCTCTCGCTGTTTTAAACTGTGAAATTCGTGCTCTCCTGTCGCTGTTTTAAACTGTGAAAACCCAGCTCTCCTCTTGCTGTTTTGAACTGTGAAAAACCTGCTCTCCTCTCGCTGTTTTAAACTGAGATAACCCTGCTCTCCGCTTGCTGTTTTAAACTGTGAAAACCCTGTTTTCCTCTCGCTGTTTTAAACTGTGAAAAACTGGCTCTCCTCTTGCTGTTTTAAACTGTGAAAACCCTGCTCACCTCTTGCTGTTTTAAACTGTGAAATTCCTGCTCTCCTCTCGTTGTTTTCAACTGTGAAAACCCTGCTCCCCTCTCGCTGTTTCAAACTGTGAAATTCATGCTCTCCTCTCCCTGTATTAAACTGTGAAAAACCTGCTCTCCTCTCGCTGTTTCAAACTGTGAAATTCCTGCTCTCCTCTCGCTGTTTTAAACTGTGAAAAACATGCTCTCCTCCCGCTGTTTTAAACTGTGAAATTTCTGCTCTCCTCTCGCTGTTTTAAACTGTGAAAAACCTGCTCTCCTCTCGCTGTTTTAAACTCTGAAAACCCTGCTCTCCTCTCGCTGTTTTAAACTGTGAAATTCCTGCACTCCTCTCGCTGTTTTAAACTGTGAAATTCCTGCTCTCCTCTCGCTGTTTTAAACTGTGAAAATCCCGCTCTCCCCTCGCTATTTTGAACTGTGAAAATCCGGCCCTCTTGTGTTGATTGAAACAGTGAAAACCCGGCTCTGGTCCCGCTGTTTTGAACTGTGAAAATGCCACCTTCCTCTTGCTGTTTTAATCTGTGTCATTCCCGGCCCATCTATCGTTGTTATAAATTGTGAAGACCGGGTTCTCCTCTCTCTGTTTTAAACTGTGAAATTCCTGCTCTCCTCTTGCTGTTTTAAACTGTGAAAACCCTGCTCTTTTGTCACTGTTTTAAACTGTGAAAACCCTGATCTCCTCTCGCTGTTTTAAACTGTGAAAAACTGGCTCTCCTCTCGCTGTTTTAAACTGTAAGAATCTTGCGATCCTGTCGCTGTTTTAAACTGTGAAAACCCAGCTCTCCTTTCGTTGTTTTAAACTGTGAAAACGCTGCTTACCTCTCGCTGTTTTAAACCGTGAAAACCCTGCTCTCCTCTCGCTATTTTAAACTTTGAAAAACCTACTCTCCACTCGCTGTTTCAAACTGTGAAATTCCTGCTCTCCTCTCGCTGTTTTAAACTGTGAAAAAGCTGCTCTCCTCTCGCTGTTTTAAACTGTGAAATTCCTGCTATCCTCTCGCTGTTTTAAACTGTGAAAACCCTGCTCTCCTCTCGCTGTTTTAAACTGTGAAATTCCTGCTCTCCTCTCGCTGTTTCAAACTGTGAAAACCAGGCCTTCCTCTCTCTGTTTTAAACTGTGAAATTCGTGCTGTCCTCTCGCTGTTTTAAACAGTGAATAGCCGACTATCCTCTCGCTGTTTAAAATAAAGAAATTCCGGCTCTCCTCTCGCTGTTTTAAGCTCTGAAATTCCTGTGTCTCCTCTCACTGTTTTAAACTGTGAAATTCCTGCTCTCCTCTTGCTGTTTTAAACTGTGAAAACCCTGCTCTTTTGTCACTGTTTTAAACTGTGAAAACCCTGATCTCCTCTCGATGTTTTAAACTGTGAAATTCCTGCTCTCCTCTCGCTGTTTTAAACTGTGAAAACACTGCTGTCCTCTCGCTGTATTAACCTGTGAAATACCTGCTCACCTCTCGCTGTTCTAAACTTTGAAAACCCTGCTCTCCTCTTGCTGTTTTAAACCGTGAAAAACCTGCTCCCCTCTCGCTGTTTTAAACTGTGAAAATCCTGCTCACCACTCGTTGTTTAAAACTGTTAAAAACCTGCTCTCCTCTCGCTGTTTGAAACTGTGAAATACCTGCTTTCCTCTCGCTGTTTTAAACAGTGAAAACCCTGCTCTCCTCTCGCTGTTTTAAACTTTGAAATTCCTGCTCTCCTCTCGCTGTTTTAAACTGTGAAATTCCTGCTCTCCACTCGCTGTTTTAAACAGTGAAAACCCTGCTCTCCTCTCGCTGTTTTAAACTGTGAAATTCCAGCTCTCCTCTCGCTGTTTTAAGCTGTGAAATTCCTGCTCACCTCTTGCTGTTTTAAACAGTGAAAAAACTTTTCACCACTCGTTGTTTTAAACTGTGAAAACCCTGCCTTCCTCTCGCTGTTTTAAACTGTGAAATTCCAGCTCTCCACTCGCTATTTTAAACTGTGAAAATCCTGGTCCCCTCTCGCTGTTTTAACCTGTGAAATTCCTGCTCTCCTCTCGCTGTTTTAAACTGTGAAATTCCTGCTCTCCTCTCGCTGTTTTTAACAGTGAAAACCCTGCTCCTCTCTCGCTGTTTTAAACTGTGAAATTCCTGCTCACCACTCGTTGTTTTAAATTGTGAAAAACCTGCTCCCCTCTCGCTGTTTTAAACTGTTTAAATCCTGCTCTCCTCTCGCTGTTTTAAACTGTAAAAACCCTGCTCTCCTCTCGCTGTTTTAAACTGTGAAAAACCTGCTCTCCTCTCGCTGTTTCAAACTGTGAAAAACTTGCTCTCCTCTCGCTGTTTCAAACTGTGAAAACCCTGTTCTCCACTCGTTGTTTTAAACTGTGAAAAACCTGCTCTCCTATCGCTGTTTTAAACTTTGAAAACCCTGCTCTCCTCTCGTTGTTTTAAACTGTGAAAACCCTGCTGTCCTCTCGCTGTTTTAAACTGTGAAAATCCTGCTCTCCTCTCGCTGTTTTCAACTGTGAAAAACCTGCTCTCCTCTCGCTGTGTTTACCTGTGAAAACCCTGCTCTCCTCTCGCTGTTTTAAACTGTGAAAAACCTGCTCTCCTATCGCTGTTTTAAACTGTGAAAACCCTGCTCGCCTCTCGCTGTTTTAAACTGAGAAAAACCTGCTCTCCTCTCGCTGTTTTAAATTGTGAGAAAATCTACTTTCCTCTCGCTGTTTTAAACTGTGAAAAACCTACTCTCCTCCCGCTGTTTTAAACTGTGACATTCCTGCTCTCCTATCGCTGTTTTAAACTGTGAAATTCCTGCTCTCCTCTCACAGTTTTAAACTGTGAAATTCCTGCTCTCCTCTCGCTATTTTAAACTGTGAAATTCCAGCTCTCCTCTCGCTGTTTTAAACTGTGGAAATCCTGCTCACCTCTGGCTGCTTCAATACTGTGACAATCCCAGCTCACCTCTCGCTGTTTTAAATTGTAAAAATCCTGCTCTCCTCTCACTGCTTTAAACGGTGAAAATCCTGCTAACTTCACGCTGCTTTAAACGGTGAAAATCACAGCTCTACTCTCGCTGTTTTAAACTGTGAATATCTGGCTCTCCTCTCCCTGTTTTAAACTGTGAAAATCCTGCTCAACTCTCGCTGTTTTAAACTGTGAAAATCCTGCTCTCCTCTCGCTGTTTCAAACTGTGAAAATCCTGCTCTCCTCTGGCTCTTTTAAAATGTGAAAATCCCAGCTCTCCTCTCACTGTTTCAAACTGCGAAAATCCTGCTTCCCTCTCGCTGTTTTAAACTGTGAAAATCCCAGCTCTCCTCTCGCTGTTTTAAACTGTGAAAATCCGGCTCTCCTCTGGCTGTTTTAAACTGTGAAAATCCCAGCTCACCTCTCGTTGTTTTCAACTGTGAATATCGGGCTCTCCTCTCGTTGTTTTAAACTGTGAAAATCCGGCTCTCCTCTGGCTCTTTTAAAATGTGAAAATCCCGGCTCTCCTCTCACTGTTTCAAACTGCGAAAATCCTGCTTCCCTCTCGCTGTTTTAAACTGTTAAAATCCAGATGTCTCTCGCGGATTTTAAACTGTGAAAATACTGCACACCTCTCGCTGTTTTATATTGTGAAAATCGTGCTCTTCTCTCGCAGATTTAACCTGTGAAAATTCCGCTGTCCTCTCGCTGTTTTAAATTGCGAAAATCCTGGCCATCATCTCGCTGTTTTCAACTGTGAAAATCACAGCACTCCTCTCGGTGTTTGAAATGGTAAAAATCACAGCTCTTCTCTCGTTGTTTTAGACAGTGAAAATGCTGCTCTCCTCTCGCTGTTTTAAACTGTGAAATTCCTGCTCTCCTCTCTCCGTTCTAAACAGTGAAAATCTTGCTCTCCTCTCGCTGTTTGAAACGGTGAAATTCCTGCTCTCCTCTCGCCGTTTTAAACAGTGAAAATCCTGCTCAACTCTTACTGTTTTAAACTGTGAAAATCCAGATGTCTCTCGCGGTTTTAAACTGTGAAAATACTGCACACCTCTCGCTGTTTTATATTGTGAAAATCCAGCTCTCCTCTCGCAGATTTAACCTGTGAAAATCCTGCTCACCTCTCGCTGTTTTAAATTGAGAAAATCCTGCTCACTTCTCACTGCTTTGAACTGTGAAAATCCTGCTCACTTCACGCTGTTTTAAACGGTGAAAATCCCAGGTCGACTCTCGCTGTTTTAAACTGTGAAATTCCTTCTCTCCTCTCGCTGTTTTAAACAGTGAAAATCCTGCTCAACTCTCACTGTTTTAAACTGTGAAAATACTGCTCTCCTCTGGCTCTTTTAAAATGTGAAAATCCCGGCTCTCCTCTCGCTGTTTTAAACTGTGAAAATCCAGATGTCTCTCGCGGTTTTAAACTGTGAAAATACTGCACACCTCTCGCTGTTTTATATTGTGAAAATCGTGCTTTCCTCTCGCTGTTTTACCCTGTTAAAATCCTGCTTTCCTCTCGCTGTTTTAAACTGTGAAAATCCTGCTTTCCTCTCACTGTTTTAAACTGTGAAAATCCCTTGTCACCTCTCGCTGTTTTAAACTGAGAAAATCCTGCTCACCTCTCACTGCTTTAAACTGTGAAAATCCTGCTCACTTCACGCTGTTTTAAACGGTGAAAATCCCAGCTCGACTCTCGCTGTTTTAAACTGTGAAATTCCTGCTGTCCTCTCGCTGTTTTAAACAGTAAAAATCCAGCGCTCCTCTGGCTGTTTCAAAACTGTGAAATTCCCGGCTCCCCCCTCGGTGTTTAAAACTGTGAAAATCCTGCTCACCTCTCACTGCTGTAAACTGTGAAAATCCTGCTCACTTCTCACAGTTTTAAAGGGTGATAATCCCAGCTCTACTCTCGCTGTTTAAAACTGTGAAAATCCCAGCTCACCTCTCGCTGTTTTAAACTGTGAAATTCCTGCTCTCCACTCGCAATTTAATCCGTGAATATCCTTCTCTCCTCTCGTTGAATTAAACTGTGAAATTACCTGCTCCCCTCTGGCTGCTTCAGTGCTGTGAAAATCCCATCTCACCTCTCGCTGTTTTCAACTGTGAAAATCCTGCTATCCTCTCACTGTTTTAAACTGTGAAAATCCTGCTCTCCTCTCACTGTTTTAAACTGTGAAAATCCTGCTCTCCTCTTGCTGTTTTAAACTGTGTAAATCCCAGCTCTCCTCTCGCAGTTTTAAACTGTGAAAATCCCAGCTCTCCTCTCGCTGTTTTAAACTGTGAAAATCCGGCTCTCCTCTGGCTGTTTTAAACTGTGAAAATCCCAGCTCACCTCTCGCTGTTTTAAACTGTGAATATCGGGCTCTCCTCTCGCTGTTTTAAACTGTGAAAATCCGGCTCTCCTCTGGCTCTTTTAAAATGTGAAAATCGCGGCTCTCCTCTCAGTGTTTCAAACTGTGAAAATCCTGCTTCCCTTTCGCTGTTTTAAATTGTGAAAATCCAGATGTCTCTCGCGGTTTTAAACTGTGAAAATACTGCAAACCTCTCGCTGTTTTATATTGTGAAAATCGTGCTCTTCTCTCGCAGATTTAACCTGTGAAAATTCCGCTGTCCTCTCGCTGTTTTAAATTGCGAAAATCCTGGCCATCATCTCCCTGTTTTTCAACTGTGAAAATCGCAGCACTCCTCTCGGTGTTTGAAATGGTAAAAATCACAGCTCTTCTCTCGTTGTTTTAAACAGTGAAAATCCTGCTCTCCTCTCGCTGTTTTAAACGGTGAAATTCCTGCTCTCCTCTCGCCGTTTTAAACAGTGAAAATCCTGCTCTCCTCTCACTGTTTTAAACTGTGAAAATACTGCTCTCCTCTGGCTCTTGTAAAATGTGAAAATCCCGGCTCTCCACTCGCTGTTTTAAACTGTGAAAATCCAGATGTCTCTCGCGGTTTTAAACTGTGAAAATACTGCACACCTCTCGCTGTTTTATATTGTGAAAATCCTGCTCTCCTCTCGCTGTTTTAACCTGTGAAAATCCTGCTTGCCTCTCGCTGTTTTAAACTGTGAAAATCCTGCTCACCTCTCACTGCTGTAAACTGTGAAAATCCTGCTCACTTCTCACAGTTTTAGAGGGTGATAATCCCAGCTCTACTCTCGCTGTTTAAAACTGTGAAAATCCCAGCTCACCTCTCGCTGTTTTAAACTGTGAAATTCCTGCTCTCCACTCGCTGTTTTAAACTGTGAAAATCCTGCTTTCCTCTCACTGTTTTACACTGTGAAAATCCCAGCTCTCCTCTCGGTGTTTTAAACTGTGAAAATCCCAGCTCTACTCTCGCTGTTTTAAACTGTGAAATTCAGGGTCAGCTCTCACTGTTTTAAACTGTGAAAATCCGGCTCTCCTCTGGCTGTTTTAAACTGTGTAAATCCCACCTCTCCTCTCGCTGTTTTAAACTGTGAAAATCTGGCTCTCCTCTGGCTGTTTTAAACTGTGAAAATCCCAGCTCACCTCTCGTTGTTTTCAACTGTGAATATCTTGCTCTCCTCTCGCTGTTTTAAACTGTGAAAATCCGGCTCTCCTCTGGCTCTTTTAAAATGTGAAAATCCCGGCTCTCCTCTCACTGTTTCAAACTGCGAAAATCCTGCTTCCCTCTCGCTGTTTTAAACTGAGAAAATCCTGCTCACCTCTCACTGCTTTAAACTGTGAAAATCCTGCTCACTTCACGCTGTTTTAAACGGTGAAAATCCCAGCTGGACTCTCGCTGTTTTAAACTGTGAAATTCCTGCTGTCCTCTCGCTGTTTTAAACAGTAAAAATCCAGCGCTCCTCTGGCTGTTTCAAAACTGTGAAATTCCCGGCTCCCGCCTCGGTGTTTAAAACTGTGAAAATCCTGCTCACCTCTCACTGCTGTAAACTGTGAAAATCCTGCTCACTTCTCATAGTTTTAAAGGGTGATAATCCCAGCTCTACTCTCGCTGTTTAAAACTGTGAAAATCCCAGCTCACCTCTCGCTGTTTTAAACTGTGAAATTCCTGCTCTCCACTCGCAATTTAATCCGTGAATATCCTTCTCTCCTCTCGTTGAATTAAACTGTGAAATTACCTGCTCCCCTCTGGCTGCTTCAGTGCTGTGAAAATCCCATCTCACCTCTCGCTGTTTTAAACTGTGAAAATCCCAGCTCTCCTCTCGCTGTTTTGAACTGTGAAA
Organism: Isurus oxyrinchus; assembly: GCA_026770705.1. NCBI lineage: Eukaryota > Metazoa > Chordata > Chondrichthyes > Lamniformes > Lamnidae > Isurus > Isurus oxyrinchus. The sequence goes on along the minus strand of JANJGN010000464.1, from coordinate 439,545 downwards.
TTCAGGGTCAGCTCTCACTGTTTTAAACTGTGAAAATCCGGCTCTCCTCTGGCTGTTTTAAACTGTGTAAATCCTGCTCTCCTCTCGCTGTTTTAAACTGTGAAAATCCCAGCTCACCTCTCGTTGTTTTCAACTGTGAAAATCCTGCTCTCCTCTCACTGTTTTAAACTGTGAAAATCCTGCTCTCCTCTCACTGTTTTAAACTGTGAAAATCCTGCTCTCCTCTTGCTGTTTTAAACTGTGTAAATCCCAGCTCTCCTCTCGCAGTTTTAAACTGTGAAAATCCCAGCTCTCCTCTCGCTGTTTTAAACTGTGAAAATCCGGCTCTCCTCTGGCTGTTTTAAACTGTGAAAATCCCAGCTCACCTCTCGCTGTTTTAAACTGTGAATATCGGGCTCTCCTCTCGCTGTTTTAAACTGTGAAAATCCGGCTCTCCTCTGGCTCTTTTAAAATGTGAAAATCGCGGCTCTCCTCTCACTGTTTCAAACTGCGAAAATCCTGCTTCCCTTTCGCTGTTTTAAACTGTGAAAATCCAGATGTCTCTCGCGGTTTTAAACTGTGAAAATACTGCAAACCTCTCGCTGTTTTATATTGTGAAAATCGTGCTCTTCTCTCGCAGATTTAACCTGTGAAAATTCCGCTGTCCTCTCGCTGATTTAAATTGCGAAAATCCTGGCCATCATCTCCCTGTTTTCAACTTTGAAAATCGCAGCACTCCTCTCGGTGTTTGAAATGGTAAAAATCACAGCTCTTCTCTCGTTGTTTTAAACAGTGAAAATCCTGCTCTCCTCTCGCTGTTTTAATCGGTGAAATTCCTGCTCTCCTCTCGCCGTTTTAAACAGTGAAAATCCTGCTCTCCTCTCACTGTTTTAAACTGTGAAAATACTGCTCTCCTCTGGCTCTTGTAAAATGTGAAAATCCCGGCTCTCCTCTCGCTGTTTTAAACTGTGAAAATCCAGATGTCTCTCGCCGTTTTAAACTGTGAAAATCATGCTTTCCTCTCACTGTTTTACACTGTGAAAATCCCAGCTCTCCTCTCGGTGTTTTAAACTGTGAAAATCCCAGCTCTACTCTCGCTGTTTTAAACTGTGAAATTCAGGGTCAGCTCTCACTGTTTTAAACTGTGAAAATCCGGCTCTCTTCTGGCTGTTTTAAACTGTGTAAATCCCAGCTCTCCTCTCGCTGTTTTAAACTGTGAAAATCCCAGCTCTCCTCTCGCTGTTTTAAACTGTGAAAATCTGGCTCTCCTCTGGCTGTTTTAAACTGTGAAAATCCCAGCTCACCTCTCGTTGTTTTCAACTGTGAATATCGGGCTCTCCTCTCGCTGTTTAAACTGTGAATATCCGGCTCTCCTCTGGCTCTTTTAAAATGTGAAAATCCCGGCTCTCCTCTCACTGTTTCAAACTGCGAAAATCCAGCTTCCCTCTCGCTGTTTTAAACTGTGAAAATCCAGATGTCTCTCGCGGTTTTAAACTGTGAATATACTGCAAACCTCTCGCTGTTTTATATTGTGAAAATCGTGCTCTTCTCTCGCAGATTTAAACTGTGAAAATTCCGCTGTCCTCTCGCTGTTTTAAATTGCGAAAATCCTGGCCATCATCTCGCTGTTTTCAACTGTGAAAATCACAGCACTCCTCTCGGTGTTTGAAATGGTAAAAATCACAGCTCTTCTCTCGTTGTTTTAGACAGTGAAAATGCTGCTCTCCTCTCGCTGTTTTAAACTGTGAAAATCCTGCTCCCCTCTCTCCGTTTTAAACAGTGAAAATCCTGCTCTCCTCTCGCTGTTTTAAACGGTGAAATTCCTGCTCTCCTCTCGCCGTTTTAAACAGTGAAAATCCTGCTCTCCTCTCACTGTTTTAAACTGTGAATATCGGGCTCTCCTCTCACTGTTTCAAACTGCGAAAATCCTGCTTCCCTTTCGCTGTTTTAAACTGTGAAAATCCAGATGTCTCTCGCGGTTTTAAACTGTGAAAATACTGCAAACCTCTCGCTGTTTTATATTGTGAAAATCGTGCTCTTCTCTCGCAGATTTAACCTGTGAAAATTCCGCTGTCCTCTCGCTGTTTTAAATTGCGAAAATCCTGGCCATCATCTCCCTGTTTTCAACTTTGAAAATCGCAGCACTCCTCTCGGTGTTTGAAATGGTAAAAATCACAGCTCTTCTCTCGTTGTTTTAAACAGTGAAAATCCTGCTCTCCTCTCGCTGTTTTAATCGGTGAAATTCCTGCTCTCCTCTCGCCGTTTTAAACAGTGAAAATCCTGCTCTCCTCTCACTGTTTTAAACTGTGAAAATACTGCTCTCCTCTGGCTCTTGTAAAATGTGAAAATCCCGGCTCTCCTCTCGCTGTTTTAAACTGTGAAAATCCAGATGTCTCTCGCGGTTTTAAACTGTGAAAATACTGCACACCTCTCGCTGTTTTATATTGTGAAAATCCTGCTCTCCTCTCGCTGTTTTAACCTGAGAAAATCCTGCTTTCCTCTCGTTGTTTTAAACTGTGAAAATCCTGCTCACCTCTCACTGCTGTAAACTGTGAAAATCCTGCTCACTTCTCACAGTTTTAGAGGGTGATAATCCCAGCTCTACTCTCGCTGTTTAAAACTGTGAAAATCCCAGCTCACCTCTCGCTGTTTTAAACTGTGAAATTCCTGCTCTCCACTCGCTGTTTTAAACTGTGAAAATCCTGCTTTCCTCTCACTGTTTCACACTGTGAAAATCCCAGCTCTCCTCTCGGTGTTTTAAACTGTGAAAATCCCAGCTCTACTCTCGCTGTTTTAAACTGTGAAATTCAGGGTCAGCTCTCACTGTTTTAAACTGTGAAAATCCGGCTCTCTTCTGGCTGTTTTAAACTGTGTAAATCCCACCTCTCCTCTCGCTGTTTTAAACTGTGAAAATCCCAGCTCTCCTCTCGCTGTTTAAAACTGTGAAAATCCCAGCTCACCTCTCGCTGTTTTAAACTGTGAAATTCCTGCTCTCCACTCGCTGTTTTAAACTGTGAAAAACCTGCTTTCCTCTCACTGTTTTACACTGTGAAAATCCCAGCTCTCCTCTCGGTGTTTTAAAGTGTGAAAATCCCAGCTCTACTCTCGCTGTTTTAAACTGTGAAATTCAGGGTCAGCTCTCACTGTTTTAAACTGTGAAAATCCGGCTCTCTTCTGGCTGTTTTAAACTGTGTAAATCCCAGCTCACCTCTCGCTGTTTTAAACTGTGAAAATCCCAGCTCTCCTCTCACTGTTTTCAACTGTGAAAATCCCAGCTCTCCTCTCGCTGTTTTAAACTGTGAAAATCTGGCTCTCCTCTGGCTGTTTTAAACTGTGAAAATCCCAGCTCACCTCTCGTTGTTTTCAACTGTGAATATCGGGCTCTCCTCTCGCTGTTTAAACTGTGAAAATCCGGCTCTCCTCTGGCTCTTTTAAAATGTGAAAATCCCGGCTCTCCTCTCACTGTTTCAAACTGCGAAAATCCTGCTTCCCTCTCGCTGTTTTAAACTGTGAAAATCCAGATGTCTCTCGCGGTTTTAAACTGTGAATATACTGCAAACCTCTCGCTGTTTTATATTGTGAAAATCGTGCTCTTCTCTCGCAGATTTAACCTGTGAAAATTCCGCTGTCCTCTCGCTGATTTAAATTGCGAAAATCCTGGCCATCATCTCCCTGTTTTCAACTTTGAAAATCGCAGCACTCCTCTCGGTGTTTTAAATGGTAAAAATCACAGCTCTTCTCTCGTTGTTTTAAACAGTGAAAATCCTGCTCTCCTCTCGCTGTTTTAATCGGTGAAATTCCTGCTCTCCTCTCGCCGTTTTAAACAGTGAAAATCCTGCTCTCCTCTCACTGTTTTAAACTGTGAAAATACTGCTCTCCTCTGGCTCTTGTAAAATGTGAAAATCCCGGCTCTCCTCTCGCTGTTTTAAACTGTGAAAATCCAGATGTCTCTCGCCGTTTTAAACTGTGAAAATCCTGCTTTCCTCTCACTGTTTTACACTGTGAAAATCCCAGCTCTCCTCTCGGTGTTTTAAACTGTGAAAATCCCAGCTCTACTCTCGCTGTTTTAAACTGTGAAATTCAGGGTCAGCTCTCACTGTTTTAAACTGTGAAAATCCGGCTCTCTTCTGGCTGTTTTAAACTGTGTAAATCCCAGCTCTCCTCTCGCTGTTTTAAACTGTGAAAATCCCAGCTCTCCTCTCGCTGTTTTAAACTGTGAAAATCTGGCTCTCCTCTGGCTGTTTTAAACTGTGAAAATCCCAGCTCACCTCTCGTTGTTTTCAACTGTGAATATCGGGCTCTCCTCTCGCTGTTTAAACTGTGAATATCCGGCTCTCCTCTGGCTCTTTTAAAATGTGAAAATCCCGGCTCTCCTCTCACTGTTTCAAACTGCGAAAATCCAGCTTCCCTCTCGCTGTTTTAAACTGTGAAAATCCAGATGTCTCTCGCGGTTTTAAACTGTGAATATACTGCAAACCACTCGCTGTTTTATATTGTGAAAATCGTGCTCTTCTCTCGCAGATTTAAACTGTGAAAATTCCGCTGTCCTCTCGCTGTTTTAAATTGCGAAAATCCTGGCCATCATCTCGCTGTTTTCAACTGTGAAAATCACAGCACTCCTCTCGGTGTTTGAAATGGTAAAAATCACAGCTCTTCTCTCGTTGTTTTAGACAGTGAAAATGCTGCTCTCCTCTCGCTGTTTTAAACTGTGAAAATCCTGCTCCCCTCTCTCCGTTTTAAACAGTGAAAATCCTGCTCTCCTCTCGCTGTTTTAAACGGTGAAATTCCTGCTCTCCTCTCGCCGTTTTAAACAGTGAAAATCCTGCTCTCCTCTCACTGTTTTAAACTGTGAATATCGGGCTCTCCTCTCACTGTTTCAAACTGCGAAAATCCTGCTTCCCTTTCGCTGTTTTAAACTGTGAAAATCCAGATGTCTCTCGCGGTTTTAAACTGTGAAAATACTGCAAACCTCTCGCTGTTTTATATTGTGAAAATCGTGCTCTTCTCTCGCAGATTTAACCTGTGAAAATTCCGCTGTCCTCTCGCTGTTTTAAATTGCGAAAATCCTGGCCATCATCTCCCTGTTTTCAACTTTGAAAATCGCAGCACTCCTCTCGGTGTTTGAAATGGTAAAAATCACAGCTCTTCTCTCGTTGTTTTAAACAGTGAAAATCCTGCTCTCCTCTCGCTGTTTTAATCGGTGAAATTCCTGCTCTCCTCTCGCCGTTTTAAACAGTGAAAATCCTGCTCTCCTCTCACTGTTTTAAACTGTGAAAATCCTGCTCTCCTCTGGCTCTTGTAAAATGTGAAAATCCCGGCTCTCCTCTCGCTGTTTTAAACTGTGAAAATCCAGATGTCTCTCGCGGTTTTAAACTGTGAAAATACTGCACACCTCTCGCTGTTTTATATTGTGAAAATCCTGCTCTCCTCTCGCTGTTTTAACCTGAGAAAATCCTGCTTTCCTCTCGTTGTTTTAAACTGTGAAAATCCTGCTCACCTCTCACTGCTGTAAACTGTGAAAATCCTGCTCACTTCTCACAGTTTTAGAGGGTGATAATCCCAGCTCTACTCTCGCTGTTTAAAACTGTGAAAATCCCAGCTCACCTCTCGCTGTTTTAAACTGTGAAATTCCTGCTCTCCACTCGCTGTTTTAAACTGTGAAAATCCTGCTTTCCTCTCACTGTTTTACACTGTGAAAATCCCAGCTCTCCTCTCGGTGTTTTAAACTGTGAAAATCCCAGCTCTACTCTCGCTGTTTTAAACTGTGAAATTCAGGGTCAGCTCTCACTGTTTTAAACTGTGAAAATCCGGCTCTCTTCTGGCTGTTTTAAACTGTGTAAATCCCACCTCTCCTCTCGCTGTTTTAAACTGTGAAAATCCCAGCTCTCCTCTCGCTGTTTAAAACTGTGAAAATCCCAGCTCACCTCTCGCTGTTTTAAACTGTGAAATTCCTGCTCTCCACTCGCTGTTTTAAACTGTGAAAATCCTGCTTTCCTCTCACTGTTTTACACTGTGAAAATCCCAGCTCTCCTCTCGGTGTTTTAAAGTGTGAAAATCCCAGCTCTACTCTCGCTGTTTTAAACTGTGAAATTCAGGGTCAGCTCTCACTGTTTTAAACTGTGAAAATCCGGCTCTCTTCTGGCTGTTTTAAACTGTGTAAATCCCAGCTCACCTCTCGCTGTTTTAAACTGTGAAAATCCCAGCTCTCCTCTCACTGTTTTCAACTGTGAAAATCCCAGCTCTCCTCTCGCTGTTTTAAACTGTGAAAATCTGGCTCTCCTCTGGCTGTTTTAAACTGTGAAAATCCCAGCTCACCTCTCGTTGTTTTCAACTGTGAATATCGGGCTCTCCTCTCGCTGTTTAAACTGTGAAAATCCGGCTCTCCTCTGGCTCTTTTAAAATGTGAAAATCCCGGCTCTCCTCTCACTGTTTCAAACTGCGAAAATCCTGCTTCCCTCTCGCTGTTTTAAACTGTGAAAATCCAGATGTCTCTCGCGGTTTTAAACTGTGAATATACTGCAAACCTCTCGCTGTTTTATATTGTGAAAATCGTGCTCTTCTCTCGCAGATTTAACCTGTGAAAATTCCGCTGTCCTCTCGCTGTTTTAAATTGCGAAAATCCTGGCCATCATCTCGCTGTTTTCAACTGTGAAAATCACAGCACTCCTCTCGGTGTTTGAAATGGTAAAAATCACAGCTCTTCTCTCGTTGTTTTAGACAGTGAAAATGCTGCTCTCCTCTCGCTGTTTTAAACTGTGAAAATCCTGCTCCCCTCTCTCCGTTTTAAACAGTGAAAATCCTGCTCTCCTCTCGCTGTTTTAAACGGTGAAATTCCTGCTCTCCTCTCGCCGTTTTAAACAGTGAAAATCCTGCTCTCCTCTCACTGTTTTAAACTGTGAAAATACTGCTCTCCTCTGGCTCTTGTAAAATGTGAAAATCCCGGATCTCCTCTCGCTGTTTTAAACTGTGAAAATCCAGATGTCTCTCGCGGTTTTAAACTGTGAAAATACTGCACACCTCTCGCTGTTTTATATTGTGAAAATCCTGCTCTCCTCTCGCTGTTTTAACCTGAGAAAATCCTGCTTTCCTCTCGCTGTTTTAAATTGCGAAAATCCTGGCCATCATCTCCCTGTTTTCAACTTTGAAAATCGCAGCACTCCTCTCGGTGTTTGAAATGGTAAAAATCACAGCTCTTCTCTCGTTGTTTTAAACAGTGAAAATCCTGCTCTCCTCTCGCTGTTTTAATCGGTGAAATTCCTGCTCTCCTCTCGCCGTTTTAAACAGTGAAAATCCTGCTCTCCTCTCACTGTTTTAAACTGTGAAAATACTGCTCTCCTCTGGCTCTTGTAAAATGTGAAAATCCCGGATCTCCTCTCGCTGTTTTAAACTGTGAAAATCCAGATGTCTCTCGCGGTTTTAAACTGTGAAAATACTGCACACCTCTCGCTGTTTTATATTGTGAAAATCCTGCTCTCCTCTCGCTGTTTTAACCTGAGAAAATCCTGCTTTCCTCTCGTTGTTTTAAACTGTGAAAATCCTGCTCACCTCTCACTGCTGTAAACTGTGAAAATCCTGCTCACTTCTCACAGTTTTAGAGGGTGATAATCCCAGCTCTACTCTCGCTGTTTAAAACTGTGAAAATCCCAGCTCACTTCTCGCTGTTTTAAACTGTGAAATTCCTGCTCTCCACTCGCTGTTTTAAACTGTGAAAATCCTGCTTTCCTCTCACTGTTTTACACTGTGAAAATCCCAGCTCTCCTCTCGGTGTTTTAAACTGTGAAAATCCCAGCTCTACTCTCGCTGTTTTAAACTGTGAAATTCAGGGTCAGCTCTCACTGTTTTAAACTGTGAAAATCCGGCTCTCTTCTGGCTGTTTTAAACTGTGTAAATCCCACCTCTCCTCTCGCTGTTTTAAACTGTGAAAATCCCAGCTCTCCTCTCACTGTTTTAAACTGTGAAAATCCCAGCTCTCCTCTCGGTGTTTTAAACTGTGAAAATCCCAGCTCTACTCTCGCTGTTTTAAACTGTGAAATTCAGGGTCAGCTCTCACTGTTTTAAACTGTGAAAATCCGGCTCTCTTCTGGCTGTTTTAAACTGTGTAAATCCCACCTCTCCTCTCGCTGTTTTAAACTGTGAAAATCCCAGCTCTCCTCTCACTGTTTTCAACTGTGAAAATCCCAGCTCTCCTCTCGCTGTTTTAAACTGTGAAAATCTGGCTCTCCTCTGGCTGTTTTAAACTGTGAAAATCCCAGCTCACCTCTCGTTGTTTTCAACTGTGAATATCGGGCTCTCCTCTCGCTGTTTAAACTGTGAAAATCCGGCTCTCCTCTGGCTCTTTTAAAATGTGAAAATCCCGGCTCTCCTCTCACTGTTTCAAACTGCGAAAATCCTGCTTCCCTCTCGCTGTTTTAAACTGTGAAAATCCAGATGTCTCTCGCGGTTTTAAACTGTGAATATACTGCAAACCTCTCGCTGTTTTATATTGTGAAAATCGTGCTCTTCTCTCGCAGATTTAACCTGTGAAAATTCCGCTGTCCTCTCGCTGTTTTAAATTGCGAAAATCCTGGCCATCATCTCGCTGTTTTCAACTGTGAAAATCGCAGCACTCCTCTCGGTGATTGAAATGGTAAAAATCACAGCTCTTCTCTCGTTGTTTTAGACAGTGAAAATGCTGCTCTCCTCTCGCTGTTTTAAACTGTGAAAATCCTGCTCCCCTCTCTCCGTTTTAAACAGTGAAAATCCTGCTCTCCTCTCGCTGTTTTAAACGGTGAAATTCCCGCTCTCCTCTCGCCGTTTTAAACAGTGAAAATCCTGCTCTCCTCTCACTGTTTTAAACTGTGAAAATACTGCTCTCCTCTGGCTCTTGTAAAATGTGAAAATCCCGGATCTCCTCTCGCTGTTTTAAACTGTGAAAATCCAGATGTCTCTCGCGGTTTTAAACTGTGAAAATACTGCACACCTCTCGCTGTTTTATATTGTGAAAATCCTGCTCTCCTCTCGCTGTTTTAACCTGAGAAAATCCTGCTTTCCTCTCGCTGTTTTAAATTGCGAAAATCCTGGCCATCATCTCCCTGTTTTCAACTTTGAAAATCGCAGCACTCCTCTCGGTGTTTGAAATGGTAAAAATCACAGCTCTTCTCTCGTTGTTTTAAACAGTGAAAATCCTGCTCTCCTCTCGCTGTTTTAATCGGTGAAATTCCTGCTCTCCTCTCGCCGTTTTAAACAGTGAAAATCCTGCTCTCCTCTCACTGTTTTAAACTGTGAAAATACTGCTCTCCTCTGGCTCTTGTAAAATGTGAAAATCCCGGATCTCCTCTCGCTGTTTTAAACTGTGAAAATCCAGATGTCTCTCGCGGTTTTAAACTGTGAAAATACTGCACACCTCTCGCTGTTTTATATTGTGAAAATCGTGCTCTCCTCTCGCTGTTTTAACCTGAGAAAATCCTGCTTTCCTCTCGTTCTTTTAAACTGTGAAAATCCTGCTCACCTCTCACTGCTGTAAACTGTGAAAATCCTGCTCACTTCTCACAGTTTTAGAGGGTGATAATCCCAGCTCTACTCTCGCTGTTTAAAACTGTGAAAATCCCAGCTCACCTCTCGCTGTTTTAAACTGTGAAATTCCTGCTCTCCACTCGCTGTTTTAAACTGTGAAAATCCTGCTTTCCTCTCACTGTTTTACACTGTGAAAATCCCAGCTCTCCTCTCGGTGTTTTAAACTGTGAAAATCCCAGCTCTACTCTCGCTGTTTTAAACTGTGAAATTCAGGGTCAGCTCTCACTGTTTTAAACTGTGAAAATCCGGCTCTCTTCTGGCTGTTTTAAACTGTGTAAATCCCACCTCTCCTCTCGCTGTTTTAAACTGTGAAAATCCCAGCTCTCCTCTCACTGTTTTAAACTGTGAAAATCCCAGCTCTCCTCTCGCTGTTTTAAACTGTGAAAATCTGGCTCTCCTCTGGCTGTTTTAAACTGTGAAAATCCCAGCTCTCCTCTCGCTGTTTAAACTGTGAAAATCCGGCTCTCCTCTGGCTCTTTTAAAATGTGAATATCCCGGCTCTCCTCTCACTGTTTCAAACTGCGAAAATCCTGCTTCCCTCTCGCTGTTTTAAACTGTGAAAATCCAGATGTCTCTCGCGGTTTTAAACTGTGAATATACTGCAAACCTCTCGCTGTTTTATATTGTGAAAATCGTGCTCTTCTCTCGCAGATTTAACCTGTGAAAATTCCGCTGTCCTCTCGCTGTTTTAAATTGCGAAAATCCTGGCCATCATCTCGCTGTTTTCAACTGTGAAAATCACAGCAGTCCTCTCGGTGTTTGAAATGTTAAAAATCACAGCTCTTCTCTCGTTGTTTTAGACAGTGAAAATGCTGCTCTCCTCTCGCTGTTTTAAACTGTGAAAATCCTGCTCCCCTCTCTCCATTTTAAACAGTGAAAATCCTGCTCTCCTCTCGCTGTTTTAAACGGTGAAATTCCTGCTCTCCTCTCGCTGTTTTAAACTGTGAAAATCCTGCTCTCCTCTCACTGCTGTAAACTGTGAAAATCCTGCTCACTTCTCACAATTTTAGAGGGTGATAATCCCAGCTCTACTCTCGCTGTTTAAAACTGTGAAAATCCCAGCTCACCTCTCGCTGTTTTAAACTGTGAAATTCCTGCTCTCCACTCGCTGTTTTAAACTGTGAAAATCCTGCTTTCCTCTCACTGTTTTACACTGTGAAAATCCCAGCTCTCCTCTCGGTGTTTTAAACTGTGAAAATCCCAGCTCTACTCTCGCTGTTTTAAACTGTGAAATTCAGGGTCAGCTCTCACTGTTTTAAACTGTGAAAATCCGGCTCTCCTCTGGCTGTTTTAAAATGTGAAAATCCCGGCTCTCCTCTCACTGTTTCAAACTGCGAAAATCCTGCTTCCCTCTCGCTGTTTTAAACTGTGAAAATCCAGATGTCTCTCGCGGTTTTAAACTGTGAATATACTGCAAACCTCTCGCTGTTTTATATTGTGAAAATCGTGCTCTTCTCTCGCAGATTTAACCTGTGAAAATTCCGCTGTCCTCTCGCTGTTTTAAATTGCGAAAATCCTGGACATCATCTCGCTGTTTTCAACTGTGAAAATCACAGCACTCCTCTCGGTGTTTGAAATGGTAAAAATCACAGCTCTCCTCTCGCTGTTTTAAACTGTGAAAATCCTGCTCCCCTCTCTCCGTTTTAAACAGTGAAAATCCTGCTCTCCTCTCGCTGTTTTAAACGGTGAAATTCCTGCTCTCCTCTCGCCGTTTTAAACAGTGAAAATCCTGCTCTCCTCTCACTGTTTTAAACTGTGAAAATACTGCTCTCCTCTCGCTGTTTTATATTGTGAAAATCCTGCTCTCCTCTCGCTGTTTTAACCTGAGAAAATCCTGCTTTCCTCTTGCTGTTTTAAACTGTGAAAATCCTGCTCACCTCTCACTGCTGTAAACTGTGAAAATCCTGCTCACTTCTCACAGTTTTAGAGGGTGATAATCCCAGCTCTACTCTCGCTGTTTAAAACTGTGAAAATCCCAGCTCACCTCTCGCTGTTTTAAACTGTGAAATTCCTGCTCTCCACTCGCTGTTTTAAACTGTGAAAATCCTGCTTTCCTCTCACTGTTTTACACTGTGAAAATCCCAGCTCTCCTCTCGGTGTTTTAAACTGTGAAAATCCCAGCTCTACTCTCGCTGTTTTAAACTGTGAAATTCAGGGTCAGCTCTCACTGTTTTAAACTGTGAAAATCCGGCTCTCCTCTGGCTGTTTTAAACTGTGTAAATCCCACCTCTCCTCTCGCTGTTTTAAACTGTGAAAATCTGGCTCTCCTCTGGCTGTTTTAAACTGTGAAAATCCCAGCTCACCTCTCGTTGTTTTCAACTGTGAATATCGGGCTCTCCTCTCCTCTCGCTGTTTTAAACTGTGAAAATCCGGCTCTCCTCTGGCTCTTTTAAAATGTGAAAATCCCGGCTCTCCTCTCACTGTTTCAAACTGTGAAAATCCTGCTCTCCTCTCGCTGTTTTAAACTGAGAAAATCCTGCTCACCTCTCACTGCTTTAAACTGTGAAAATCCTGCTCACTTCACGCTGTTTTAAACGGTGAAAATCCCAGCTCGACTCTCGCTGTTTTAAACTGTGAAATTCCTGCTGTCCTCTCGCTGTTTTAAACAGTAAAAATCCAGCGCTCCTCTGGCTGTTTCAAAACTGTGAAATTCCCGGCTCCCCCCTCGGTGTTTAAAACTGTGAAAATCCTGCTCACCTCTCACTGCTGTAAACTGTGAAAATCCTGCTCACTTCTCACAGTTTTAAAGGGTGATAATCCCAGCTCTACACTCGCTGTTTAAAACTGTGAAAATCCCAGCTCACCTCTCGCTGTTTTAAACTGTGAAATTCCTGCTCTCCACTCGCAATTTAATCCGTGAATATCCTTCTCTCCTCTCGTTGAATTAAACTGTGAAATTACCTGCTCCCCTCTGGCTGCTTCAGTGCTGTGAAAATCCCAGCTCACCTCTCGCTGTTTTCAACTGTGAAAATCCCAGCTCTCCTCTCGCTGTTTTGAACTGTGAAATTCAGGGTCAGCTCTCACTGTTTTAAACTGTGAAAATCCGGCTCTCCTCTGGCTGTTTTAAACTGTGTAAATCCTGCTCTCCTCTCGCTGTTTTAAACTGTGAAAATCCCAGCTCACCTCTCGTTGTTTTAAACTGTGAAAATACTGCACACCTCTCACTGTTTTAAACTGTGAAAATCCAGCTCTCCTCTCGCTGTTTTAAACTGTGAAAATCCGGCTCTCCTCTGGCTCTTTTAAAATGTGAAAATCGCGGCTCTCCTCTCACTGTTTCAAACTGCGAAAATCCTGCTTCCCTTTCGCTGTTTTAAACTGTGAAAATCCAGATGTCTCTCGCGGTTTTAAACTGTGAAAATACTGCAAACCTCTCGCTGTTTTATATTGTGAAAATCGTGCTCTTCTCTCGCAGATTTAACCTGTGAAAATTCCGCTGTCCTCTCGCTGTTTTAAATTGCGAAAATCCTGGCCATCATCTCCCTGTTTTCAACTTTGAAAATCGCAGCACTCCTCTCGGTGTTTGAAATGGTAAAAATCACAGCTCTTCTCTCGTTGTTTTAAACAGTGAAAATCCTGCTCTCCTCTCGCTGTTTTAATCGGTGAAATTCCTGCTCTCCTCTCGCCGTTTTAAACAGTGAAAATCCTGCTCACCTCTCACTGTTTTAAACTGTGAAAATACTGCTCTCCTCTGGCTCTTGTAAAATGTGAAAATCCCGGCTCTCCTCTCGCTGTTTTAAACTGTGAAAATCCAGATGTCTCTCGCGGTTTTAAACTGTGAAAATACTGCACACCTCTCGCTGTTTTATATTGTGAAAATCCTGCTCTCCTCTCGCTGTTTTAACCTGAGAAAATCCTGCTTTCCTCTCGTTGTTTTAAACTGTGAAAATCCTGCTCACCTCTCACTGCTGTAAACTGTGAAAATCCTGCTCACTTCTCACAGTTTTAGAGGGTGATAATCCCAGCTCTACTCTCGCTGTTTAAAACTGTGAAAATCCCAGCTCACCTCTCGCTGTTTTAAACTGTGAAATTCCTGCTCTCCACTCGCTGTTTTAAACTGTGAAAATCCTGCTTTCCTCTCACTGTTTTACACTGTGAAAATCCCAGCTCTCCTCTCGGTGTTTTAAACTGTGAAAATCCCAGCTCTACTCTCGCTGTTTTAAACTGTGAAATTCAGGGTCAGCTCTCACTGTTTTAAACTGTGAAAATCCGGCTCTCTTCTGGCTGTTTTAAACTATGTAAATCCCACCTCTCCTCTCGCTGTTTTAAACTGTGAAAATCCCAGCTCTCCTCTCACTGTTTTAAACTGTGAAAATCCCAGCTCTCCTCTCGCTGTTTAAAACTGTGAAAATCCCAGCTCACCTCTCGCTGTTTTAAACTGTGAAATTCCTGCTCTCCACTCGCTGTTTTAAACTGTGAAAATCCTGCTTTCCTCTCACTGTTTTACACTGTGAAAATCCCAGCTCTCCTCTCACTGTTTTAAAATGTGAAAATCCCGGCTTTCCTCTCACTGTTTTAAACTGTGAAAATCCTGCTCTCCTCTTGCTGTTTAAAACTGTGTAAATCCCAGCTCTCCTCTCGCAGTTTTAAACTGTGAAAATCCAAGCTCTCCTCTCGCTGTTTTAAACTGTGAAAATCCGGCTCTCCTCTGGCTGTTTTAAACTGTGAAAATCCCAGCTCACCTCTCGCTGTTTTAAACTGTGAATATCGGGCTCTCCTCTCGCTGTTTTAAACTGTGAAAATCCGGCTCTCCTCTGGCTCTTTTAAAATGTGAAAATCGCGGCTCTCCTCTCACTGTTTCAAACTGCGAAAATCCTGCTTCCCTTTCGCTGTTTTAAACTGTGAAAATCCAGATGTCTCTCGCGGTTTTAAACTGTGAAAATACTGCAAACCTCTCGCTGTTTTATATTGTGAAAATCGTGCTCTTCTCTCGCAGATATAACCTGTGAAAATTCCGCTGTCCTCTCGCTGTTTTAAATTGCGAAAATCCTGGCCATCATCTCCCTGTTTTCAACTTTGATAATCGCAGCACTCCTCTCGGTGTTTGAAATGGTAAAAATCACAGCTCTTCTCTCGTTGTTTTAAACAGTGAAAATCCTGCTCTCCTCTCGCTGTTTTAATCGGTGAAATTCCTGCTCTCCTCTCGCCGTTTTAAACAGTGAAAATCCTGCTCACCTCTCACTGTTTTAAACTGTGAAAATACTGCTCTCCTCTGGCTCTTGTAAAATGTGAAAATCCCGGCTCTCCTCTCGCTGTTTTAAACTGTGAAAATCCAGATGTCTCTCGCGGTTTTAAACTGTGGAAATACTGCACACCTCTCGCTGTTTTATATTGTGAAAATCGTGCTCTCCTCTCGCTGTTTTAACCTGAGAAAATCCTGCTTTCCTCTCGTTGTTTTAAACTGTGAAAATCCTGCTCACCTCTCACTGCTGTAAACTGTGAAAATCCTGCTCACTTCTCACAGTTTTAGAGGGTGATAATCCCAGCTCTACTCTCGCTGTTTAAAACTGTGAAAATCCCAGCTCACCTCTCGCTGTTTTAAACTGTGAAATTCCTGCTCTCCACTCGCTGTTTTAAACTGTGAAAATCCTGCTTTCCTCTCACTGTTTTACACTGTGAAAATCCCAGCTCTCCTCTCGGTGTTTTAAACTGTGAAAATCCAGCTCTACTCTCGCTGTTTTAAACTGTGAAATTCAGGGTCAGCTCTCACTGTTTTAAACTGTGAAAATCCGGCTCTCTTCTGGCTGTTTTAAACTGTGTAAATCCCACCTCTCCTCTCGCTGTTTTAAACTGTGAAAATCCCAGCTCTCCTCTCACTGTTTTAAACTGTGAAAATCTGTCTCTCCTCTGGCTGTTTTAAACTGTGAAAACCCCAGCTCACCTCTCGTTGTTTTAAACTGTGAATATCGGGCTCTCCTCTGGCTCTTTTAAAATGTGAAAATCCCGGCTCTCCTATCACTGTTTCAAACTGCGAAAATCCTGCTTCCCTCTCGCTGTTTTAAACTGTGAAAATCCAGATGTCTCTCGCGGTTTTAAACTGTGAATATACTGCAAACCTCTCGCTGTTTTATATTGTGAAAATCGTGCTCTTCTCTCGCAGATTTAACCTGTGAAAATTCCGCTGTCCTCTCGCTGTTTTAAATTGCGAAAATCCTGGCCATCATCTCGCTGTTTTCAACTGTGAAAATCACAGCACTCCTCTCGGTGTTTGAAATGGTAAAAATCACAGCTCTTCTCTCGTTGTTTTAGACAGTGAAAATGCTGCTCTCCTCTCGCTGTTTTAAACTGTGAAAATCCTGCTCCCCTCTCTCCGTTTTAAACAGTGAAAATCCTGCTCTCCTCTCGCTGTTTTAAACGGTGAAATTCCCGCTCTCCTCTCGCCGTTTTAAACAGTGAAAATCCTGCTCTCCTCTCACTGTTTCAAACTGTGAAAATACTGCTCTCCTCTGGCTCTTGTAAAATGTGAAAATCCCGGATCGCCTCTCGCTGTTTTAAACTGTGAAAATCCAGATGTCTCTCGCGGTTTTAAACTGTGAAAATACTGCACACCTCTCGCTGTTTTATATTGTGAAAATCCTGCTCCCCTCTCGCTGTTTTAACCTGAGAAAACCCTGCTGTCCTCTCGCTGTTTTAAATTGCGAAAATCCTGGCCATCATCTCCCTGTTTTCAACTTTGAAAATCGCAGCACTCCTCTCGGTGTTTGAAATGGTAAAAATCACAGCTCTTCTCTCATTGTTTAAAACTGTGAAAATCCTGCTCTCCTCTCGCTGTTTTAATCGGTGAAATTCCTGCTCTCCTCTCGCCGTTTTAAACAGTGAAAATCCTGCTCTCCTCTCACTGTTTTAAACTGTGAAAATACTGCTCTCCTCTGGCTCTTGTAAAATGTGAAAATCCCGGCTCTCCTCTCGCTGTTTTAAACTGTGAAAATCCAGATGTCTCTCGCGGTTTTAAACTGTGAAAATACTGCACACCTCTCGCTGTTTTATATTGTGAAAATCCTGCTCTCCTCTCGCTGTTTTAACCTGAGAAAATCCTGCTTTCCTCTCGTTCTTTTAAACTGTGAAAATCCTGCTCACCTCTCACTGCTGTGAACTGTGAAAATCCTGCTCACTTCTCACAGTTTTAGAGGGTGATAATCCCAGCTCTACTCTCGCTGTTTAAAACTGTGAAAATCCCAGCTCACCTCTCGCTGTTTTAAACTGTGAAATTCCTGCTCTCCACTCGCTGTTTTAAACTGTGAAAATCCTGCTTTCCTCTCACTGTTTTACACTGTGAAAATCCCAGCTCTCCTCTCGGTGTTTTAAACTGTGAAAATCCCAGCTCTACTCTCGCTGTTTTAAACTGTGAAATTCAGGGTCAGCTCTCACTGTTTTAAACTGTGAAAATCCGGCTCTCTTCTGGCTGTTTTAAACTGTATAAATCCCACCTCTCCTCTCGCTGTTTTAAACTGTGAAAATCCCAGCTCTCCTCTCACTGTTTTAAACTGTGAAAATCCCAGCTCTCCTCTCGCTGTTTTAAACTGTGAAAATCTGGCTCTCCTCTGGCTGTTTTAAACTGTGAAAATCCCAGCTCACCTCTCGTTGTTTTCAACTGTGAATATCGGGCTCTCCTCTCGCTGTTTAAACTGTGAAAATCCGGCTCTCCTCTGGCTCTTTTAAAATGTGAAAATCCCGGCTCTCCTCTCACTGTTTCAAACTGCGAAAATCCTGCTTCCCTCTCGCTGTTTTAAACTGTGAAAATCCAGATGTCTCTCGCGGTTTTAAACTGTGAATATACTGCAAACCTCTCGCTGTTTTATATTGTGAAAATCGTGCTCTTCTCTCGCAGATTTAACCTGTGAAAATTCCGCTGTCCTCTCGCTGTTTTAAATTGCGAAAATCCTGGCCATCATCTCGCTGTTTTCAACTGTGAAAATCACAGCACTCCTCTCGGTGTTTGAAATGGTAAAAATCACAGCTCTTCTCTCGTTGTTTTAGACAGTGAAAATGCTGCTCTCCTCTCGCTGTTTTAAACTGTGAAAATCCTGCTCCCCTCTCTCCGTTTTAAACAGTGAAAATCCTGCCCTCCTCTCGCTGTTTTAAACGGTGAAATTCCTGCTCTCCTCTCGCCGTTTTAAACAGTGAAAATCCTGCTCTCCTCTCACTGTTTTAAACTGTGAAAATACTGCTCTCCTCTGGCTCTTGTAAAATGTGAAAATCCCGGCTCTCCACTCGCTGTTTTAAACTGTGAAAATCCAGATGTCTCTCGCGGTTTTAAACTGTGAAAATACTGCACACCTCTCGCTGTTTTATATTGTGAAAATCCTGCTCTCCTCTCGCTGTTTTAACCTGTGAAAATCCTGCTCACCTCTCGCTGTTTTAAATTGAGAAAATCCTGCTCACCTCTCACTGCTTTAAACTGTGAAAATCCTGCTCACTTCACGCTGTTTTAAACGGTGAAAATCCCAGCTCGACTCTCGCTGTTTTAAACTGTGAAATTCCTGCTCTCCTCTCGCTGATTAAAACTGTGAAAATCCTGCTTTCCTCTCGTTGTTTAAAACTGTGAAAATCCTGCACTCCTCTCGCCATTTTAAACAGTGAAAATCCTGCTCAACTCTCGCTGTTTTAAACTGTGAAAATCCTGCTCTCCTCTGGCTCTTTTAAAATGTGAAAATCCCGGCTCTCCTCTCGCTGTTTTAAACTGTGAAAATCCAGATGTCTCTCGCGGTTTTAAACTATGAAAATACTGCACACCTCTCGCTGTATTATATTGTGAAAATCGTGCTCTCCTCTCGCTGTTTTAACCTGTGAAAATCCTGCTTTCCTCTCGCTGTTTTAAACTGTGAAAATCCTGCTTTCCTCTCACTGTTTTAAACTGTGAAAATCCCTTGTCACCTCTCGCTGTTTTAAACTGAGAAAATCCTGCTCATCTCTCACTGCTTTAAACTGTGAAAATCCTGCTCACTTCACGCTGTTTTAAACGGTGAAAATCCCAGCTCGACTCTCGCTGTTTTAAACTGTGAAATTCCTGCTGTCCTCTCGCTGTTTTAAACAGTAAAAATCCAGAGCTCCTCTGGTTATTTCAAAACTGTGAAATTCCCGGCTCCCCCCTCGGTGTTTTAAACTGTGAAAATCCTGCTCTCCGCTCGCTGTTTTAAACTGTGAAAATCCTGCTCACCTCTCACAGCTGTAAACTGTGAAAATCCTGCTCACTTCTCACAGTTTTAAAGGGTGATAATCCCAGCTCTACTCTCGCTGTTTAAAACTGTGAAAATCCCAGCTCACCTCTCGCTGTTTTAAACTGTGAAATTCTTGCTCTCCTCTCGCTGTTTTAAGCTGTGAAATTCCTGCTCTCCACTCGCAATTTAATCCGTGAATATCCTTCTCTCCTCTCGTTGAATTAAACTGTGAAATTACCTGCTCCCCTCTGGCTGCTTCAGTGCTGTGAAAATCCCATCTCACCTCTCGCTGTTTTAAACTGTGAAAATCCCAGCTCTCCTCTCGCTGTTTTGAACTGTGAAATTCAGGGTCAGCTCTCACTGTTTTAAACTGTGAAAATCCGGCTCTCCTCTGGCTGTTTTAAACTCTGTAAATCCCAGCTCTCCTCTCGCTGTTTTAAACTGTGAAAATCCCAGCTCACCTCTCGTTGTTTTCAACTGTGAAAATCCTGCCCTCCTCTCACTGTTTTAAACTGTGAAAATCCTGCTCTCCTCTCACTGTTTTAAACTGTGAAAATCCTGCTCTCCTCTTGCTGTTTTAAACTGTGTAAATCCCAGCTCTCCTCTCGCAGTTTTAAACTGTGAAAATCCCAGCTCTCCTCTCGCTGTTTTAAACTGTGAAAATCCGGATCTCCTCTGGCTGTTTTAAACTGTGAAAATCCCAGCTCACCTCTCGCTGTTTTAAACTGTGAATATCGGGCTCTCCTCTCGCTGTTTTAAACTGTGAAAATCCGGCTCTCCTCTGGCTCTTTTAAAATGTGAAAATCGCGGCTCTCCTCTCACTGTTTCAAACTGCGAAAATCCTGCTTCCCTTTCGCTGTTTTAAACTTTGAAAATCCAGATGTCTCTCGCGGTTTTAAGCTGTGAAAATACTGCAAACCTCTCGCTGTTTTATATTGTGAAAATCGTGCTCTTCTCTCGCAGATTTAACCTGTGAAAACTCCGCTGTCCTCTCGCTGTTTTAAATTGCGAAAATCCTGGCCATCATCTCCCTGTTTTCAACTGTGAAAATCGCAGCACTCCTCTCGGTGTTTGAAATGGTAAAAATCACAGCTCTTCTCTCGTTGTTTTAGACAGTGAAAATGCTGCTCTCCTCTCGCTGTTTTAAACTGTGAAAATCCTGCTCCCCTCTCTCCATTTTAAACAGTGAAAATCCTGCTCTCCTCTCGCTGTTTTAAACGGTGAAATTCCTGCTCTCCTCTCGCCATTTTAAACAGTGAAAATCCTGCTCTCCTCTCACTGCTGTAAACTGTGAAAATCCTGCTCACTTCTCACAATTTTAGAGGGTGATAATCCCAGCTCTACTCTCGCTGTTTAAAACTGTGAAAATCCCAGCTCACCTCTCGCTGTTTTAAACTGTGAAATTCCTGCTCTCCACTCGCTGTTTTAAACTGTGAAAATCCTGCTTTCCTCTCACTGTTTTACACTGTGAAAAACTCAGCTCTCCTCTCGGTGTTTTAAACTGTGAAAATCCCAGCTCTACTCTCGCTGTTTTAAACTGTGAAATTCAGGGTCAGCTCTCACTGTTTTAAACTGTGAAAATCCGGCTCTCCTCTGGCTGTTTTAAAATGTGAAAATCCGGGCTCTCCTCTCACTGTTTCAAACTGCGAAAATCCTGCTTCCCTCTCGCTGTTTTAAACTGTGAAAATCCAGATGTCTCTCGCGGTTTTAAACTGTGAATATACTGCAAACCTCTCGCTGTTTTATATTGTGAAAATCGTGCTCTTCTCTCGCAGATTTAACCTGTGAAAATTCCGCTGTCCTCTCGCTGTTTTAAATTGCGAAAATCCTGGCCATCATCTCGCTGTTTTCAACTGTGAAAATCACAGCACTCCTCTCGGTGTTTGAAATGGTAAAAATCACAGCTCTTCTCTCGTTGTTTTAGACAGTGAAAATGCTGCTCTCCTCTCGCTGTTTTAAACTGTGAAAATCCTGCTCCCCTCTCTCCGTTTTAAACAGTGAAAATCCTGCTCTCCTCTCTCCGTTTTAAACAGTGAAAATCCTGCTCTCCTCTCGCTGTTTGAAACGGTGAAATTCCTGCTCTCCTCTCGCCGTTTTAAACAGTGAAAATCCTGCTCAACTCTTACTGTTTTAAACTGTGAAAATCCTGCTCTCCTCTGGCTCTTTTAAAATGTGAAAATCCCGGCTCTCCTCTCGCTGTTTTAAACTGTGAAAATCCAGATGTCTCTCGCGGTTTTAAACTGTGAAAATACTGCACACCTCTCGCTGTTTTATATTGTGAAAATCCTGCTCTCCTCTCGCTGTTTTAACCTGTGAAAATCCTGCTGTCCTCTCGCTGTTTTAAATTGAGAAAATCCTGCTCACCTCTCACTGCTTTAAACTGTGAAAATCCTGCTCACTTCACGCTGTTTTAAACGGTGAAAATCCCAGCTCGACTCTCGCTGTTTTAAACTGTGAAATTCGTGCTCTCCTCTCGCTGTTTTAAACAGTAAAAATCCAGCGCTCCTCTGGCTGTTTCAAAACTGTGAAAATCCCGGCTCCCCTCTCGCTGATTAAAACTGTGAAAATCCTGCTTTCCTCTCGGTGTTTAAAACTGTGAAAATCCTGCTCTCCGCTCGCTGTTTTAAACTGTGAAAATCCTGCTCACCTCTCACTGCTGTAAACTGTGAAAATCCTGCTCACTTCTCACAGTTTTAAAGGGTGATAATCCCAGCTCTACTCTCGCTGTTTAAAACTGTGAAAATCACAGCTCACCTCTCGCTGTTTTAAACTGTGAAATTCCTGCTCTCCACTCGCAATTTAATCCGTGAATATCCTTCTCTCCTCTCGTTGAATTAAACTGTGAAATTACCGGCTCCCCTCTGGCTGCTTCAGTGCTGTGAAAATCCCATCTCACCTCTCGCTGTTTTAAACTGTGAAAATCCCAGCTCTCCTCTCTCTGTTTAAAACTGTGAAATTCAGGGTCAGCTCTCACTGTTTTAAACTGTGAAAATCCTGCTCTCCTCTCACTGTTTTAAACTGTGAAATTCCTGCTCTCCTCTCTCCGTTTTAAACAGTGAAAATCCTGCTCTCCTCTCGCTGTTTGAAACGGTGAAATTCCTGCTCTCCTCTCGCCGTTTTAAACAGTGAAAATCCTGCTCAACTCTTACTGTTTTAAACTGTGGAAATCCTGCTCTCCTCTGGCTCTTTTAAAATATGAAAATCCCGGCTCTCCTCTCGCTGTTTTAAACTGTGAAAATCCAGATGTCTCTCGCGGTTTTAAACTGTGAAAATACTGCACACCTCTCGCTGTTTTATATTGTGAAAATCCTGCTCTCCTCTCGCTGTTTTAACCTGTGAAAATCCTGCTCACCTCTCGCTGTTTTAAATTGAGAAAATCCTGCTCACCTCTCACTGCTTTAAACTGTGAAAATCCCTTGTCACCTCTCGTTGTTTTAAATGGTGAAAATCCCAGCTCGACTCTCGCTGTTTTAAACTGTGAAATTCCTGCTCTCCTCTCGCTGTTTTAAACAGTAAAAATCCAGCGCTCCTCTGGCTGTTTCAAAACTGTGAAAATCCCGGCTCCCATCTCGCTGATTAAAACTGTGAAAATCCTGCTTTCCTCTCGGTGTTTAAAACTGTGAAAATCCTGCTCTCCTCTCGCTGTTTTAAACTGTGAAAATCCAGCTCACCTCTCACTGCTGTAAACTGTGAAAATCCTGCTCACTTCTCACAGTTTTAAAGGGTGATAATCCCAGCTCTACTCTCGCTGTTTTAAACTGTGAAATACCTGCTCTCCACTCGCAATTTAATCCGTGAATATCCTTCTCTCCTCTCGTTGAATTAAACTGTGAAATTACCGGCTCCCCTCTGGATGCGTCAGTGCTGTGAAAATCCCATCTCACCTCTCGCTGTTTTAAACTGTGAAAATCCCAGCTCTCCTCTCGCTGTTTAAAACTGTGAAATTCAGGGTCAGCTCTCACTGTTTTAAACTGTGAAAATCCGGCTCTCCTCTGGCTGTTTTAAACTGTGTAAATCCCAGCTCTCCTCTCGCTGTTTTAAACTGTGAAAATCCCAGCTCACCTCTCGTTGTTTTCAACTGTGAAAATCCTGCTTCCCTCTCGCTGTTTTAAACTGTGAAAATCCCTTGTCTCCTCTCACTGTTTTAAACTGTGAAAATCCCTTGTCACCTCTCGGTGTTTGAAATGGTAAAAATCACAGCTCTTCTCTCGTTGTTTTAGACAGTGAAAATGCTGCTCTCCTCTCTCCGTTTTAAACAGTGAAAATCCTGCTCTCCTCTCGCTGTTTTAAACGGTGAAATTCCTGCTCTCCTCTCGCCGTTTTAAACAGTGAAAATCCTGCTCAACTCTCACTGTTTTAAACTGTGAAAATGCTGCTCTCCTCTGGCTCTTTTAAAATGTGAAAATCCCGGCTCTCCTCTCGCTGTTTTAAACTGTGAAAATCCAGATGTCTCTCGCGGTTTTAAACTGTGAAAATACTGCACACCTCTCGCTGTTTTATATTGTGAAAATCCTGCTCTCCTCTCGCTGTTTTAACCTGTGAAAATCCTGCTTTCCTCTCGCTGTTTTAAACTGTGAAAATCCCTTGTCTCCTCTCACTGTTTTAAACTGTGAAAATCCCTTGTCACCTCTCGCTGTTTTAAACTGAGAAAATCCTGCTCACCTCTCACTGCTTTAAACTGTGAAAATCCTGCTCACTTCACTCTGTTTTAAACGGTGAAAATCCCAGCTCGACTCTCGCTGTTTTTAACTGTGAAATTCCTGCTGTCCTCTCGCTGTTTTAAACAGTAAAAATCCAGCGCTCCTCTGGCTGTTTCAAAACTGTGAAATTCCCGGCTCCCCTCTCGCTGAATAAAACTGTGAAAATCCTGCTTTCCTCTCGGAGTTTAAAACTGTGAAAATCCTGCTCTCCTCTCGCTGTTTTAAACTGTGAAAATCCTGCTCACCTCTCACAGCTGTAAACTGTGAAAATCCTGCTCACTTCTCACAGTTTTAAAGGGTGATAATCCCAGCTCTACTCTCGCTGTTTAAAACTGTGAAAATCCCAGCTCACCTCTCGCTGTTTTAAACTGTGAAATTCTTGCTCTACTCTCGCTGTTTTAAGCTGTGAAATTCCTGCTCTCCACTCGCAATTTAATCTGTGAATATCCTTCTCTCCTCTCGTTGAATTAAACTGTGAAATTACCTGCTCCCCTCTGGCTGCTTCAGTGCTGTGAAAATCCCATCTCACCTCTCGCTGTTTTAAACTGTGAAAATCCCAGCTCCCCTCTCGCTGTTTTAAACTGTGAAATTCAGGGTCAGCTCTCACTGTTTTAAACTGTGAAAATCCGGCTCTCCTCTGGCTGTTTTAAACTGTGAAAATCCCAGCTCACCTCTCGTTGTTTTAAACTGTGAAAATCCTGTTCTCCTCTGGCTCTTTTAAAATGTGAAAATGTGTAAACGGTTAAAATCACAGCTCTACTTTCGCTGTTTTAAACTGTGGAATTCCTGCTCTCCTCTCGCTGTTTTAAACAGTGAAATTCCTGCTCAACTCTCGATGTTTTAAACTGTGAAAATCCTGCTCTCCTCTAGCTCTTTAAAAATGTGGAAATCCTGGCTCTCCTCTCACTGTTTTAAACTGCGAAAATCCTGCTTCCCTCTTGCTGTTTTAAACTGTGAAAATCCAGATGTCTATCGCAGTTTTAAACTGTGAAATTACTGCACACCTCCCGCTGTTTTATATTGTGAAAATCGGGCTCTACTCTCGCTGTTTTAACCTGTGAAAATTGTGCTGTCCTCTCGGTGTTTTAAAATGCGAAAATCCTGGCCAACATTCCCTGTTTTCAACTGTGAAAATCACAGCACTCCTCTCGGTGTTTGAAACGGTAAAAATCACAGCTCTCCTCTCGTTGTTTTACATTGTGAAAATCGTGCTCACCTCGCATTGTTTTAAAGGGTGAAAATCCGGCTCTCTGCTCTTTGTTTTAAACAGTGAAAATCCTGCTCCCTTCTGGCTGCTTCAATACTGTGAAAATCCCAGCTCACCTCTCGCTGTTTTAAACTGTGAAATTCCTGCTCTCCTTTCGCTGTTTTAAACTGTGAAAATCCTGCACTCCTCTGGCTGTTTCAAAACTGTGAAAATCCCGGCTCACCTCTCGCTGATTAAAACGGTGAAAATCCTGCTCTCCTCTCGGTGTTTTAAACTGTGAAAATCCTGCTCACCTCTCACTGCTTTAAACTGTGAAAATCCTGCTCACTTCACGCTGTTTTAAACGGTGAAAATCCCAGCTCTACTCTCGCTGTTTTAAACTGTGAAAATCCCAGCTCTACACTTGCTGTTTTAAACTGTGAAATACCTGCTCTCCACTCGCAATTTAATCCGTGAATATCCTTCTCTCCTCTCGTTGAATTAAACTGTGAAAATACCTGCTCCCCTCTGGCTGCTTCAATACTGTGAAAATCCCATCTCACCTCTCGCTGTTTTAAACTGTGAAAATCCTGCGCTCCGCTCGCTGATTAAAACTGTGAAATTCAGGGTCAGCTCTCACTGTTTTAAACAGTGAAAATCCTGCTCTCCTATCACTGTTTTAAACTGCGAAAATCCTGATTCCCTCTCGCTGTTTTAAACTGTGAAAATCCAGATGTCTCTCGCGGTTTTAAACTGTGAAAATACTGCACACCTCTCGCTGTTTTATATTGTGAAAATCGTGCTCTCCTCTCGCGGTTTTAACCTGTGAAAATTCCGCTGTCCTCTCGCTGTTTTAAATTGCGAAAATCCTTGCCAACATCTCCCTGTTTTCAACTGTGAAAATCACAACACTCCTCTCGGTGTTTGAAATGGTAAAAATCACAGCTCTCTTCTCGTTGTTTTAAACTGTGAAAATCCTGCTCACCTCTCACTGTTTTAAACTGTGAAAATCCCAGCTCACATCTCACTGTTTTAAACTGTGAAAATCCCAGCTCACCTCTCGCTGTTTTAAACTGTGAAATTCCTGCTCTCCTCTCACTGTTTTAAACAGTGAAAACCCTGCCTTACTCTCGCTGTTTTAAACTGTGAAATTCCTGCTCTCCTCTCGCTGTTTTAAACTGAAAAAACCCTGCTCTCCTCTCGCTGTTTTAAACTGTGAAAGACCTGCTCACCTCTCCGTGTTTTAAACTGTGAAAAACCTGCTCACCTCTCGCTGTTTTAAACTGTGAAAAACCTGCTCACCTCTCGGTGTTTTAAACTGTGAAAAACCTGCTCACCTCTCGGTGTTTTAAACTGTGAGAACCCTGCTCCCCTCTCATTGTTTTAAACTGTTTAAATCCTGCGCACAACTCGTTGTTTTAAACTGTGAAAACCCTGCTCTCCTCTCGCTGTTTTAAACTGTGAAATTCCTGCTCTCCACTCGCTATTTTAAACTGTGAAAATCCTGGTCCCCTCTCGGTGTTTTAACCTGTGAAATTCCTGCTCTCCTCTCGCTGTTTTAAAGTGTGAAAATCCCGATGTCCTCTCGCAGTGTTAAACTGTGAAAATCCTGCTCTCCTCTCGCTGTTTTAAACTCTGAAAATCCTGGGTCTCCTCTCGCTGTTTTAACCTGTGAAAATCCTGCTTTCCTCTCGCTGTTTTAAACTGTGAAAATCCCTTGTCTCCTCTCACTGTTTTAAACTGTGAAAATCCCTTGTCACCTCTCGCTGTTTTAAACTGAGAAAATCCTGCTCACCTCTCACTGCTTTAAACTGTGAAAATCCTGCTCACTTCACTCTGTTTTAAACGGTGAAAATCCCAGCTCGACTCTCGCTGTTTTTAACTGTGAAATTCCTGCTGTCCTCTCGCTGTTTTAAACAGTAAAAATCCAGCGCTCCTCTGGCTGTTTCAAAACTGTGAAATTCCCGGCTCCCCTCTCGCTGAATAAAACTGTGAAAATCCTGCTTTCCTCTCGGAGTTTAAAACTGTGAAAATCCTGCTCTCCTCTCGCTGTTTTAAACTGTGAAAATCCTGCTCACCTCTCACAGCTGTAAACTGTGAAAATCCTGCTCACTTCTCACAGTTTTAAAGGGTGATAATCCCAGCTCTACTCTCGCTGTTTAAAACTGTGAAAATCCCAGCTCACCTCTCGCTGTTTTAAACTGTGAAATTCTTGCTCTACTCTCGCTGTTTTAAGCTGTGAAATTCCTGCTCTCCACTCGCAATTTAATCTGTGAATATCCTTCTCTCCTCTCGTTGAATTAAACTGTGAAATTACCTGCTCCCCTCTGGCTGCTTCAGTGCTGTGAAAATCCCATCTCACCTCTCGCTGTTTTAAACTGTGAAAATCCCAGCTCCCCTCTCGCTGTTTTAAACTGTGAAATTCAGGGTCAGCTCTCACTGTTTTAAACTGTGAAAATCCGGCTCTCCTCTGGCTGTTTTAAACTGTGAAAATCCCAGCTCACCTCTCGTTGTTTTAAACTGTGAAAATCCTGTTCTCCTCTGGCTCTTTTAAAATGTGAAAATGTGTAAACGGTTAAAATCACAGCTCTACTTTCGCTGTTTTAAACTGTGGAATTCCTGCTCTCCTCTCGCTGTTTTAAACAGTGAAATTCCTGCTCAACTCTCGATGTTTTAAACTGTGAAAATCCTGCTCTCCTCTAGCTCTTTAAAAATGTGGAAATCCTGGCTCTCCTCTCACTGTTTTAAACTGCGAAAATCCTGCTTCCCTCTTGCTGTTTTAAACTGTGAAAATCCAGATGTCTATCGCAGTTTTAAACTGTGAAATTACTGCACACCTCCCGCTGTTTTATATTGTGAAAATCGGGCTCTACTCTCGCTGTTTTAACCTGTGAAAATTGTGCTGTCCTCTCGGTGTTTTAAAATGCGAAAATCCTGGCCAACATTCCCTGTTTTCAACTGTGAAAATCACAGCACTCCTCTCGGTGTTTGAAACGGTAAAAATCACAGCTCTCCTCTCGTTGTTTTACATTGTGAAAATCGTGCTCACCTCGCATTGTTTTAAAGGGTGAAAATCCGGCTCTCTGCTCTTTGTTTTAAACAGTGAAAATCCTGCTCCCTTCTGGCTGCTTCAATACTGTGAAAATCCCAGCTCACCTCTCGCTGTTTTAAACTGTGAAATTCCTGCTCTCCTTTCGCTGTTTTAAACTGTGAAAATCCTGCACTCCTCTGGCTGTTTCAAAACTGTGAAAATCCCGGCTCACCTCTCGCTGATTAAAACGGTGAAAATCCTGCTCTCCTCTCGGTGTTTTAAACTGTGAAAATCCTGCTCACCTCTCACTGCTTTAAACTGTGAAAATCCTGCTCACTTCACGCTGTTTTAAACGGTGAAAATCCCAGCTCTACTCTCGCTGTTTTAAACTGTGAAAATCCCAGCTCTACACTTGCTGTTTTAAACTGTGAAATACCTGCTCTCCACTCGCAATTTAATCCGTGAATATCCTTCTCTCCTCTCGTTGAATTAAACTGTGAAAATACCTGCTCCCCTCTGGCTGCTTCAATACTGTGAAAATCCCATCTCACCTCTCGCTGTTTTAAACTGTGAAAATCCTGCGCTCCGCTCGCTGATTAAAACTGTGAAATTCAGGGTCAGCTCTCACTGTTTTAAACAGTGAAAATCCTGCTCTCCTATCACTGTTTTAAACTGCGAAAATCCTGATTCCCTCTCGCTGTTTTAAACTGTGAAAATCCAGATGTCTCTCGCGGTTTTAAACTGTGAAAATACTGCACACCTCTCGCTGTTTTATATTGTGAAAATCGTGCTCTCCTCTCGCGGTTTTAACCTGTGAAAATTCCGCTGTCCTCTCGCTGTTTTAAATTGCGAAAATCCTTGCCAACATCTCCCTGTTTTCAACTGTGAAAATCACAACACTCCTCTCGGTGTTTGAAATGGTAAAAATCACAGCTCTCTTCTCGTTGTTTTAAACTGTGAAAATCCTGCTCACCTCTCACTGTTTTAAACTGTGAAAATCCCAGCTCACATCTCACTGTTTTAAACTGTGAAAATCCCAGCTCACCTCTCACTGTTTTAAACTGTGAAAATCCTGCTCTCCTCTCGCTGTTTTAAACTGTGATAATCCCAGCTCACCTCTCACTGTTTTAAACTGTGAAAATCCTGCTCACCTCTCGCTGTTTTAAACTGTGAAAATCCCGGCTCACCTCTCGCTGTTTTAAACTCCAATAATCCCAGCTCTCCTCTCGCTGTTTTACACTGTGAAAATCTGGCTCTCCTCTCGCTGTTTTAAACTGTGAAATTCCTGCTCTCCACTCGCTGTTTTAATCCGTGAAAATCCTTCTCCCCTCTCGCTGATTTGAACTGTGAAAATCCGGGCTCCCCTCTCGCTGTTTTAAACTGTGAAAACCCTGCTCTCCTCTCGCTGTTTTATACTGTGCAAATCCTGCTCTCCTCTTGCTGTTTTAAACTTGCAAAATCCTGCTCTAGAATCGCTGTTTTAAAATGTGAAAATCCAGCTCCCCTCTGGTTGCTTCAATACTGTGAAAATCCAAGCTCACCTCTCGCTGTTTTAAACTGTGAAATTCTTGCTCTCCTTGCGCTGTTTTAAACAGTGAAAATCCTGCTCTCCTCTCGGTGTTTTAAACTGTGAAAATCCTGCTCTCCTCTCGCTGTTTTAAACTATGAAAATCCTGCTCTCCTCTCGCTGTTTTAAACTGTGAAAATCCTGCTCTCCTCTCGCTGTTTTAAACTGTGAAAATCCTGCTCTCCTCTCGCTGTTTTAAACTGTGAAAATCCTGCTCTCCTCTCGCTGTTTCAAACTGTGAAAATCCTGCTCTCCTCTCGCTGTTTTAAACTGTGAAAATCCTGCTCACCCCTCACTTTTTAAACTGTGAAAATCCTGCTCATTTCACGCTGTTTTAAACGGTGAAAATCCCAGCTCTACTCTCGCTGTTTTAAACTGTGAAAATCCCAGCTCTACTCTCGCTGTTTTAAACTGTGAAATTCCTGCTTCCCTCTTGCTGTTTTAAATTGTGAAAATCCTGGACAACATTTCCCTGTTTTCAACTGTGAAAATCGCAGCACTCCTCTCGGTGTTTGAAATGGTAAAAATCACAGCTCTTCTCTTGTTGTTTTACACTGTGAAAATCGTGCACACCTCTCGCTGTTTTAAACTGTGAAAATCCTGCTCTCCTCTCGCTGTTTTAAACTGTAAAAATCCTGCTCTCCTCTCGCTGTTTTAAACTGTGAAATTCCGGCTCACCTCTCACTACTGTAAACAGTGAAAATCCTGCTCACTTCACTTTGTCTTAAACAGTTAAAATCACAGCTCTCCTCTCGCTGTTTTAAACTGTGGAATTCCTGCTCTCCTCTCGTTCTTTTGAACAGTGAAAATTCTGCTCTCCTCTCGCTATTTTAAACAGTGAAAATCCTGCTCAACTCTCGCTGTTTTAAACTGTGAAATTCAGGGTCCACTCTCACTGTTTTAAACTGTGAAAATCCTGCTCTCCTCTGGCTCTTTTAAAATGTGAAAATCCCGGCTCTCCTCTCACTGTTTTAAACTGCGAAAATCCTGCTTCCCTCTCGCTGTTTTAAACTGTGAAAATCCAGATGTCTCTTGCGGTTTTAAACTGTGAAAATACTGCACACCTCTCGCTGTTTTATATTGTGAAAAACGTGCTCTTCTCTCGCAGATTTAACCTGTGAAAATCCTGTTTTCCTCTCGCTGTTTTAAACTGTGAAAATCCTGGCCATCATCTCCCTGTTTTCAACTGTGAAAATCGCAGCACTCCTCTCGGTGTTTGAAACGGTAAAAATCACAGCTCTCCTCTCGTTGTTTTAAACTGTGAAAACCCTGCGCTCCTCTCGCTGTTTTAAACTGTGAAAATCCTGCTCTCCTCTCGCTGTTTTAAACTGTGAAAATCCTGCTCTCCTCTCGCTGTTTTAAACTGTGAAAATCCTGCTCTCCTCTCGCTGTTTTAAACTGTGAAAAAACCTGCTCTCCTCTCGCTGTTTTAAACTGTGAAAATCCTGCTCAATTCTCACAGTTTTAAAGTGTGAAAATCCCAGCTCTACTCTCGCTGTTTTAAACTGTGAAAATCCTGCTCCTCTCTCACTGTTTTAAACTGTGAAAATCCCTTGTCAACTCTCTCTGTTTTAAACTGAGAAAATCCTGCTCACCTCTCACTGCTTTAAACTGTGAAAATCCTGCTCACTTCACGCTGTATTAAACAGTGAAAATCCCAGCTCTACTCTCGCTATTTTAAACTATGAAATTTCTGCTCTCCTCTCGCTGTTTTAAACTGTGAAAATCCTTCACACCTCTCACTGCTTTAAACTGTGAAAATCCTGCTCACTTCACGCTGTTTTAAATGGTGAAAATCCCAGCTCTACTCTCGCTGTTTTAAACTGTGAAAATCCCAGCTCTACTCTCGCTGTTTTAAACTGTGAAATTCCTGCTCTCCACTTGCAATTTAATCCGTGAATATCCTTCTCTCCTCTCGTTGAATTAAACTGTGAAAGTACCTGCACCCCTCTGGCTGCTTCAATACTGTGAAAATCCCATCTCACCTCTCGCTGTTTTAAACTGTGAAATTCCTGCTCTCCTCTCGCTGTTTTAAACTGTGAAATTCAGGGTCAGCTCTCACTGTTTTAAACTGTGAAAATCCGGCTCTCCTCTGGCTGTTTTAAACTGTGTAAATCCCAGCTCTCCTCTCGCTGTTTAAAACTGTGAAAATCCCAGCTCACCTCTCACTGTTTAAAACTGTGAAAATCTGGCTTTCCTCTCGCTGTTTTAAATTGTGAAAATCCTGCTCACCTCTCGCTATTTTAAACTGTGAATATCGAGCTCTCCTCTCGCTGTTTTAAACTGTGAAAATCCCAGCTCACCTCTCGCTGTTTTCAACTGTGAAAATCCTGCTCTCCTCTGGCTCTTTTAAAATGTGAAAATCCCGGCTCTCCTCTCACTGTTTCAAACTGCAAAAATCCTGCTTCCCTCTCGCTGTTTTAAACTGTGAAAATCCAGATGTCTCTCGCGGTTTTAAACTGTGAAAAAACTGCACACCTCTCGCTGTTTTATATTGTGAAAATCCTGCTCTTCTCTCACTGTTTTATTCTGTGAAAATTCCGTTGTCCTCTCGCTGTTTTAAATTGCGAAAATCCTGGCCAACATCTCCCTGTTTTCAACTGTTAAAATCGCAGCACTCCTCTTGGTGTTTGAAACGGAAAAAAATCACAGCTCTCCTCTCGCTGTTTTACACTGTGAAAATGCTGCTCTCCTCTCGCTGTTTTAAACTGTGAAAATCCTGCTCACCTCTCACTGTTTTAAACTGTGAAAATCCTGCTCACCTCTCACTGCTGTAAACAGTGAAAATCCTGCTCACTTCACGCTGTTTTAAACGGTTAAAATCACAGCTCTACTTTCGCTGTTTTAAACTGTGGAATTCCTGCTCTCCTCTCGCTGTTTTAAACAGTGAAATTCCTGCTCAACTCTCGCTGTTTTAAACTGTGAAAATCCTGCTCTCCTCTAGCTCTTTAAAAATGTGGAAATCCCGGCTCTCCTCTCACTGTTTTAAACTGTGAATATCGAGATCTCCTCTCGCTGTTTTAAACTGTGAAAATCCCAGCTCACCTCTCGCTGTTTTCAACTGTGAAAATCCTGCTCTCCTCTGGCTCTTTTAAAATGTGAAAATCCCGGCTCTCCTCTCACTGTTTCAAACTGCGAAAATCCTGCTTCCCTCTCGCTGTTTTAAACTGTGAAAATCCAGATGTCTATCGCGGTTTTAAACTGTGAAATTACTGCACACCTCTCGCTGTTTTATATTGTGAAAATCGGGCTCTACTCTCGCTGTTTTAACCTGTGAAAATTATGCTGTCCTCTCGGTGTTTTAAAATGCGAAAATCCTGGCCAACATTCCCTGATTTCAACTGTGAAAATCAGAGCACTCCTCTCGGTGTGTGAAACGGTAAAAATCACAGCTCTCCTCTCGTTGTTTTACAGTGTGAAAATCGTGCTCACCTCGCATTGTTTTAAAGTGTGAAAATCCCAGCTCTACTCTCGCTGTTTTAAACTGTGAAAATCCCAGCTCTACTCTCGTTGTTTTAAACTGTGAAATTCCTGCTCTCCACTTGCAATTTAATCCGTGAATATCCTTCTCTCCTCTCGTTGAATTAAACTGTGAAAATAGCTGCACCCCTCTGGCTGCTTCAATACTGTGAAAATCCCATCTCACCTGTCGCTGTTTTAAACTGTGAAAATCCTGCTCTCCGCTCGCTGATTTAAACTGTGAAAATCCTGCTCTCCTCTAGCTGTTTTAAACTGTGAAATTCAGGGTCAGCTCTCACTGTTTTAAACTGTAAAAATCAAGCTCTACTCTCGCTGTTTTAAACTGTGAAAATCTCAGCTCACCTCTCGCTGTTTTAAACTGTGAATATCGGGCTCTCCTCTCACTGTTTTAAACTGTGAAAATCCTGCACAACACTCGCTGTTTTAAACTGCGAAAATCCTGCTTCCCTCTCGCTGTTTTAAACTGTGAAAATCCAGACGTCTCTCGCGGTTTTAAACTGTGAAAATACTGCACACCTCTCGCTGTTTTATATTGTGAAAATCGTGCTCTTCTCTCGCAGATTTAACCTGTGAAAATCCTGCTTGCCTCTCGCTGTTTTAAACTGTGAAAATCCTGGCCATCATCTCCCTGTTTTCAACTGTGAAAATCGCAGCACTCCTCCCGGTGTTTGAAACGGTAAAAATCACAGCTCTCCTCTCGTTGTTTTACACTGTGAAAATCCTGCTCTCCTCTCGCTGTTTTAAACTGTGAAAATCCTGCTCTCCTCTCGCTGTTTTAAACTGTGAAAATCCTGCTCTCCTCTCGCTGTTTTAAACTGTGAAAATCCTGCTCTCCTCTCGCTGTTTTAAACTGTGAAAATCCTGCACTCCTCTCGCTGTTTTAAACTGTGAAAATCCTGCTCTCCTCTCGCTGTTTAAAACTGTGAAATTCCTGCTCTCCTCTCTCCGTTTTAAACAGTGAAATTCCTGCTCACCTCTCACTGCTGTAAACAGTGAAAATCCTGCTCACTTCACGCTGTTTTAAACAGTTAAAATCACAGCTCTACTCTCGCTGTTTTAAACTGTGGAATTCCTGCTCTCCTCTCGCTGTTTTAAACAGTGAAATACTGCTCAATTCTCGCTGTTTTAAACTGTGAAATTCAGGGTCAACTCTCACTGTTTTAAACTGTGAAAATCCTGCTCTCCTCTGGCTCTTTTAAAATGTGAAAATCCCGGCTCTCCTCTCACTGTTTTAAACTACGAAAATCCTGCTTCCCTCTCGCTGTTTTAAACTTTGAAAATCCAGATGTCTCTCCCGGTTTTAAACTGTGAAAATACTGCACACCTCTCGCTGTTTTATATTGTGAAAAAAGTGCTCTTCTCTCACAGTTTTAACCTGTGAAATTCCTGCTTGCCACTCGCTGTTTTAAAATGCGAAAATCCTGGCCAACATTCCCTGTTTTCAACTGTGAAAATCACAGCACTCCTCTCGGTGTTTGAAACGGTAAGAATCACAGCTCTCCTCTCGTTGTTTTAAACTGTGAAAATCCTGCTCACCTCGCATTGTTTTAAAGTGTGAAAATCCGGCTCTCTGCTCGCTGTTTTAAACAGTGAAAATCCTGCTCCCCTCTGGCTGCTTCAATTCTGTGAAAATCCCAGCTCACCTCTCGCTGTTTTAAACTGTGAAATTCCTGCTCTCCTTTTGCTGTTTTAAACAGTGAAAATCCTGCTCTCCTCTCGCTGTTTCAAAACTGTGAAAATCCCGGCTCACCTCTCGCTGATTAAAACTGTGAAAATCCTGCTCTCCTCTCGGTGTTTTAAACTGTGAAAATCCTGCTCACCTCTCACTGCTTTAAACTGTGAAAATCCTGCTCACTTCACGCTGTTTTAAACGGTGAAAATCCCAGCTCTACTCTCGCTGTTTTAAACCGTGAAAATCCCAGCTCTACTCTCGCTGTTTCAAACTGTGAAAATCCCAGCTCTACTCTCGCTGTTTTAAACTGTGAAAATCCCAGCTCTACTCTCGCTGTTTTAAACTGTGAAATACCCGCTCTCCACTCGCAATTTAATCCGTGAATATCCTTCTCTCCTCTCGTTGAATTAAACTGTGAAAATACCTGCTCCCCTCTGGCTGCTTCAATACTGTGAAAATCCCAGCTCACCTCTCGTTGTTTTAAACTGTGAAAATCCTGCGCTCCGCTCGCTGATTAAAACTGTAAAATTCAGGGTCAGCTCTCACTGTTTTAAACTGTGAAAATCCCGGCTCTCCTCTCACTGTTTTAAACATCGAAAATCCTGCTTCCCTCTCGCTGTTTTAAACTGTGAAAATCCAGATGTCTCTCGCGGTTTTAAACTGTGAAAATACTGCACACCTCTCGCTGTTTTATATTGTGAAAATCGTGCTCTCCTCTCGCGGTTTTACCCTGTGAAAATTCCGCTGTCCTCTCGCTGTTTTAAATTGCGAAAATCCTGACCAACATCTCCCTGTTTTCAACTGTGAAAATCACAGCACTCCTCTCGGTGTTTGAAATGGTAAAAATCACAGCTCTATTCTCGTTGTTTTAAACTGTGAAAATCCTGCTCACCTCTCACTGTTTTAAACTGTGAAAATCCCAGCTCACCTCTCACTGTTTTAAACTGTGAAAATCCTGCTCACCTCTCACTGTTTTAAACTGTGAAAATCCCAGCTCACCTCTCACTGTTTTAAACTGTGAAAATCCTGCTCTCCTCTCGCTGTTTTAAACTGTGAAAATCCCAGCTCACCTCTCACTGTTTTAAACTGTGAAAATCCTGCTCACCTCTCGCGGTTTTAAACTGTGAAAATACTGCACACCTCTCGCTGTTTTATATTGTGAAAATCCTGCTCTTCTCTCGCAGATTTAAACTTTGAAAATTCCGCTGTCCTCTCGCTGTTTTAAATTGCGAAAATCCTGGCCAACATCTCCCTGTTTTCAACTGTGAAAATCGCAGCACTCCTCTCGGTGTTTGAAACGGTAAAACTCACAGCTCTCCTCTCGCTGTTTTACACTGTGAAAATCCTGCTCTCCTCTCGCTGTTTTAAACTGTGAAAATCCTGCTCACCTCTCACTGTTTTAAACTGTGAAAATCCTGCTCACCTCTCACTGCTGTAAATAGTGAAAATCCTGCTCACTTCACGCTGTTTTAAATGGTTAAAATCACAGCTCTACTTTCGCTGTTTTAAACTGTGGAATTCCTGCTCTCCTCTCGATGTTTTAAACTGTGAAAATCCTGCTCTCCTCTAGCTCTTTAAAAATGTGGAAATCCTGGCTCTCCTCTCACTGTTTTAAACTGCGAAAATCCTGCTTCCCTCTCGCTGTTTTAAACTGTGAAAATCCAGATGTCTATCGCGGTTTTTAACTGTGAAATTACTGCACACCTCTCGCTGTTTTATATTGTGAAAATCGGGCTCTACTCTCGCTGTTTTAACCTGTGAAAATTGTGCTGTCCTCTCGGTGTTTTAAAAAGCGAAAATCCTGGCCAACATTCCCTGTTTTCAACTGTGAAAATCACAGCACTCCTCTCGGTGTTTGAAACGGTAAAAATCACAGCTCTCCTCTCGTTGTTTTACATTGTGAAAATCGTGCTCACCTCGCATTGTTTTAAAGTGTGAAAATCCGGCTCTCTGCTCGCTGTTTTAAACAGTGAAAATCCTGCTCCCTTCTGGCTGCTTCAATACTGTGAAAATCCCAGCTCACCTCTCGCTGTTTTAAACTGTGAAATTCCTGCTCTCCTTTCGCTGTTTTAAACTGTGAAAATTCAGCGCTCCTCTGGCTGTTTCAAAACTGTGAAAATCACGGCTCACCTCTCGCTGATTAAAACTGTGAAAATCCTGCTCTCCTCTCGGTGTTTTAAACTGTGAAAATCCTGCTCACCTCTCACTGCTTTAAACTGTGAAAATCCTGCTCACTTCACGCTGTTTTAAACGGTGAAAATCCCAGCTCTACTCTCGCTGTTTTAAACTGTGAAAATCCCAGCTCTACTCTCGCTGTTTCAAACTGTGAAAATCCCAGCTCTACTCTCGCTGTTTTAAACTGTGAAAATCCCAGCTCTACTCTCGCTGTTTTAAACTGTGAAATACCCGCTCTCCACTCGCAATTTAATCCGTGAATATCCTTCTCTCCTCTCGGTGAATTAAACTGTGAAAATACCTGCTCCCCTCTGGCTGCTTCAATAGTGTGAAAATCCCATCTCACCTCTCGCTGTTTTAAACTGTGAAAATCCTGCTCTCCTTTCGCTGTTTTAAACTGTGAAAATCCCAGCTCTCCTCTCGCTGTTTTAAACTGTGAAAGTCAGGGTCAGCTCTCACGGTTTTAAACTGTGAAAATCCAGCTCTCCTCTCGTTGTTTTAACCTGTGAAAATCCCAGCTCACCTCTCGTTGTTTTAAACTGTGAAAATCCTGCGCTCCGCTCGCTGATTAAAACTGTAAAATTCAGGGTCAGCTCTCACTGTTTTAAACTGAGAAAATCCCGGCTTTCCTCTCACTGTTTTAAACTGCGAAAATCCTGCTTCCCTCTCGCTGTTTTAAACTGTGAAAATCCAGATGTCTCTCGTGGTTTTAAACTGTGAAAATACTGCACACCTCTCGCTGTTTTATATTGTGAAAATCGTGCTCTCCTCTCGCGGTTTTAACCTGTGAAAATTCCGCTGTCCTCTCGCTGTTTTAAATTGCGAAAATCCTGACCAACATCTCCCTGTTTTCAACTGTGAAAATCACAGCACTCCTCTCGGTGTTTGAAATGGTAAAAATCACAGCTCTCTTCTCGTTGTTTTAAACTGTGAAAATCCTGCTCACCTCTCACTGTTTTAAACTGTGAAAATCCCAGCTCACCTCTCACTGTTTTAAACTGTGAAAATCCCAGCTCACCTCTCACTGTTTTAAACTGTGAAAATCCTGCTCTCCTCTCGCTGTTTTAAACTGTGAAAATCCCAGCTCACCTCTCACTGTTTTAAACTGTGAAAATCCTGCTCACCTCTCGCTGATTTAAACTGTGAAAATCCCGGCTCACCTCTCGCTGTTTTAAACTCCAATAATCCCAGCTCTCCTCTCGCTGTTTTAAACTGTGAAAATCTGGCTCACCTCTCGCTGTTTTAAACTCCAATAATCCCAGCTCTCCTCTCGCTGTTTTAAACTGTGAAAATCTGGCTCTCCACTCGCTGTTTTAATCCGTGAAAATCCTTCTCCCCTCTCGCTGATTTGAACTGTGAAAATCCCGGCTCCCCTCTCGCTGTTTTAAACTGTGAAAACCCTGCTCTCCTCTCGCTGTTTTATACTGTGCAAATCCTGCTCTCCTCTCGCTGTTTTAAACTTGCAAAATCCTGCTCTAGATTCGCTGTTTTAAAATGTGAAAATCCAGCTCCCCTCTGGTTCCTTCAATACTGTGAAAATCCCAGCTCACCTCTCGCTGTTTTAAACTGTGAAATTCCTGCTCTCCTTGCGCTGTTTTAAACAGTGAAAATCCTGCTCCCCTCTCGCTGTTTTAAACTGTGAAATTCCTGCTCTCCTCTCGCTGTTTTAAACAGTAAAAATCCAGCGCTCCTCTGGCTGTTTCAAAACTGTGAAAATCCCGGCTCCCCTCTGGCTGATTAAAACTGTGAAAATCTTGCTCTCCTCTCACTGTTTTAAACTGTGAAAATCCTGCTCCCCTCTCACTGTTTTAAACGGTGAAAATCCCTTCTCACTTCACGCTGTTTTAAACAGTGAAAATCCCAGCTCACCTCTCGCTGTTTTCAACTGTGAAAATCCTGCTCTCCTCTAGCTCTTTTAAAATGTGAAAATCCCGGCTCTCCTCTCACTGTTTCAAACTGCGAAAATCCTGCTTCCCTCTCGCTGTTTTAAACTGTAAAAATCCAGATGTCTCTCGCGGTTTTAAACTGTGAAAAAACTGCACACCTCTCGCTGTTTTATATTGTGAAAATCCTGCTCTTCTCTCGCTGTTTTATTCTGTGAAAATTCCGCTGTCCTCTCGCTGTTTTAAATTGCGAAAATCCTGGCCAACATCTCCCTGTTTTCAACCGTGAAAATCGCAGCACTCCTCTCGGTGTTTGAAATGGTAAAAGTCACAGCTCTCCTCTCGCTGTTTTACACTGTGAAAATCCTGCTCACCTCGCATTGTTTTAAACTGTGAAAATCCTGCTCACCTCTCACTGTTTTAAGCTGTGAAAATCCTGCTCACCTCTCACTGCTGTAAAAAGTGAAAATCCTGCTCACTTCACGCTGTTTTAAACGGTTAAAATCACAGCGCTACTTTCGCTGTTTTAAACTGTGGAATTCCTGCTCTCCTCTCGCTGTTTTAAACTGTGAAAATCCTGCTCTCCTCTAGCTCTTTAAAAATGTGGAAATCCCGGCTCTCCTCTCACTGTTTTAAACTGCGAAAATCCTGCTTCCCTCTTGCTGTTTTAAACTGTGAAAATCCAGATGTCTATCGCGGTTTAAAACGGTGAAATTACTGCACACCTCTCGCTGTTTTATATTGTGAAAATTGGGCTCTACTCTCGCTGTTTTAACCTGTGAAAATTGTGCTGTCCTCTCGGTGTTTTAAAATGCGAAAATCCTGGCCAACATTCCCTGTTTTCAACTGTGAAAATCATAGCACTCCTCTCGGTGTTTGAAATGGTAAAAATCACAGATCTCCTCTCGTTGTTTTACACTGTAAAAATCCTGCTCTCCTCTCGCTGTTTTAAAATGTGAAAATCCAGCTCTCTGCTCGCTGTTTTAAACATGAAATTCCAGCTCCCTTCTGGCTTCTTCAATACTGTGAAAATCCCAGCTCACCTCTCGCTGTTTTAAACTGTGAAATTCCTGCTCTCCTTTCGCTGTTTTAAACAGAGAAAATCCTGCTCACCTCTGGCTGTTTCAAAACTGTGAAAATCCCGGCTCACCTCTCGCTGATTAAAACTGTGAAAATCCTGCTCTCCTCTCGGTGTTTTAAACTATGAAATTCCTGCTCTTTTCTCGCTGTTTTAAACTGTGAAAATCCTGCTCACCTTTCACTGCTTTAAACTGTGAAAATCCTGCTCACTTCACGCTGTTTTAAACGGTGAAAATCCCAGCTCTACTCTCGCTGTTTTAAACTGTGAAAATCCCAGCTCTACTCTCGCTGTTTTAAACTGTGAAATACCTGCTCTCCACTCGCAATTTAATCCGTGAATATCCTTCTCTCCTCTCGTTGAATTAAACTGTGAAAATACCTGCTCCCCTCTGGCTGCTTCAATACTGTGAAAATCCCAGCTCACCTCTCGCTGTTTTAAACTGTGAAAATCCTGCGCTCCGCTCGCTGATTAAAACTGTGAAATTCAGGGTCAGCTCTCACTGTTTTAAACTGTGAAAATCCCAGCTCTGCTCTCACTGTTTTAAACTGCGAAAATCCTGCTTCCCTCTCGCTGTTTTAAACTGTGAAAATCCAGATGTCTCTCGCGGTTTAAAACTGTGAAAATACTGCACACCTCTCGCTGTTTTATATTGTGAAAATCGTGCTCTCCTCTCGCTGTTTTAACCTGTGAAAATTCCGCTGTCCTCTCGCTGTTTTAAATTGCGAAAATCCTGGCCAACATTCCCTGTTTTCAACTGTGAAAATCACAGCACTCCTCTCGGTGTTTGAAATGGTAAAAATCACAGCTCTCTTCTCGTTGTTTTAAACTATGAAAATGCTGCTCGCCTCTCGCTGTTTTAAACTGTGAAAATCCTGCTCTCCTCTCGCTGTTTTAAACTGTGAAAATCCTGCTCACCTCTCACTGTTTTAAACTGTGAAAATCCTGCTCACCTCTCGCTGTTTTAAACTGTGAAAATCCTGCTCTCCTCTTGCTGTTTTAAACTGTGAAAATCCTGGCTCTCCTCTCGCTGTTTTAAACTGTGAAAATCCCAGCTCTCCTCTCGCTGTTTTAAACTGTGAAAATCTGGCTCTCCTCTCGCTGTTTTAAACTGTGAAATTCCTGCTCTCCACTCGCTGTTTTAATCCGTGAAAATCCTTCTCCCCTCTCGCTGATTTGAACTGTGAAAATCCCGGCTCCCCTCTCGCTGTTTTAAACTTTGAAAACCCTGCTCTCCTCTCGCTGTTTTATACTGTGGAAATCCTGCTCTCCTCTCGCTGTTTTAAACTTGCAAAATCCTGCTCTAGAATCGCTCTTTTGAAATGTGAAAATCCAGCTCCCCTCTGGCTGCTTCAATACTGTGAAAATCCCAGCTCACCTCTCGCTGTTTTAAACAGTGAAAATCCTGCGCTCCTCTGGCTGTTTCAAAACTGTGAAAATCCCGGGTCCCCTCTGGCTGATTAAAACTGTGAAAATCCTCACCTCTCACTGCTTTAAACTGTGAAAATCCTGCTCACTTCACGCTGTTTTAAACGGTGAAAATCCCAGCTCTACTCTCGCTGTTTTAAACTGTGAAATTCCTGCTCTCCTCTCGCTGTTTTAAAATGTGAAAATCCAGCTCTCTGCTCGCTGTTTTAAACATGAAATTCCAGCTCCCTTCTGGCTTCTTCAATACTGTGAAAATCCCAGCTCACCTCTCGCTGTTTTAAACTGTGAAATTCCTGCTCTCCTTTCGCTGTTTTAAACAGAGAAAATCCTGCTCACCTCTGGCTGTTTCAAAACTGTGAAAATCCCGGCTCACCTCTCGCTGATTAAAACTGTGAAAATCCTGCTCTCCTCTCGGTGTTTTAAACTATGAAATTCCTGCTCTTTTCTCGCTGTTTTAAACTGTGAAAATCCTGCTCACCTTTCACTGCTTTAAACTGTGAAAATCCTGCTCACTTCACGCTGTTTTAAACGGTGAAAATCCCAGCTCTACTCTCGCTGTTTTAAACTGTGAAAATCCCAGCTCTACTCTCGCTGTTTTAAACTGTGAAATACCTGCTCTCCACTCGCAATTTAATCCGTGAATATCCTTCTCTCCTCTCGTTGAATTAAACTGTGAAAATACCTGCTCCCCTCTGGCTGCTTCAATACTGTGAAAATCCCAGCTCACCTCTCGCTGTTTTAAACTGTGAAAATCCTGCGCTCCGCTCGCTGATTAAAACTGTGAAATTCAGGGTCAGCTCTCACTGTTTTAAACTGTGAAAATCCCAGCTCTGCTCTCACTGTTTTAAACTGCGAAAATCCTGCTTCCCTCTCGCTGTTTTAAACTGTGAAAATCCAGATGTCTCTCGCGGTTTAAAACTGTGAAAATACTGCACACCTCTCGCTGTTTTATATTGTGAAAATCGTGCTCTCCTCTCGCTGTTTTAACCTGTGAAAATTCCGCTGTCCTCTCGCTGTTTTAAATTGCGAAAATCCTGGCCAACATTCCCTGTTTTCAACTGTGAAAATCACAGCACTCCTCTCGGTGTTTGAAATGGTAAAAATCACAGCTCTCTTCTCGTTGTTTTAAACTATGAAAATGCTGCTCGCCTCTCGCTGTTTTAAACTGTGAAAATCCTGCTCTCCTCTCGCTGTTTTAAACTGTGAAAATCCTGCTCACCTCTCACTGTTTTAAACTGTGAAAATCCTGCTCACCTCTCGCTGTTTTAAACTGTGAAAATCCTGCTCTCCTCTTGCTGTTTTAAACTGTGAAAATCCTGGCTCTCCTCTCGCTGTTTTAAACTGTGAAAATCCCAGCTCTCCTCTCGCTGTTTTAAACTGTGAAAATCTGGCTCTCCTCTCGCTGTTTTAAACTGTGAAATTCCTGCTCTCCACTCGCTGTTTTAATCCGTGAAAATCCTTCTCCCCTCTCGCTGATTTGAACTGTGAAAATCCCGGCTCCCCTCTCGCTGTTTTAAACTTTGAAAACCCTGCTCTCCTCTCGCTGTTTTATACTGTGGAAATCCTGCTCTCCTCTCGCTGTTTTAAACTTGCAAAATCCTGCTCTAGAATCGCTCTTTTGAAATGTGAAAATCCAGCTCCCCTCTGGCTGCTTCAATACTGTGAAAATCCCAGCTCACCTCTCGCTGTTTTAAACAGTGAAAATCCTGCGCTCCTCTGGCTGTTTCAAAACTGTGAAAATCCC
Organism: Isurus oxyrinchus; assembly: GCA_026770705.1. Classification (NCBI taxonomy): domain Eukaryota; kingdom Metazoa; phylum Chordata; class Chondrichthyes; order Lamniformes; family Lamnidae; genus Isurus; species Isurus oxyrinchus. The sequence goes on along the minus strand of JANJGN010000464.1, from coordinate 396,915 downwards.
GGGTCCCCTCTGGCTGATTAAAACTGTGAAAATCCTCACCTCTCACTGCTTTAAACTGTGAAAATCCTGCTCACTTCACGCTGTTTTAAACGGTGAAAATCCCAGCTCTACTCTCGCTGTTTTAAACTGTGAAATTCCTGCTCTCCTCTCGCTGTTTTAAACAGTAAAAGTCCAGCGCTCCTCTGGCTGTTTCAAAACTGTGAAAATCCCGGCTCACCTTCGCTGATTAAAACTGTGAAAATCCTGCTCTCCTCTCGGTGTTTTAAACTGTGAAAATCCTGCTTTCCTCTCATTGTTTTAAACTGTGAAAATACTGCTCACTTCTCACTGCTTTAAACAGCGAAAATCCTGCTCTCCTCTCGCTGTTTTAAACTGTGAAATTCCTGCTCTCCTCTCGCTGTTTTAAACAGTAAAAATCCAGCGCTCATCTGGCTGTTTCAAAACTGTGAAAATCCCGGCTCCCCTCTCGCTGATTAAAACTGTGAAAAACCTGCTCTCCTCTCGGTGTTTTAAACTATGAAAATCCTGCTCTCCTCTCGCTGTTTTAAATTGTGAAAATCCTGCTCCCCTCTGGCTCTTTTAAAATCTGAAAATCCCGGCTCACCTCTCGCTGTTTTAAACTGTGAAATTCAGGTTCAGCTCTCAGTCTTTTAAACAGTGAAAATCCGGCTCCCCTCTGGCTGCTTCAATACTGTGAAAATCCCAGCTCACCTCTCGCTGTTTTAAACTGTGAAAGTCCTGCTGTCCTTTCGCTGTTTTAAACAGTGAAAATCCTGCTCACCTCTCGCTGTTTCAAAACTGTGAAAATCCCGGCTCCCCTCTCGCTGATTAAAACTGTGAAAATCCTGCTTTCCCTCGGTGTTTTAAACTGTGAAAATCCTGCTTTCCTCTCGCTGTTTTCAACTGTGAAAATCCTGCTTTCCTCTCGCTGTTTTAAACTGTGAAAATCCTGCTCACTTCTCACAGTTTTAAAGTGTGAAAATCCCGGCTCTCCTCTCACTGTTTTAAACTGCGAAAATCCTGCTCCCCTCTCACTCTTTTAAACGGTGAAAATCCCTTCTCACCTCTCGCTGTTTTAAACAGTGAAAATCCCAGCTCTACTCTCGCTGTTTGAAAATATGAAATTCCTGCTCTCCTCTCGCTGTTTTAACCTGTGAAAATCCTGCTTCCCTCTCCCTGTTTTAAACTGTGAAAATCCTGCTTTCCTCTCGCTGTTTTAAACTGTGAAAATCCTGCTCCCCTCTCACTGTTTTAAACTGTGAAAATCCCTTGTCACCTCTCACAGTTTTAAACTGAGAAAATCCCGCTCACCTCTCACTGCTTTAAACTGTGAAAATCCTGCTCACTTCACGCTGTTTCAAACTGCGAAAATCCTGCTTCCCTCTCGCTGTTTTAAACTGTGAAAATCCAGATGTCTCTCGCGGTTTTAAACTGTGAAAATACTGCAAACCTCTCGCTTTTTTATATTGTGAAAATCGTGCTCTTCTCTCGCAGATTTAACCTGTGAAAATTCTGCTCTCCTCTCGCTGTTTTAAATTGCGAAAATCCTGGCCATCATCTCCCTGTTTTCAACTGTGAAAATTGCAGCACTGCTCTCGGTGTTTTAAATTGTGAAAATCCTGCTCACCTCTCGCTGTTTTAAACTGTGAATATCGAGATCTCCTCTCGCTGTTTTAAACTGTGAAAATCCCAGCTCACCTCACGCTGTTTTCAAATGTGAAAATCCTGCTCTCCTCTTGCTCTTTTAAAATGTGAAAATCCCGTCTCTCCTCTCACTGTTTCAAACTGCGAAAATCCTGCTTCCCTCTCGCTGTTTTAAACTGTGAAAATCCAGATGTCTCTCGCGGTTTTAAACTGTGAAAAAACTGCACACCTCTCGCTGTTTTATATTGTGAAAATCCTGCTCTTCTCTCGCTGTTTTATTCTGTGAAAATTTCGCTGTCCTCTCGCTGTTTTAAATTGCAAAAATCCTGGCCAACATCTCCCTGTTTTCAACTGTGAAAATCGCAGCACTCCTCTTGGTGTTTGAAATGGTAAAAATCACAGCTCTCCTCTCGCTGTTTTACACTGTGAAAATGCTGCTCTCCTCTCGCTGTTTTAAATTGTGAAAATCCTGCTCACCTCTCACTGTTTTAAACTGTGAAAATCCTGCTCACCTCTCACTGCTGTAAATAGTGAAAATCCTGCTCACTTATCGCTGTTTTAAACGGTTAAAATCACAGCTCTACTTTCGCTGTTTTAAACTGTGGAATTCCTGCTCTCCTCTCGCTGTTTTAAACAGTGAAATTCCTGCTCAACTCTCGATGTTTTAAACTGTGAAAATCCTGCTCTCCTCTAGCTCTTTAAAAATGTGGAAATCCTGGCTCTCCTCTCACTGTTTTAAACTGCGAAAATCCTGCTTCCCTCTTGCTGTTTTAAACTGTGAAAATCCAGATGTCTATCGCAGTTTTAAACTGTGAAATTACTGCACACCTCCCGCTGTTTTATATTGTGAAAATCGGGCTCTACTCTCGCTGTTTTAACCTGTGAAAATTGTGCTGTCCTCTCGGTGTTTTAAAATGCGAAAATCCTGGCCAACATTCCCTGTTTTCAACTGTGAAAATCACAGCACTCCTCTCGGTGTTTGAAACGGTAAAAATCACAGCTCTCCTCTCGTTGTTTTACATTGTGAAAATCGTGCTCACCTCGCATTGTTTTAAAGGGTGAAAATCCGGCTCTCTGCTCTTTGTTTTAAACAGTGAAAATCCTGCTCCCTTCTGGCTGCTTCAATACTGTGAAAATCCCAGCTCACCTCTCGCTGTTTTAAACTGTGAAATTCCTGCTCTCCTTTCGCTGTTTTAAACTGTGAAAATCCTGCACTCCTCTGGCTGTTTCAAAACTGTGAAAATCCCGGCTCACCTCTCGCTGATTAAAACGGTGAAAATCCTGCTCTCCTCTCGGTGTTTTAAACTGTGAAAATCCTGCTCACCTCTCACTGCTTTAAACTGTGAAAATCCTGCTCACTTCACGCTGTTTTAAACGGTGAAAATCCCAGCTCTACTCTCGCTGTTTTAAACTGTGAAAATCCCAGCTCTACACTTGCTGTTTTAAACTGTGAAATACCTGCTCTCCACTCGCAATTTAATCCGTGAATATCCTTCTCTCCTCTCGTTGAATTAAACTGTGAAAATACCTGCTCCCCTCTGGCTGCTTCAATACTGTGAAAATCCCATCTCACCTCTCGCTGTTTTAAACTGTGAAAATCCTGCGCTCCGCTCGCTGATTAAAACTGTGAAATTCAGGGTCAGCTCTCACTGTTTTAAACAGTGAAAATCCTGCTCTCCTATCACTGTTTTAAACTGCGAAAATCCTGATTCCCTCTCGCTGTTTTAAACTGTGAAAATCCAGATGTCTCTCGCGGTTTTAAACTGTGAAAATACTGCACACCTCTCGCTGTTTTATATTGTGAAAATCGTGCTCTCCTCTCGCGGTTTTAACCTGTGAAAATTCCGCTGTCCTCTCGCTGTTTTAAATTGCGAAAATCCTTGCCAACATCTCCCTGTTTTCAACTGTGAAAATCACAACACTCCTCTCGGTGTTTGAAATGGTAAAAATCACAGCTCTCTTCTCGTTGTTTTAAACTGTGAAAATCCTGCTCACCTCTCACTGTTTTAAACTGTGAAAATCCCAGCTCACATCTCACTGTTTTAAACTGTGAAAATCCCAGCTCACCTCTCACTGTTTTAAACTGTGAAAATCCTGCTCTCCTCTCGCTGTTTTAAACTGTGATAATCCCAGCTCACCTCTCACTGTTTTAAACTGTGAAAATCCTGCTCACCTCTCGCTGTTTTAAACTGTGAAAATCCCGGCTCACCTCTCGCTGTTTTAAACTCCAATAATCCCAGCTCTCCTCTCGCTGTTTTACACTGTGAAAATCTGGCTCTCCTCTCGCTGTTTTAAACTGTGAAATTCCTGCTCTCCACTCGCTGTTTTAATCCGTGAAAATCCTTCTCCCCTCTCGCTGATTTGAACTGTGAAAATCCGGGCTCCCCTCTCGCTGTTTTAAACTGTGAAAACCCTGCTCTCCTCTCGCTGTTTTATACTGTGCAAATCCTGCTCTCCTCTTGCTGTTTTAAACTTGCAAAATCCTGCTCTAGAATCGCTGTTTTAAAATGTGAAAATCCAGCTCCCCTCTGGTTGCTTCAATACTGTGAAAATCCAAGCTCACCTCTCGCTGTTTTAAACTGTGAAATTCTTGCTCTCCTTGCGCTGTTTTAAACAGTGAAAATCCTGCTCTCCTCTCGGTGTTTTAAACTGTGAAAATCCTGCTCTCCTCTCGCTGTTTTAAACTATGAAAATCCTGCTCTCCTCTCGCTGTTTTAAACTGTGAAAATCCTGCTCTCCTCTCGCTGTTTTAAACTGTGAAAATCCTGCTCTCCTCTCGCTGTTTTAAACTGTGAAAATCCTGCTCTCCTCTCGCTGTTTCAAACTGTGAAAATCCTGCTCTCCTCTCGCTGTTTTAAACTGTGAAAATCCTGCTCACCCCTCACTTTTTAAACTGTGAAAATCCTGCTCATTTCACGCTGTTTTAAACGGTGAAAATCCCAGCTCTACTCTCGCTGTTTTAAACTGTGAAAATCCCAGCTCTACTCTCGCTGTTTTAAACTGTGAAATTCCTGCTTCCCTCTTGCTGTTTTAAATTGTGAAAATCCTGGACAACATTTCCCTGTTTTCAACTGTGAAAATCGCAGCACTCCTCTCGGTGTTTGAAATGGTAAAAATCACAGCTCTTCTCTTGTTGTTTTACACTGTGAAAATCGTGCACACCTCTCGCTGTTTTAAACTGTGAAAATCCTGCTCTCCTCTCGCTGTTTTAAACTGTAAAAATCCTGCTCTCCTCTCGCTGTTTTAAACTGTGAAATTCCGGCTCACCTCTCACTACTGTAAACAGTGAAAATCCTGCTCACTTCACTTTGTCTTAAACAGTTAAAATCACAGCTCTCCTCTCGCTGTTTTAAACTGTGGAATTCCTGCTCTCCTCTCGTTCTTTTGAACAGTGAAAATTCTGCTCTCCTCTCGCTATTTTAAACAGTGAAAATCCTGCTCAACTCTCGCTGTTTTAAACTGTGAAATTCAGGGTCCACTCTCACTGTTTTAAACTGTGAAAATCCTGCTCTCCTCTGGCTCTTTTAAGATGTGAAAATCCCGGCTCTCCTCTCACTGTTTTAAACTGCGAAAATCCTGCTTCCCTCTCGCTGTTTTAAACTGTGAAAATCCAGATGTCTCTTGCGGTTTTAAACTGTGAAAATACTGCACACCTCTCGCTGTTTTATATTGTGAAAAACGTGCTCTTCTCTCGCAGATTTAACCTGTGAAAATCCTGTTTTCCTCTCGCTGTTTTAAACTGTGAAAATCCTGGCCATCATCTCCCTGTTTTCAACTGTGAAAATCGCAGCACTCCTCTCGGTGTTTGAAACGGTAAAAATCACAGCTCTCCTCTCGTTGTTTTAAACTGTGAAAACCCTGCGCTCCTCTCGCTGTTTTAAACTGTGAAAATCCTGCTCTCCTCTCGCTGTTTTAAACTGTGAAAATCCTGCTCTCCTCTCGCTGTTTTAAACTGTGAAAATCCTGCTCTCCTCTCGCTGTTTTAAACTGTGAAAAAACCTGCTCTCCTCTCGCTGTTTTAAACTGTGAAAATCCTGCTCAATTCTCACAGTTTTAAAGTGTGAAAATCCCAGCTCTACTCTCGCTGTTTTAAACTGTGAAAATCCTGCTCCTCTCTCACTGTTTTAAACTGTGAAAATCCCTTGTCAACTCTCTCTGTTTTAAACTGAGAAAATCCTGCTCACCTCTCACTGCTTTAAACTGTGAAAATCCTGCTCACTTCACGCTGTATTAAACAGTGAAAATCCTAGCTCTACTCTCGCTATTTTAAACTATGAAATTTCTGCTCTCCTCTCGCTGTTTTAAACTGTGAAAATCCTTCACACCTCTCACTGCTTTAAACTGTGAAAATCCTGCTCACTTCACGCTGTTTTAAATGGTGAAAATCCCAGCTCTACTCTCGCTGTTTTAAACTGTGAAAATCCCAGCTCTACTCTCGCTGTTTTAAACTGTGAAATTCCTGCTCTCCACTTGCAATTTAATCCGTGAATATCCTTCTCTCCTCTCGTTGAATTAAACTGTGAAAGTACCTGCACCCCTCTGGCTGCTTCAATACTGTGAAAATCCCATCTCACCTCTCGCTGTTTTAAACTGTGAAATTCCTGCTCTCCTCTCGCTGTTTTAAACTGTGAAATTCAGGGTCAGCTCTCACTGTTTTAAACTGTGAAAATCCGGCTCTCCTCTGGCTGTTTTAAACTGTGTAAATCCCAGCTCTCCTCTCGCTGTTTAAAACTGTGAAAATCCCAGCTCACCTCTCACTGTTTAAAACTGTGAAAATCTGGCTTTCCTCTCGCTGTTTTAAATTGTGAAAATCCTGCTCACCTCTCGCTATTTTAAACTGTGAATATCGAGCTCTCCTCTCACTGTTTCAAACTGCAAAAATCCTGCTTCCCTCTCGCTGTTTTAAACTGTGAAAATCCAGATGTCTCTCGCGGTTTTAAACTGTGAAAAAACTGCACACCTCTCGCTGTTTTATATTGTGAAAATCCTGCTCTTCTCTCACTGTTTTATTCTGTGAAAATTCCGTTGTCCTCTCGCTGTTTTAAATTGCGAAAATCCTGGCCAACATCTCCCTGTTTTCAACTGTTAAAATCGCAGCACTCCTCTTGGTGTTTGAAACGGTAAAAATCACAGCTCTCCTCTCGCTGTTTTACACTGTGAAAATGCTGCTCTCCTCTCGCTGTTTTAAACTGTGAAAATCCTGCTCACCTCTCACTGTTTTAAACTGTGAAAATCCTGCTCACCTCTCACTGCTGTAAACAGTGAAAATCCTGCTCACTTCACGCTGTTTTAAACGGTTAAAATCACAGCTCTACTTTCGCTGTTTTAAACTGTGGAATTCCTGCTCTCCTCTCGCTGTTTTAAACAGTGAAATTCCTGCTCAACTCTCGCTGTTTTAAACTGTGAAAATCCTGCTCTCCTCTAGCTCTTTAAAAATGTGGAAATCCCGGCTCTCCTCTCACTGTTTTAAACTGTGAATATCGAGATCTCCTCTCGCTGTTTTAAACTGTGAAAATCCCAGCTCACCTCTCGCTGTTTTCAACTGTGAAAATCCTGCTCTCCTCTGGCTCTTTTAAAATGTGAAAATCCCGGCTCTCCTCTCACTGTTTCAAACTGCGAAAATCCTGCTTCCCTCTCGCTGTTTTAAACTGTGAAAATCCAGATGTCTATCGCGGTTTTAAACTGTGAAATTACTGCACACCTCTCGCTGTTTTATATTGTGAAAATCGGGCTCTACTCTCGCTGTTTTAACCTGTGAAAATTATGCTGTCCTCTCGGTGTTTTAAAATGCGAAAATCCTGGCCAACATTCCCTGATTTCAACTGTGAAAATCAGAGCACTCCTCTCGGTGTGTGAAACGGTAAAAATCACAGCTCTCCTCTCGTTGTTTTACAGTGTGAAAATCGTGCTCACCTCGCATTGTTTTAAAGTGTGAAAATCCCAGCTCTACTCTCGCTGTTTTAAACTGTGAAAATCCCAGCTCTACTCTCGTTGTTTTAAACTGTGAAATTCCTGCTCTCCACTTGCAATTTAATCCGTGAATATCCTTCTCTCCTCTCGTTGAATTAAACTGTGAAAATAGCTGCACCCCTCTGGCTGCTTCAATACTGTGAAAATCCCATCTCACCTGTCGCTGTTTTAAACTGTGAAAATCCTGCTCTCCGCTCGCTGATTTAAACTGTGAAAATCCTGCTCTCCTCTAGCTGTTTTAAACTGTGAAATTCAGGGTCAGCTCTCACTGTTTTAAACTGTAAAAATCAAGCTCTACTCTCGCTGTTTTAAACTGTGAAAATCTCAGCTCACCTCTCGCTGTTTTAAACTGTGAATATCGGGCTCTCCTCTCACTGTTTTAAACTGTGAAAATCCTGCACAACACTCGCTGTTTTAAACTGCGAAAATCCTGCTTCCCTCTCGCTGTTTTAAACTGTGAAAATCCAGACGTCTCTCGCGGTTTTAAACTGTGAAAATACTGCACACCTCTCGCTGTTTTATATTGTGAAAATCGTGCTCTTCTCTCGCAGATTTAACCTGTGAAAATCCTGCTTGCCTCTCGCTGTTTTAAACTGTGAAAATCCTGGCCATCATCTCCCTGTTTTCAACTGTGAAAATCGCAGCACTCCTCCCGGTGTTTGAAACGGTAAAAATCACAGCTCTCCTCTCGTTGTTTTACACTGTGAAAATCCTGCTCTCCTCTCGCTGTTTTAAACTGTGAAAATCCTGCTCTCCTCTCGCTGTTTTAAACTGTGAAAATCCTGCTCTCCTCTCGCTGTTTTAAACTGTGAAAATCCTGCTCTCCTCTCGCTGTTTTAAACTGTGAAAATCCTGCACTCCTCTCGCTGTTTTAAACTGTGAAAATCCTGCTCTCCTCTCGCTGTTTAAAACTGTGAAATTCCTGCTCTCCTCTCTCCGTTTTAAACAGTGAAATTCCTGCTCACCTCTCACTGCTGTAAACAGTGAAAATCCTGCTCACTTCACGCTGTTTTAAACGGTTAAAATCACAGCTCTACTCTCGCTGTTTTAAACTGTGGAATTCCTGCTCTCCTCTCGCTGTTTTAAACAGTGAAATACTGCTCAATTCTCGCTGTTTTAAACTGTGAAATTCAGGGTCAACTCTCACTGTTTTAAACTGTGAAAATCCTGCTCTCCTCTGGCTCTTTTAAAATGTGAAAATCCCGGCTCTCCTCTCACTGTTTTAAACTACGAAAATCCTGCTTCCCTCTCGCTGTTTTAAACTTTGAAAATCCAGATGTCTCTCCCGGTTTTAAACTGTGAAAATACTGCACACCTCTCGCTGTTTTATATTGTGAAAAAAGTGCTCTTCTCTCACAGTTTTAACCTGTGAAATTCCTGCTTGCCACTCGCTGTTTTAAAATGCGAAAATCCTGGCCAACATTCCCTGTTTTCAACTGTGAAAATCACAGCACTCCTCTCGGTGTTTGAAACGGTAAGAATCACAGCTCTCCTCTCGTTGTTTTAAACTGTGAAAATCCTGCTCACCTCGCATTGTTTTAAAGTGTGAAAATCCGGCTCTCTGCTCGCTGTTTTAAACAGTGAAAATCCTGCTCCCCTCTGGCTGCTTCAATTCTGTGAAAATCCCAGCTCACCTCTCGCTGTTTTAAACTGTGAAATTCCTGCTCTCCTTTTGCTGTTTTAAACAGTGAAAATCCTGCTCTCCTCTCGCTGTTTCAAAACTGTGAAAATCCCGGCTCACCTCTCGCTGATTAAAACTGTGAAAATCCTGCTCTCCTCTCGGTGTTTTAAACTGTGAGAGCTGACCCTGAATTTTACAGTTTTAATCAGCGAGCGGAGCGCAGGATTTTCACAGTTTAAAACAACGAGAGGTGAGCTGGGATTTTCACAGGTTAAAACAACGAGAGGAGAGCTGGATTTTCACAGTTTAAAACCGTGAGAGCTGACCCTGACTTTCACAGTTTAAAACAGCGAGAGGAGAGCTGGGAATTTCACAGTTTAAAACTGTTTTAAACTGTGGAAATCCTGGCTCACCTCTCGTTGTTTAAAACTGTGAAAAACTCTGCTTTCCTCTCGCTGTTTTAAACTGAAATTTCTGCTCTCCTCTCGCTGTTTTAAACTGTGAAATTTCTGCTCTCCTCTCGCTGTTTTAAACTGTGAAATTTCTGCTCTCCTCTCGCTGTTTTAAACTGTGAAAAACCTGCTCACCACTCGTTGCTTTAAACTCTGAAAAACCTGATCTCCTCTGACTGTGTTAAACTGTGAAAAACCTGCTCTCCTCTCGCTGTTTTAAGCTGTGAAAAACCTGCTCTCCTCTCGCTGTTTTGAACTGTGAAAATCCTGCTTTCCTCTCGCTGTTTTAAACTGTGAAAACCCTGCTCTCCTCTCGCTGTTTTAAACTGTGAAATTGCTGCTCGCCTCTCGCTGTTTGAAACTGTGAAAACCCTACTCTCCTCTCGCTGTTTTAACCTGTCAAAATCCTGGCTCACCTCTCATTGCATCAAACTGTGAAAACCCGGCTCACCTCTCGTTGTTTTAAACTGTGAAATTCCTGCTCACCTCTCGCTGTTTTAAACTGTGAAAACCCTGCTCACCTCTCGCTGTTTTAAACTGTGAAATTCCTGCTCTCCTGTCGCTGTTTTAAACTGTGAAAACCCTGTTCTCCTCTCGCTGTTTTAAACTGTGAAAAACCTGCTCTCCTCTCGCTGTTTTAAACTGTGAAAACTCTGCTCTCCTCTCGCTGTTTTAAACTTTGAAAACCCTGCTCTCATCTCGCTGTTTTAAACTGTGAGAACCCTGCTCACCTCTCGCTTTTTTAAACAGTGAAAATCCTGCTCACCAAACGTTGTTTTAAACTGTGAAAAACCTGCTCTGCTCTCGCTGTTGTATACTGTGAAAATCACTGCTCTCCTCTCGCTGTTTTAAACTGTGAAAATCCTGCTCACCTCTCACTGTTTTAAACTGTGAAAATCCTGCTCACCTCTCACTGCTGTAAACAGTGAAAATCCTGCTCACTTCACGCTGTTTTAAACGGTTAAAATCACAGCTCTACTTTCGCTGTTTTAAACTGTGGAATTCCTGCTCTCCTCTCGCTGTTTTAAACAGTGAAATTCCTGCTCAACTCTCGCTGTTTTAAACTGTGAAAATCCTGCTCTCCTCTAGCTCTTTAAAAATGTGGAAATCCCGGCTCTCCTCTCACTGTTTTAAACTGTGAATATCGAGATCTCCTCTCGCTGTTTTAAACTGTGAAAATCCCAGCTCACCTCTCGCTGTTTTCAACTGTGAAAATCCTGCTCTCCTCTGGCTCTTTTAAAATGTGAAAATCCCGGCTCTCCTCTCACTGTTTCAAACTGCGAAAATCCTGCTTCCCTCTCGCTGTTTTAAACTGTGAAAATCCAGATGTCTATCGCGGTTTTAAACTGTGAAATTACTGCACACCTCTCGCTGTTTTATATTGTGAAAATCGGGCTCTACTCTCGCTGTTTTAACCTGTGAAAATTATGCTGTCCTCTCGGTGTTTTAAAATGCGAAAATCCTGGCCAACATTCCCTGATTTCAACTGTGAAAATCAGAGCACTCCTCTCGGTGTGTGAAACGGTAAAAATCACAGCTCTCCTCTCGTTGTTTTACAGTGTGAAAATCGTGCTCACCTCGCATTGTTTTAAAGTGTGAAAATCCCAGCTCTACTCTCGCTGTTTTAAACTGTGAAAATCCCAGCTCTACTCTCGTTGTTTTAAACTGTGAAATTCCTGCTCTCCACTTGCAATTTAATCCGTGAATATCCTTCTCTCCTCTCGTTGAATTAAACTGTGAAAATAGCTGCACCCCTCTGGCTGCTTCAATACTGTGAAAATCCCATCTCACCTGTCGCTGTTTTAAACTGTGAAAATCCTGCTCTCCGCTCGCTGATTTAAACTGTGAAAATCCTGCTCTCCTCTAGCTGTTTTAAACTGTGAAATTCAGGGTCAGCTCTCACTGTTTTAAACTGTAAAAATCAAGCTCTACTCTCGCTGTTTTAAACTGTGAAAATCTCAGCTCACCTCTCGCTGTTTTAAACTGTGAATATCGGGCTCTCCTCTCACTGTTTTAAACTGTGAAAATCCTGCACAACACTCGCTGTTTTAAACTGCGAAAATCCTGCTTCCCTCTCGCTGTTTTAAACTGTGAAAATCCAGACGTCTCTCGCGGTTTTAAACTGTGAAAATACTGCACACCTCTCGCTGTTTTATATTGTGAAAATCGTGCTCTTCTCTCGCAGATTTAACCTGTGAAAATCCTGCTTGCCTCTCGCTGTTTTAAACTGTGAAAATCCTGGCCATCATCTCCCTGTTTTCAACTGTGAAAATCGCAGCACTCCTCCCGGTGTTTGAAACGGTAAAAATCACAGCTCTCCTCTCGTTGTTTTACACTGTGAAAATCCTGCTCTCCTCTCGCTGTTTTAAACTGTGAAAATCCTGCTCTCCTCTCGCTGTTTTAAACTGTGAAAATCCTGCTCTCCTCTCGCTGTTTTAAACTGTGAAAATCCTGCTCTCCTCTCGCTGTTTTAAACTGTGAAAATCCTGCACTCCTCTCGCTGTTTTAAACTGTGAAAATCCTGCTCTCCTCTCGCTGTTTAAAACTGTGAAATTCCTGCTCTCCTCTCTCCGTTTTAAACAGTGAAATTCCTGCTCACCTCTCACTGCTGTAAACAGTGAAAATCCTGCTCACTTCACGCTGTTTTAAACGGTTAAAATCACAGCTCTACTCTCGCTGTTTTAAACTGTGGAATTCCTGCTCTCCTCTCGCTGTTTTAAACAGTGAAATACTGCTCAATTCTCGCTGTTTTAAACTGTGAAATTCAGGGTCAACTCTCACTGTTTTAAACTGTGAAAATCCTGCTCTCCTCTGGCTCTTTTAAAATGTGAAAATCCCGGCTCTCCTCTCACTGTTTTAAACTACGAAAATCCTGCTTCCCTCTCGCTGTTTTAAACTTTGAAAATCCAGATGTCTCTCCCGGTTTTAAACTGTGAAAATACTGCACACCTCTCGCTGTTTTATATTGTGAAAAAAGTGCTCTTCTCTCACAGTTTTAACCTGTGAAATTCCTGCTTGCCACTCGCTGTTTTAAAATGCGAAAATCCTGGCCAACATTCCCTGTTTTCAACTGTGAAAATCACAGCACTCCTCTCGGTGTTTGAAACGGTAAGAATCACAGCTCTCCTCTCGTTGTTTTAAACTGTGAAAATCCTGCTCACCTCGCATTGTTTTAAAGTGTGAAAATCCGGCTCTCTGCTCGCTGTTTTAAACAGTGAAAATCCTGCTCCCCTCTGGCTGCTTCAATTCTGTGAAAATCCCAGCTCACCTCTCGCTGTTTTAAACTGTGAAATTCCTGCTCTCCTTTTGCTGTTTTAAACAGTGAAAATCCTGCTCTCCTCTCGCTGTTTCAAAACTGTGAAAATCCCGGCTCACCTCTCGCTGATTAAAACTGTGAAAATCCTGCTCTCCTCTCGGTGTTTTAAACTGTGAGAGCTGACCCTGAATTTTACAGTTTTAATCAGCGAGCGGAGCGCAGGATTTTCACAGTTTAAAACAACGAGAGGTGAGCTGGGATTTTCACAGGTTAAAACAACGAGAGGAGAGCTGGATTTTCACAGTTTAAAACCGTGAGAGCTGACCCTGACTTTCACAGTTTAAAACAGCGAGAGGAGAGCTGGGAATTTCACAGTTTAAAACTGTTTTAAACTGTGGAAATCCTGGCTCACCTCTCGTTGTTTAAAACTGTGAAAAACTCTGCTTTCCTCTCGCTGTTTTAAACTGAAATTTCTGCTCTCCTCTCGCTGTTTTAAACTGTGAAATTTCTGCTCTCCTCTCGCTGTTTTAAACTGTGAAATTTCTGCTCTCCTCTCGCTGTTTTAAACTGTGAAAAACCTGCTCACCACTCGTTGCTTTAAACTCTGAAAAACCTGATCTCCTCTGACTGTGTTAAACTGTGAAAAACCTGCTCTCCTCTCGCTGTTTTAAGCTGTGAAAAACCTGCTCTCCTCTCGCTGTTTTGAACTGTGAAAATCCTGCTTTCCTCTCGCTGTTTTAAACTGTGAAAACCCTGCTCTCCTCTCGCTGTTTTAAACTGTGAAATTGCTGCTCGCCTCTCGCTGTTTGAAACTGTGAAAACCCTACTCTCCTCTCGCTGTTTTAACCTGTCAAAATCCTGGCTCACCTCTCATTGCATCAAACTGTGAAAACCCGGCTCACCTCTCGTTGTTTTAAACTGTGAAATTCCTGCTCACCTCTCGCTGTTTTAAACTGTGAAAACCCTGCTCACCTCTCGCTGTTTTAAACTGTGAAATTCCTGCTCTCCTGTCGCTGTTTTAAACTGTGAAAACCCTGTTCTCCTCTCGCTGTTTTAAACTGTGAAAAACCTGCTCTCCTCTCGCTGTTTTAAACTGTGAAAACTCTGCTCTCCTCTCGCTGTTTTAAACTTTGAAAACCCTGCTCTCATCTCGCTGTTTTAAACTGTGAGAACCCTGCTCACCTCTCGCTTTTTTAAACAGTGAAAATCCTGCTCACCAAACGTTGTTTTAAACTGTGAAAAACCTGCTCTGCTCTCGCTGTTGTATACTGTGAAAATCACTGCTCTCCTCTCGCTGTTTTAAACTGTGAAAAATCTGCTCTCCTCTCGCTGTTTTAAACTGTGAAATTCCTGCTCTCCTGCGCTGTTTTAAACTGTGAAATTCCTGCTCACCTCTCGCTTTTTTAAACTGTGAAATTCATGCTTCCTCTCGCTGTTTTAAACAGTGAATCCCCAGCTGTCCTATCGCTGTTTTAAACTGTGAAAACCCTGCTCTCCTCACGCTGTTTTAAACTGTGAAATTCCTGCTCTCCTCTCGCTGTTTTAAACTGTGAAATTCCTGCTCTCCTCTCGCTGTTTTAAACTGTGAAATTCATTCTTCCTCTCGCTTTTTTAAACTGTGAAAAACCTGCTCACCTCTCGTTGTTTTAAACTGTGAAAAACCTGCTCACCTCTCGTTGTTTTAAACTGTGAAAAACCTGCTCCCCTCTCGCTGTTTTAAACTGTGAAAATCCTGTTCACCTCTCGCAGTTTTAAACTGAGAAAACCCTGCTCTCCTCTCCCTGTTTTAAACTGTGAAAACCCTGCTCTCCTCTCGCTGTTTAAAACTGTGAAAACCCGCCTGCCTCTCGCAGTTTTAAACTGTGAAAATCCTGCTCCCCACTCGCTGTTTTAATCTGTGAATCCCCAGCGGTCCTCTCGCTGTTTTGAACTGTGAAAAACCTGCTCTCCTCTCGCTGTTTTAAACTGTGAAAAACCAGCTTTCCTCTCGATGTTTAAAACTGTGAAAACCCTGCTCAAATCTTGCTTTTTTAAACGGAAAAACCTGCTCTCCTCTCGCTGTTATTAACTGTGAAAACCCTGTTCTCCTCTCGCTGTTTTAAACTGTGAAAAAACTGCTCTCCTATCGCTGTTTTAAACTGTGAAAAACCTGTTCTCCTCTCGCTGTTATGAACTTTGAAAACTCTGCTCTACTCTCGTTGTTTTAAACTGTGAGAAACCTGCTCCCATCTCGCTGTTTTAAACTGTTTAAATCCTTCGCACCATTCATTGTTTTAAACTGTGAAAACCCTGCTCTCCTCTCGCTGTTTTAAACTGTGAAAAACTTGCTCTCCCCTCGCTGTTTTAAACTGTGAAAAACCTCCTCTCCTCTCGCTGTTTTAAACTGTGAAATTCCTGAACTCCTCTCGCTGTTTTAAACTGTGAAAAACCTGCTCACCACTCGTTGTTTTAAACTGTGAAAAACCTGCTCTCCTCTGGCTGTTTTAAACTGTGAAATTCCTGCTCTCCTCTCGCTGTTTTAAACTGTGAAAACACTGCTCTCCTATCGCTGTTTTAATCTGAGAAATTCCTGCTCTCCTCTCGCTGTTTTAACCTTTGAAATTCCGGCTCTCCTCTTGCTGTTTTAAACTGTGAAAATCCTGGCTCAACTCTCGCTGTTTTATACTGTGAAATTCCTGCTCTCCTATCGCTCTTTTAAATTGTGAAATACCTGCTCTCCTCTCGCTGTTTTAAACTGTGAAACTCCTGCTCTCCTATCGCTGTTTTAAACTGTGAAAATCCTGGCTCACCTCTCGTTGTTTAAATCTGTGAGAACCCTACTCCCATCTCGCTGTTTTAAACTGTGAAAATCCTTCTCACCACTCATTGTTTTAAACTGTGAAATTCCTGCTGTCCACTCGCAGTTTTAAACTGTGAAATTCCAGCTCTCCTCTCGCTGATTTAACCTTTGAAATTCCTGCTCTCCTCTCGCTGTTTTAAACAGTGAAAATCCTGGCTCACCTTCATTGTTTAAAACTGTGAAAACCCGGCTCACCTCTCGTTGTTTAAAACTGTGAAAACCTCGCCTGCCTCTCGCAGTTTTTAAGTGTGAAAATCCTGCTCTCCTCCCTTTCTTTTAAACTGTGAATCCCCAGCTGTCCTCTCGCTGTTTTAAACTGTGAAAACCCTGCTCTCTTCTTGCTGTTTTAAACTGTGAAAAACCTGCTCGCCTCTCGCGGTTTTAAACTGTGAAAACCCTGCTCTCCTCTCGCTGTTTCAAACTGTGAAAAACTTGCTCTCCTCTCGCTGTTTTAAACTGTGATATTTCAGCTCTCCTCTCGCTGTTTTAAACTGTGAAAACCCTGCTGTCCTCTCGCTGTTTTAAACTGTGAAAATGCTGCTCTCCTCTCGCTGTTTTAAACAGTGAAAAACCTGCTCTCCACTCGCTGTTTTAAACTGTGAAATCCCCGCTCTCCTCTCTTTGTTTTGCACTGTGAAAAACCTGCTCTCCTCTCGCTGTTTAAAACTGTGAAAACACTGCTCACCTCTTGCTGTTTTGAACTGTGAAAACACTGTTTTCCTCTCGCTGTTTTAAACTGTGAAAACACTGTTTTCCTCTCACTGTTTTAAACTGTAAAACTCCTGCTCTCCTCTCGCTATTTTAAACTTTGAAAACCCTGCTCTCCTCTCGCTGTTTTAAACTGTGAAATTCCTGCTCTCCTCTCGCTGTTTTAAACTGTGAAATTCCTGCTCTCCTCTCGCTGTTTTAAACTGTGAAATTCCTGCTCTCCTCTCGCTGTTTTAACCTTTGAAATTCCTGCTCTCCTCTCGCTGTTTTAAACTGTGAAAATCCTGGCTCACCTCTCTTTGTTTTAAACTGTGAAATTCCTGCTCTCCTCTCGCTGTTTTAAACTGTGAAAACCCTGCTCTCCTATCGCTGTTTTAAACTGTGTAATTCCTGCTCTCCTCTCGCTGTTTTAAACTGTGAAATTCCTGCTCTCCACTCGCTGTTTTAAACTGTAAAATTCCTGCTTCCCTCTCGCTGTTTTAAACTGTGAAAACACTGCTCTCCTATCAATGTTTTAAACTGTGAAATTGCTGCTTTCCTCTCGCTGTTTTAAACTGTGGAAATCCTGGCTCACCTCTCGTTGTTTAAAACTGTGAAAAACTCTGCTTTCCTCTCGCTGTTTTAAACTGAAATTTCTGCTCTCCTCTCGCTGTTTTAAACTGTGAAATTTCTGCTCTCCTCTCGCTGTTTTAAACTGTGAAAAACCTGCTCACCACTCGTTGCTTTAAACTCTGAAAAACCTGATCTCCTCTGACTGTGTTAAACTGTGAAAAACCTGCTCTCCTCTCGCTGTTTTAAGCTGTGAAAAACCTGCTCTCCTCTCGCTGTTTTGAACTGTGAAAATCCTGCTTTCCTCTCGCTGTTTTAAACTGTGAAAACCCTGCTCTCCTCTCGCTGTTTTAAACTGTGAAATTGCTGCTCGCCTCTCGCTGTTTGAAACTGTGAAAACCCTACTCTCCTCTCGCTGTTTTAACCTGTCAAAATCCTGGCTCACCTCTCATTGCATCAAACTGTGAAAACCCGGCTCACCTCTCGTTGTTTTAAACTGTGAAATTCCTGCTCACCTCTCGCTGTTTTAAACTGTGAAAACCCTGCTCACCTCTCGCTGTTTTAAACTGTGAAATTCCTGCTCTCCTGTCGCTGTTTTAAACTGTGAAAACCCTGTTCTCCTCTCGCTGTTTTAAACTGTGAAAAACCTGCTCTCCTCTCGCTGTTTTAAACTGTGAAAACTCTGCTCTCCTCTCGCTGTTTTAAACTTTGAAAACCCTGCTCTCATCTCGCTGTTTTAAACTGTGAGAACCCTGCTCACCTCTCGCTTTTTTAAACAGTGAAAATCCTGCTCACCAAACGTTGTTTTAAACTGTGAAAAACCTGCTCTGCTCTCGCTGTTGTATACTGTGAAAATCCCTGCTCTCCTCTCGCTGTTTTAAACTGTGAAAAATCTGCTCTCCTCTCGCTGTTTTAAACTGTGAAATTCCTGCTCTCCTGCGCTGTTTTAAACTGTGAAATTCCTGCTCACCTCTCGCTTTTTTAAACTGTGAAATTCATGCTTCCTCTCGCTGTTTTAAACAGTGAATCCCCAGCTGTCCTATCGCTGTTTTAAACTGTGAAAACCCTGCTCTCCTCACGCTGTTTTAAACTGTGAAATTCCTGCTCTTCTCTCGCTGTTTTATATTGTGAAAACCCTGCTCTCCTCTCGCTGTTTTAAACTGTGAAATTCCTGCTCTCCTCTCGCTGTTTTAAACTGTGAAATTCCTGCTCTCCTCTCGCTGTTTTAAACTGTGAAATTCATTCTTCCTCTCGCTTTTTTAAACTGTGAAAAACCTGCTCACCTCTCGTTGTTTTAAACTGTGAAAAACCTGCTCACCTCTCGTTGTTTTAAACTGTGAAAAACCTGCTCCCCTCTCGCTGTTTTAAACTGTGAAAATCCTGTTCACCTCTCGCAGTTTTAAACTGAGAAAACCCTGCTCTCCTCTCCCTGTTTTAAACTGTGAAAACCCTGCTCTCCTCTCGCTGTTTAAAACTGTGAAAACCCGCCTGCCTCTCGCAGTTTTAAACTGTGAAAATCCTGCTCCCCACTCGCTGTTTTAATCTGTGAATCCCCAGCGGTCCTATCGCTATTTTAAACTGTGAAAACCCTGCTCTCCTCTCGCTGTTTTAAACTGTGAAAACCCTGCTCTCCTCTCGCTGTTTTAAACTGTGAAAAACCTGCTTTCCTCTTGTTGTTTAACACTGTAAAATCCCTGCTCTCCTCTCGCTGTTTTCAACTGTAAAAACCCTGCTCTCCTCTCACTGTTTCAAACTGTGAAAAACTTGCTCTCCTCTCGCTGTTTTGAACTGTGAAAAACCTGCTCTCCTCTCGCTGTTTCAAACTGTAAAAAACCAGCTTTCCTCTCGATGTTTAAAACTGTGAAAACCCTGCTCAAATCTTGCTTTTTTAAACGGAAAAACCTGCTCTCCTCTCGCTGTTATTAACTGTGAAAACCCTGTTTTCCTCTCGCTGTTTTAAACTGTGAAAAAACTGCTCTCCTATCGCTGTTTTAAACTGTGAAAAACCTGTTCTCCTCTCGCTGTTATGAACTTTGAAAACTCTGCTCTACTCTCGTTGTTTTAAACTGTGAGAAACCTGCTCCCATCTCGCTGTTTTAAACTGTTTAAATCCTTCGCACCATTCATTGTTTTAAACTGTGAAAACCCTGCTCTCCTCTCGCTGTTTTAAACTGTGAAAAACTTGCTCTCCCCTCGCTGTTTTAAACTGTGAAAAACCTCCTCTCCTCTCGCTGTTTTAAACTGTGAAATTCCTGAACTCCTCTCGCTGTTTTAAACTGTGAAAAACCTGCTCACCACTCGTTGTTTTAAACTGTGAAAAACCTGCTCTCCTCTGGCTGTTTTAAACTGTGAAATTCCTGCTCTCCTCTCGCTGTTTTAAACTGTGAAAACACTGCTCTCCTATCGCTGTTTTAATCTGAGAAATTCCTGCTCTCCTCTCGCTGTTTTAACCTTTGAAATTCCGGCTCTCCTCTTGCTGTTTTAAACTGTGAAAATCCTGGCTCAACTCTCGCTGTTTTATACTGTGGAATTCCTGCTCTCCTATCGCTCTTTTAAATTGTGAAATACCTGCTCTCCTCTCGCTGTTTTAAACTGTGAAACTCCTGCTCTCCTCTCGCTGTTTTAAACTGTGAAAACACTGCTCTCCTATCGCTGTTTTAAACTGTGAAAATCCTGGCTCACCTCTCGTTGTTTAAATCTGTGAGAACCCTACTCCCATCTCGCTGTTTTAAACTGTGAAAATCCTTCTCACCACTCATTGTTTTAAACTGTGAAATTCCTGCTGTCCACTCGCAGTTTTAAACTGTGAAATTCCAGCTCTCCTCTCGCTGATTTAACCTTTGAAATTCCTGCTCTCCTCTCGCTGTTTTAAACAGTGAAAATCCTGGCTCACCTTCATTGTTTAAAACTGTGAAAACCCGGCTCACCTCTCGTTGTTTAAAACTGTGAAAACCCCGCCTGCCTCTCGCAGTTTTTAAGTGTGAAAATCCTGCTCTCCTCCCTTTCTTTTAAACTGTGAATCCCCAGCTGTCCTCTCGCTGTTTTAAACTGTGAAAACCCTGCTCTCTTCTTGCTGTTTTAAACTGTGAAAAACCTGCTCGCCTCTCGCGGTTTTAAACTGTGAAAACCCTGCTCTCCTCTCGCTGTTTCAAACTGTGAAAAACTTGCTCTCCTCTCGCTGTTTTAAACTGTGATATTTCAGCTCTCCTCTCGCTGTTTTAAACTGTGAAAACCCTGCTGTCCTCTCGCTGTTTTAAACTGTGAAAATGCTGCTCTCCTCTCGCTGTTTTAAACAGTGAAAAACCTGCTCTCCTCTCGCTGTTTTAAACTGTGAAATTGCTGCTCGCCTCTCGCTGTTTGAAACTGTGAAAACCCTACTCTCCTCTCGCTGTTTTAACCTGTCAAAATCCTGGCTCACCTCTCATTGCATCAAACTCTGAAAACCCGGCTCACCTCTCGTTGTTTTAAACTGTGAAATTCCTGCTCACCTCTCGCTGTTTTAAACTGTGAAAACCCTGCTCACCTCTCGCTGTTTTAAACTGTGAAATTCCTGCTCTCCTGTCGCTGTTTTAAACTGTGAAAACCCTGTTCTCCTCTCGCTGTTTTAAACTGTGAAAAACCTGCTCTCCTCTCGCTGTTTTAAACTGTGAAAACTCTGCTCTCCTCTCGCGTTTTAAACTTTGAAAACCCTGCTCTCATCTCGCTGTTTTAATCTGTGAGAACCCTGCTCACCTCTCGCTTTTTTAAACAGTGAAAATCCTGCTCACCAAACGTTGTTTTAAACTGTGAAAAACCTGCTCTGCTCTCGCTGTTGTATACTGTGAAAATCCCTGCTCTCCTCTCGCTGTTTTAAACTGTGAAAAATCTGCTGTCCTCTCGCTGTTTTAAACTGTGAAATTCCTGCTCTCCTGCGCTGTTTTAAACTGTGAAATTCCTGCTCACCTCTCGCTTTTTTAAACTGTGAAATTCATGCTTCCTCTCGCTGTTTTAAACAGTGAATCCCCAGCTGTCCTATCGCTGTTTTAAACTGTGAAAACCCTGCTCTCCTCACGCTGTTTTAAACTGTGAAATTCCTGCTCTTCTCTCGCTGTTTTATATTGTGAAAACCCTGCTCTCCTCTCGCTGTTTTAAACTGTGAAATTCCTGCTCTCCTCTCGCTGTTTTAAACTGTGAAATTCCTGCTCTCCTCTTGCTGTTTTAAACTGTGAAATTCATTCTTCCTCTCGCTTTTTTAAACTGTGAAAAACCTGCTCACCTCTCGTTGTTTTAAACTGAGAAAAACCTGCTCACCTCTCGTTGTTTTAAACTGTGAAAAACCTGCTCCCCTCTCGCTGTTTTAAACTGTGAAAATCCTGTTCACCTCTCGCAGTTTTAAACTGAGAAAACCCTGCTCTCCTCTCCCTGTTTTAAACTGTGAAAACACTGCTCTCCTATCGCTGTTTTAAACTGTGAAAATCCTGGCTCACCTCTCGTTGTTTAAATCTGTGAGAACCCTACTCCCATCTCGCTGTTTTAAACTGTGAAAATCCTTCTCACCACTCATTGTTTTAAACTGTGAAATTCCTGCTGTCCACTCGCAGTTTTAAACTGTGAAATTCCAGCTCTCCTCTCGCTGATTTAACCTTTGAAATTCCTGCTCTCCTCTCGCTGTTTTAAACAGTGAAAATCCTGGCTCACCTTCATTGTTTTAAACTGTGAAAACCCGGCTCACCTCTCGTTGTTTAAAACTGTGAAAACCCCGCCTGCCTCTCGCAGTTTTTAAGTGTGAAAATCCTGCTCTCCTCCCTTTCTTTTAAACTGTGAATCCGCAGCTTTCCTCTCGCTGTTTTAAACTGTGAAATCCCTGCTCTCTCCTTGCTGTTTTAAACTGTGAAAAACCTGCTCGCCTCTCGCGGTTTTAAACTGTGAAAACCCTGCTCTCCTCTCGCTGTTTCAAACTGTGAAAAACCTGCTCGCCTCTCGCGGTATTAAACTGTGAAAACCCTGCTCTCCTCTCGCTGTTTCAAACTTTGAAAAACTTGATCTCCTCTCACTGTTTTAAACTGTGATATTTCAGCTCTCCTCTCGCTGTTTTAAACTGTGAAAACCCTGCTGTCCTCTCGCTGTTTTAAACTGTGAAATCCCTGCTCTCCTCTCGTTGTTTTGCACTGTGAAAAACCTGCTCTCCTCTGGCTGTTTTAAACTGTGAAATTCCTGCTCTCCTCTCGCTATTTTAAACTGTGAAAACACTGCTCTCCTCTCGCTGTTTTAATCTGAGAAATTCCTGCTCTCCTCTCGCTGTTTTAACCTTTGAAATTCCTGCTCTCCACTCGCTGTTTTAAACCGTGAAATTCCAGCTCTCCTCTCGCTGTTTTAAATTGTGAAATTCCTGCTCTCTTCTCGCTGTTTTAAACAGTGAAAATCCTGGCTCACCTTCATTGTTTAAAACTGTGAAAACCCGGCTCACCTCTCGTTGTTTAAAACGGTGAAAGCCCCGCCTGCCTCTCGCAGTTTTTAAGTGTGAAAATCCTGCTCTCCTCCCTTTCTTTTAAACTGTGAATCCCCAGCTGTCCTCTCACTGTTTCAAACTGTGAAAACCCTGCTCTCTTCTGGCTGTTTTAAACTGTGAAAAACCTGCTCGCCTCTCACTATTTTAAACTTTGAAAACCCTGCTCTCCTCTCGCTGTTTTAAACTGTGAAATTCCTGCTCTCCTCTCGCTGTTTTAAACTGTGAAATTCCTGCTCTCCTATCGCTGTTTTAAATTGTGAAATACCTGCTCTCCTCTCGCTGTTTTAAACTGTGAAAACACTGCTCTCCTATCGCTGTTTTAAACTGTGAAAATCCTGGCTCACCTCTCGTTGTTTAAATCTGTGAGAACCCTACTCCCATCTCGCTGTTTTAAACTGTGAAAATCCTTCTCACCACTCATTGTTTTAAACTGTGAAATTCCTGCTGTCCACTCGCAGTTTTAAACTGTGAAATTCCAGCTCTCCTCTCGCTGATTTAACCTTTGAAATTCCTGCTCTCCTCTCGCTGTTTTAAACAGTGAAAATCCTGGCTCACCTTCATTGTTTAAAACTGTGAAAACCCGGCTCACCTCTCGTTGTTTAAAACTGTGAAAACCCCGCCTGCCTCTCGCAGTTTTTAAGTGTGAAAATCCTGCTCTCCTCCCTTTCTTTTAAAC
Source organism: Isurus oxyrinchus (assembly GCA_026770705.1). Taxonomy (NCBI): domain Eukaryota; kingdom Metazoa; phylum Chordata; class Chondrichthyes; order Lamniformes; family Lamnidae; genus Isurus; species Isurus oxyrinchus. Next base: position 373,712 of record JANJGN010000464.1, on the reverse strand, counting down.
TGTGAATCCGCAGCTTTCCTCTCGCTGTTTTAAACTGTGAAATCCCTGCTCTCTTCTTGCTGTTTTAAACTGTGAAAAACCTGCTCGCCTCTCGCGGTTTTAAACTGTGAAAACCCTGCTCTCCTCTCGCTGTTTCAAACTGTGAAAAACCTGCTCGCCTCTCGCGGTATTAAACTGTGAAAACCCTGCTCTCCTCTCGCTGTTTTAAACTGTGAAAACCCTGCTGTCCTCTCGCTGTTTTAAACTGTGAAAATGCTGCTCTCCTCTCGCTGTTTTAAACAGTGAAAAACCTGCTCTCCTCTCGCTGTTTTAAACTGTGAAATTGCTGCTCGCCTCTCGCTGTTTGAAACTGTGAAAACCCTACTCTCCTCTCGCTGTTTTAACCTGTCAAAATCCTGGCTCACCTCTCATTGCATCAAACTGTGAAAACCCGGCTCACCTCTCGTTGTTTTAAACTGTGAAATTCCTGCTCACCTCTCGCTGTTTTAAACTGTGAAAACCCTGCTCACCTCTCGCTGTTTTAAACTGTGAAATTCCTGCTCTCCTGTCGCTGTTTTAAACTGTGAAAACCCTGTTCTCCTCTCGCTGTTTTAAACTGTGAAAAACCTGCTCTCCTCTCGCTGTTTTAAACTGTGAAAACTCTGCTCTCCTCTCGCGTTTTAAACTTTGAAAACCCTGCTCTCATCTCGCTGTTTTAAACTGTGAGAACCCTGCTCACCTCTCGCTTTTTTAAACAGTGAAAATCCTGCTCACCAAACGTTGTTTTAAACTGTGAAAAACCTGCTCTGCTCTCGCTGTTGTATACTGTGAAAATCCCTGCTCTCCTCTCGCTGTTTTAAACTGTGAAAAATCTGCTCTCCTCTCGCTGTTTTAAACTGTGAAATTCCTGCTCTCCTGCGCTGTTTTAAACTGTGAAATTCCTGCTCACCTCTCGCTTTTTTAAACTGTGAAATTCATGCTTCCTCTCGCTGTTTTAAACAGTGAATCCCCAGCTGTCCTATCGCTGTTTTAAACTGAGAAAACCCTGCTCTCCTCACGCTGTTTTAAACTGTGAAATTCCTGCTCTTCTCTCGCTGTTTTATATTGTGAAAACCCTGCTCTCCTCTCGCTGTTTTAAACTGTGAAATTCCTGCTCTCCTCTCGCTGTTTTAAACTGTGAAATTCCTGCTCTCCTCTTGCTGTTTTAAACTGTGAAATTCATTCTTCCTCTCGCTTTTTTAAACTGTGAAAAACCTGCTCACCTCTCGTTGTTTTAAACTGAGAAAAACCTGCTCACCTCTCGTTGTTTTAAACTGTGAAAAACCTGCTCTCCTCTCGCTGTTTTAAACTGTGAAAATCCTGTTCACCTCTCGCAGTTTTAAACTGAGAAAACCCTGCTCTCCTCTCCCTGTTTTAAACTGTGAAAACACTGCTCTCCTATCGCTGTTTTAAACTGTGAAAATCCTGGCTCACCTCTCGTTGTTTAAATCTGTGAGAACCCTACTCCCATCTCGCTGTTTTAAACTGTGAAAATCCTTCTCACCACTCATTGTTTTAAACTGTGAAATTCCTGCTGTCCACTCGCAGTTTTAAACTGTGAAATTCCAGCTCTCCTCTCGCTGATTTAACCTTTGAAATTCCTGCTCTCCTCTCGCTGTTTTAAACAGTGAAAATCCTGGCTCACCTTCATTGTTTTAAACTGTGAAAACCCGGCTCACCTCTCGTTGTTTAAAACTGTGAAAACCCCGCCTGCCTCTCGCAGTTTTTAAGTGTGAAAATCCTGCTCTCCTCCCTTTCTTTTAAACTGTGAATCCGCAGCTTTCCTCTCGCTGTTTTAAACTGTGAAATCCCTGCTCTCTTCTTGCTGTTTTAAACTGTGAAAAACCTGCTCGCCTCTCGCGGTTTTAAACTGTGAAAACCCTGCTCTCCTCTCGCTGTTTCAAACTGTGAAAAACCTGCTCGCCTCTCGCGGTATTAAACTGTGAAAACCCTGCTCTCCTCTCGCTGTTTCAAACTTTGAAAAACTTGATCTCATCTCACTGTTTTAAACTGTGATATTTCAGCTCTCCTCTCGCTGTTTTAAACTGTGAAAACCCTGCTGTCCTCTCGCTGTTTTAAACTGTGAAATCCCTGCTCTCCTCTCGTTGTTTTGCACTGTGAAAAACCTGCTCTCCTCTGGCTGTTTTAAACTGTGAAATTCCTGCTCTCCTCTCGCTATTTTAAACTGTGAAAACACTGCTCTCCTCTCGCTGTTTTAATCTGAGAAATTCCTGCTCTCCTCTCGCTGTTTTAACCTTTGAAATTCCTGCTCTCCACTCGCTGTTTTAAACCGTGAAATTCCAGCTCTCCTCTCGCTGTTTTAAATTGTGAAATTCCTGCTCTCTTCTCGCTGTTTTAAACAGTGAAAATCCTGGCTCACCTTCATTGTTTAAAACTGTGAAAACCCGGCTCACCTCTCGTTGTTTAAAACGGTGAAAGCCCCGCCTGCCTCTCGCAGTTTTTAAGTGTGAAAATCCTGCTCTCCTCCCTTTCTTTTAAACTGTGAATCCCCAGCTGTCCTCTCACTGTTTCAAACTGTGAAAACCCTGCTCTCTTCTGGCTGTTTTAAACTGTGAAAAACCTGCTCGCCTCTCACTATTTTAAACTTTGAAAACCCTGCTCTCCTCTCGCTGTTTTAAACTGTGAAATTCCTGCTCTCCTCTCGCTGTTTTAAACTGTGAAATTCCCGCTCTCCTATCGCTGTTTTAAATTGTGAAATACCTGCTCTCCTCTCGCTGTTTTAAACTGTGAAAACACTGCTCTCCTATCGCTGTTTTAAACTGTGAAAATCCTGGCTCACCTCTCGTTGTTTAAATCTGTGAGAACCCTACTCCCATCTCGCTGTTTTAAACTGTGAAAATCCTTCTCACCACTCATTGTTTTAAACTGTGAAATTCCTGCTGTCCACTCGCAGTTTTAAACTGTGAAATTCCAGCTCTCCTCTCGCTGATTTAACCTTTGAAATTCCTGCTCTCCTCTCGCTGTTTTAAACAGTGAAAATCCTGGCTCACCTTCATTGTTTAAAACTGTGAAAACCCGGCTCACCTCTCGTTGTTTAAAACTGTGAAAACCCCGCCTGCCTCTCGCAGTTTTTAAGTGTGAAAATCCTGCTCTCCTCCCTTTCTTTTAAACTGTGAATCCGCAGCTTTCCTCTCGCTGTTTTAAACTGTGAAATCCCTGCTCTCTTCTTGCTGTTTTAAACTGTGAAAAACCTGCTCGCCTCTCGCGGTTTTAAACTGTGAAAACCCTGCTCTCCTCTCGCTGTTTCAAACTGTGAAAAACCTGCTCGCCTCTCGCGGTATTAAACTGTGAAAACCCTGCTCTCCTCTCGCTGTTTCAAACTTTGAAAAACTTGATCTCCTCTCACTGTTTTAAACTGTGATATTTCAGCTCTCCTCTCGCTGTTTTAAACTGTGAAAACCCTGCTGTCCTCTCGCTGTTTTAAATTGTGAAATCCCTGCTCTCCTCTCGTTGTTTTGCACTGTCAAAATCCTGCTCTCCTCTGGCTGTTTTAAACTGTGAAATTCCTGCTCTCCTCTCGCTATTTTAAACTGTGAAAACACTGCTCTCCTCTCGCTGTTTTAATCTGAGAAATTCCTGCTCTCCTCTCGCTGTTTTAACCTTTGAAATTCCTGCTCTCCACTCGCTGTTTTAAACCGTGAAATTCCAGCTCTCCTCTCGCTGTTTTAAATTGTGAAATTCCTGCTCTCCTCTCGCTGTTTTAAACTGTGAAAATCCTGGCTCACCTTCATTGTTTAAAACTGTGAAAACCCGGCTCACCTCTCGTTGTTTAAAACGGTGAAAACCCCGCCTGCCTCTCGCAGTTTTTAAGTGTGAAAATCCTGCTCTCCTCCCTTTCTTTTAAACTGTGAATCCCCAGCTGTCCTCTCGCTGTTTTAAACTGTGAAAACCCTGCTCTCTTCTGGCTGTTTTAAACTGTGAAAAACCTGCTCGCCTCTCGCTATTTTAAACTTTGAAAACCCTGCTCTCCTCTCGCTGTTTTAAACTGTGAAATTCCTGCTCTCCTCTCGCTGTTTTAAACTGTGAAATTCCTGCTCTCCTATCGCTGTTTTAAATTGTGAAATACCTGCTCTCCTCTCGCTGTTTTAAACTGTGAAACTCCTGCTCTCCTCTCGCTGTTTTAAACTGTGAAAACACTGCTCTCCTATCGCTGTTTTAAACTGTGAAAATCCTGGCTCACCTCTCGTTGTTTAAATCTGTGAGAACCCTGCTCCCATCTCGCTGTTTTAAACTGTGAAAATCCTTCTCACCACTCATTGTTTTAAGCTGTGAAATTCCTGCTCTCCACTCGCTGTTTTAAACAGTGAAATTCCTGCTCTCCTCTCGCTGTTTTAACCTGTGAAATTCCTGCTCTCCACTCGCTGTTTTAAATTGTGAAATTCCTGCTCTCCTCTCGCTGTTTTAAACAGTGAAAATCCTGGCACACCTTCATTGTTTAAAACTGTGAAAACCCGGCTCAGCTCTCGTTGTTTAAAACGGTGAAAACCCCGCCTGCCTCTCGCAGTTTTTAAGTGTGAAAATCCTGCTCTCCTCCCTTTCTTTTAAACTATGAATCCCCAGCTGTCCTCTCGCTGTTTTAAACTGTGAAAACCCTGCTCTCTTCTGGCTGTTTTAAACTGTGAAAAACCTGCTCGCCTCTCGCGGTTTTAAAGTGTGAAAACCCTGCTCTCCTCTCGCTGTTTCAAACTGTGAAAAACCTGCTCTCCTCTCGCTGTTTTAAACTGTGAAAACCCTGCTCTCCTCTCGCTGTTTTAAACTGTGAAAAACTCTGCTCTCCTCTCGCTGTTTTAAACAGTGATATTTCAGCTCTCCTCTCGCTGTTTTAAACTGTGAAAACCCTGCTGTCCTCTCGCTGTTTTAAACTTTGAAAATCCTGCTCTCCTCTCGTTGTTTTGCACTGTGAAAAACCTGCTCTCCTCTGGCTGTTTTAAACTGTGAAATTCCTGCTCTCCTCTCGCTATTTTAAACTGTGAAAACACTGCTCTCCTCTCGCTATTTTAATCTGAGAAATTCCTGCTCTCCTCTCGCTGTTTTAACCTTTGAAATTCCTGCTCTCCACTCGCTATTTTAAACCGTGAAATTCCAGCTCTCCTCTCGCTGTTTTAAATTGTGAAATTCCTGCTCACCTCTCGCTGTTTTAAACAGTGAAATTCCATCTCTCCTCTCGCTGTTTTAAACTGTGAAAATCCTGGCTCACCTTCATTGTTTAAAACTGTGAAAACCCGGCTCACCTCTCGTTGTTTAAAACGGTGAAAACCCCGCCTGCCTCTCGCAGTTTTTAAGTGTGAAAATCCTGCTCTCCTCCCTTTCTTTTAAACTGTGAATCCCCAGCTGTCCTCTCGCTGTTTTAAACTGTGAAAACCCTGCTCTCTTCTGGCTGTTTTAAACTGTGAAAAACCTGCTCGCCTCTCGCTATTTTAAACTTTGAAAACCCTGCTCTCCTCTCGCTGTTTTAAACTGTGAAATTCCTGCTCTCCTCTCGCTGTTTTAAACTGTGAAATTCCTGCTCTCCTATCGCTGTTTTAAATTGTGAAATACCTGCTCTCCTCTCGCTGTTTTAAACTGTGAAATTCCTGCTCTCCTCTCGCTGTTTTAAACTGTGAAAACACTGCTCTCCTATCGCTGTTTTAAACTGTGAAAATCCTGGCTCACCTCTCGTTGTTTAAATCTGTGAGAACCCTGCTCCCATCTCGCTGTTTTAAACTGTGAAAATCCTTCTCACCACTCATTGTTTTAAGCTGTGAAATTCCTGCTCTCCACTCGCTGTTTTAAACAGTGAAATTCCAGCTCTCCTCTCGCTGTTTTAAATTGTGAAATTCGTGCTCTCCTCTCGCTGTTTTAAACAGTGAAAATCCTGGCACACCTTCATTGTTTAAAACTGTGAAAACCCGGCTCAGCTCTCGTTGTTTAAAACGGTGAAAACCCCGCCTGCCTCTCGCAGTTTTTAAGTGTGAAAATCCTGCTCTCCTCCCTTTCTTTTAAACTATGAATCCCCAGCTGTCCTCTCGCTGTTTTAAACTGTGAAAACCCTGCTCTCTTCTGGCTGTTTTAAACTGTGAAAAACCTGCTCGCCTCTCGCGGTTTTAAAGTGTGAAAACCCTGCTCTCCTCTCGCTGTTTCAAACTGTGAAAAACTCTGCTCTCCTCTCGCTGTTTTAAACAGTGATATTTCAGCTCTCCTCTCGCTGTTTTAAACTGTGAAAACCCTGCTGTCCTCTCGCTGTTTTAAAATTTGAAAATCCTGCTCTCCTCTCGCTGTTTTAAACTGTGAAAAACCTGCTCTCCTCTCGCTGTTTTAAACTGTGAAATCCCTGCTCTCCTCTCGCTGTTTTACACTGTGAAAAACCTGCTCTCCTCTCGCTGTTTAAAACTGTGAAAACCCTGCTCACCTCTTGCTGTTTTGAACTGTGAAAACACTGTTTTCCTCTCGCTGTTTTAAACTGAGAAAACACTGCTTTCCTCTCACTGTTTTAAACTGTGAAAACCCAGCTCTCCTCTCGCTGTTTTAAACTTTGAAAACCCTGCTCTCCTCTCGCTGTTTTAAACTGTGAAATCCCTGCTCTCCTCTCGCTGTTTTAAACTGTGAAATTCCTGCTCTCCTCTCGCTGTTTTAAACTGTGAAATTCCTGCTCTCCTCTCGCTGTTTTAACCTTTGAAATTCCTGCTCTCCTCTCGCTGTTTTAAACTGTGAAAATCCTGGCTCACCTCTCTTTGTTTTAAACTGTGAAATTCCTGCTCTCCTCTCGCTGTTTTAAACTGTGAAAACCCTGCTCTCCTATCGCTGTTTTAAACTGTGAAATTCCTGCTCTCCTCTCGCTGTTTTAAACTGTGAAATTCCTGCTCTCCACTCGCTGTTTTAAACTGTGAAATTCCTGCTTTCCTCTCGCTGTTTTAAACTGTGAAAATCCTGGCTCACCTCTCGTTGTTTAAAACTGTGAAAAACTCTGCTTTCCTCTTGCTGTTTTAAACTGAAATTTCTGCTCACCTCTTGCTGTTTTAAACTGTGAAATTTCTGCTCTCCTCTCGCTGTTTTAAACTGTGAAATTTCTGCTCTCCTCTCGCTGTTTTAAACTGTGAAAAACCTGCTCACCACTCGTTGCTTTAAACTCTGAAAAACCTGCTCTCCTCTGGCTGTGTTAAACTTTGAAATTCCTGCTCTCCTCTCGCTGTTTTAAACTGTGAAAACCCTGCTCTCCTCTCGTTGTTTTAAACTGTGAAAACCCTGCTCTCCTCTCGCTGTTTTAAACTGTGAAAACACTGCTCTCCTATCGCTGTTTTAAACTGTGAAAATCCTGGCTCACCTCTCGTTGTTTAAATCTGTGAGAACCCTACTCCCATCTCGCTGTTTTAAAATGTGAAAATCCTTCTCACCACTCATTGTTTTAAACTGTGAAATTCCTGCTGTCCACTCGCTGTTTTAAACTGTGAAATTCCAGCTCTCCTCTCGCTGTTTTAACCTTTGAAATTCCTGCTCTCCTCTCGCTGTTTTAAACAGTGAAAATCCTGGCTCACCTTCATTGTTTAAAACTGTGAAAACCCGGCTCACCTCTCGTTGTTTAAAACTGTGAAAACCCCGCCTGCCTCTCGCAGTTTTTAAGTGTGAAAATCCTGCTCTCCTCCCTTTCTTTTAAACTGTGAATCCCCTGCTGTCCTCTCGCTGTTTTAAACTGTGAAAACCCTGCTCTCTTCCTGCTGTTTTAAACTGTGAAAAACCTGCTCGCCTCTCGCGGTTTTAAACTGTGAAAAACCTGCTCGCCTCTCGCGGTTTTAAACTGTGAAAACCCTGCTCTCCTCTCGCTGTTTCAAACTGTGAAAAACTTGCTCTCCTCTCGCTGTTTTAAACTGTGATATTTCAGCTTTCCTCTCGCTGTTTTAAACTGTGAAAACCCTGCTGTCCTCTCGCTGTTTTAAACTGTGAAAATGCTGCTCTCCTCTCGCTGTTTTAAACTGAAAAACCTGCTCTCCTCTCGCTGTTTTAAACTGTGAAATCCCTGCTCTCCTCTCGCTGTTTTAAACATTGAAATTCCTGCTCTCCTCTCACTGTTTTAAACTGTGAAAATGCTGCTCTCCTCTCGCTGTTTTAAACTGTGAAAAACCTGCTCTCCTCTCGCTGTTTTAAACTGTGAAATCCCTGCTCTCCTCTCGCTGTTTTAAACATTGAAATTCCTGCTCTCCTCTCGCTGTTTTAAACTGTGAAAACACTGCTCTCCTATCGCTGTTTTAATCTGAGAAATTCCTGCTCTCCTCTCGCAGTTTTAACCTTTGAAATTCCTGCTCTCCTCTCGCTGTTTTAAACTGTGAAAATCCTGGCTATCCTCTCTGTGTTTTAACCTTTGAAATTCCTGCTCTCCTCCCTTTGTTTTAAACTGTGAACCCCCAGCTCTCCTCTCGCTGTTTTAAACTGTGAAAACCCTGCTCTCTTCTGGCTGTTTTAAACTGTGAAAAACCTGCTCGCCTCTCGCGGTTTTAAAGTGTGAAAAACCGGCTCTCCTCTCGCTGTTTCAAACTGTGAAAAACTTGCTCTCCTCTCGCTGTTTTAAACTGTGAAAAACCTGCTCTCCTCTCGCTGTTTTAAACTGTGAAAAACTCTGCTCTCCTCTCGCTGTTTTAAACTGTGATATTTCAGCTCTCCTCTCGCTGTTTTAAACTGTGAAAACCCTGCTGTCCTCTCGCTGTTTTAAACTTTGAAAATCCTGCTCTCCTCTCGCTGTTTTAAACTGTGAAAAACCTGCTCTCCTCTCGCTGTTTTAAACTGTGAAATTCCTGCTCTCCTATCGCTGTTTTACACTGTGAAAAACCTGCTCTCCTCTCGCTGTTTAAAACTGTGAAAACCCTGCTCACCTCTTGCTGTTTTGAACTGTGAAAACACTGTTTTCCTCTCGCTGTTTTAAACTGTGAAATTTCTGCTCTCCTCTCGCTGTTTTAAACTGTGAAATTTCTGCTCTCCTCTCGCTGTTTTAAACTGTGAAAAACCTGCTCACCACTCGTTGCTTTAAACTCTGAAATACCTGCTCTCCTCTGGCTGTGTTAAACTGTGAAATTCCTGCTCTCCTCTCGCTGTTTTAAACTGTGAAAACCCTGCTCTCCTCTCGCTGTTTTAAACTGTGAAAACCCTGCTCTCCTCTCGTTGTTTTAAACTGTGAAAACCCTGCTCTCCTCTCGCTGTTTTAAGCTGTGAAAAACCTGCTCTCCTCTCGCTGTTTTGAACTGTGAAAATCCTGCTTTCCTCTCGCTGTTTGAAACTGTGAAAACCCTGCTCTCCTCTCGCTGTTTTAACCTGTCAAAATCCTGGCTCACCTCTCATTGCATAAATCTGTGAAAACCCGGCTCACCTCTCGTTGTTTAAAACTTTGAAAACCCAGCTCTCCTCACGCAGTTTTAAACTGTGAAAACGCTGCTCTCCTCTCGCTGTTTTAACCTGTCAAAATCCTGGCTCACCTCTCAATGCATAAAACTGTGAAAACCCGGCTCACCTCTCGTTGTTTAAAACTGTGAAAACCCAGCTCTCCTCTCGCAGTTTTAAACTGTGAAAACCAGGATCTCCTCTCGCTGTTTTAAACTGTGAAAAAATTGCCATCCTCTCGCTTTTTTAATCTGTGAAAAATCTGCTCTCCGCTCGCTGTTTTAAACTGTGAAATTCCTGCTCTCCTCTCGCTGTTTTAAACTTTGAAAACCCTGCTCTCCTCTCGCTGTTTTAAACTGTGAAAAACCTGCTTTCCTCTCGCTGTTTAAAACTGTGAAATCCCTGCTCACCTCTTGCTGTGTTGAACTGTGAAAAACCTGCTCTCCTCTCGCTGTTTTAAACAGTGAATCCCCATCTGTCCTATCGATGTTTTAAACTGTGAAAACCCTGCTCTCCTCACGCTGTTTTAAACTGTGAAATTCCTGCTCTCCTCTGGCTGTTTTAAACAGTGAAAGTCCTGCTCCCCTCTCGCTGTTTTGAACTGTAAAATTCGTGCTCTTCTCTCGCTGTTTTATATTGTGAAAACCCTGCTCTCCTCTCGCTGTTTTAAAGTGTGAAATTCCTGCTCTCCTCTCGCTGTTTTAAACTGTGAAAAACTTGCTCTCCTCTCGCTGTTTTAAACTGTGAAATTCCTGCTCTCCTCTCGCTGTTTTAAACTGTGAAAAACCAGCTTTCCTCTCGATGTTTAAAACTGTGAAATCCCTGCTCACCTCTTGCTGTGTTGAACTGTGAAAAACCTGCTCTCCTCTCGCTGTTTTAAACAGTGAATCCCCATCTGTCCTATCGCTGTTTTAAACTGTGAAAACCCTGCTCTCCTCTCGCTGTTTTAAACTGTGAAATTCCTGCTCTCCTCTGGCTGTTTTAAACAGTGAAAATCCTGCTCCCCTCTCGCTGTTTTGAACTGTAAAATTCGTGCTCTTCTCTCGCTGTTTTATATTGTGAAAACCCTGCTCTCCTCTCGCTGTTTTAAATCGTGAAATTCCTGCTCTCCTCTCGCTGTTTTAAACTGTGAAAAACTTGCTCTCCTCTCGCTGTTTTAAACTGTGAAATTCCTGCTCTCCTCTCGCTGTTTTAAACTGTGAAAAACCAGCTTTCCTCTCGATGTTTAAAACTGTGAAAACCCCGCTCACCTCTTGCTATTTTAACCGGAAAAACCTGCTCTCCTCTCGCTGTTTTTAACTGTGAAAACCCTGTTCTCCTCTCGCTGTTTTAAACTGTGAAAAAACTGCTCTCCTATCGCTGTTTTAAACTGTGAAAAACCTGTTTTCCTCTCGCTGTTTTAAACTGTGAAAAAACTGCTCTCCTCTCGCTGTTATGAACTTTGAAAACCCTGCTCTACTCTCGTTGTTTTAAACTGTGAGAAACCTGCTCACATCTCTCTGTTTTAAACTGTTTAAATCCTTCGCACCATTCATTGTTTTAAACTGTGAAAACCCTGCTCTCCTCTCGCAGTTTTAAACTGTGAAAAACTTGGTCTCCTCTCGCTGTTTTAAACTGTGAAAAACCTCCTCTCCTCTCGCTGTTTTAAACTGTGAAATTCCTGCTCTCCTGTCGCTGTTTTAAACTGTGAAAAACCTGCTCACCACTCGTTGTTTTAAACTGTGAAAACCCTGCTCTCCTCTGGCTGTTTTAAACTGTGAAATTCCTGCTCTCCTCTCGCTGTTTTAAACTGTGAAAACACTGCTCTCCTATCGCTGTTTTAATCTGAGAAATTCCTGCTCTCCTCTCGCTGTTTTAACCTTTGAAATTCCTGCTCTCCTCTCGCTGTTTTAAACTGTGAATATCCTGGCTCACCTCTCTGTCTTTTAACCTGTGAAATTCCTGCTCTCCTCTTGCTGTTTTAAACTGTGAAAATCCTGGCTCACCTCTCTGTGTTTTAAACTGTGAAATTCCTGCTCTCCTGTCCCTGTTTTAAATTGTGAAATTCCTGCTCTCCTCTCGCTGTTTTGAACTGTGAAACTCCTGCTCTCCTCTCGCTGTTTTAAACTGTGAAAACACTGTTCTCCTATCGCTGTTTTAAACTGTGAAATTCCTGGCTCACCTCTCGTTGTTTAAATCTGTGAGAACCCTACTCCCATCTCGCTGTTTTAAACTGTGAAAATCCTTCTCACCACTCATTGTTTTAAACTGTGAAATTCCTGCTGTCCACTCGCTGTTTTAAACTGTGAAATTCCAGCTCTCCTCTCGCTGTTTTAACCTTTGAAATTCCTGCTCTCCTCTCGCTGTTTTAAACAGTGAAAATCCTGGCTCACCTTCATTGTTTAAAACTGTGAAAACCCGGCTCAGCTCTCGTTGTCTAAAACGGTGAAAACCCCGCCTGCCTCTCGCGGTTTTTAAGTGTGAAAATCCTGCTCTCCTCCCTTTCTTTTAAACTGTGAATCCCCAGCTGTCCTCTCGCTGTTTTAAACTGTGAAAACCCTGCTCTCTTCTTGCTGTTTTAAACTGTGAAAAACCTGCTCGCCTCTTGCGGTTTTAAACTGTGAAAACCCTGCTCTCCTCTCGCTGTTTTAAACTGTGAAAACCCTGCTCTCTTCTTGCTGTTTTAAACTGTGAAAAACCTGCTCGCCTCTTGCGGTTTTAAACTGTGAAAACCCTGCTCTCCTCTCGCTGTTTTAAACTGTGAAAACCCAGCTCTCCTCTCGCTGTTTCAAACTGTGAAAAACTTGCTCTCCTCTCGCTGTTTTAAACTGTGATATTTCAGCTCTCCTCTCGCTGTTTTAAACTGTGAAAACCCTGCTGTCCTCTCGCTGTTTTAAACTGTGAAAATGCTGCTCTCCTCTCGCTGTTTTGAACTGTGAAAAACCTGCTCTCCTCTCGCTGTTTTAAACTGTGAAATCCCTGCTCTCCTCTCGCTGTTTTACACTGTGAAAAACCTGCTCTCCTCTCGCTGTTTAAAACTGTGAAAACCTTGCTCACCTCTTGCTGTTTTAAACTGTGAAAACACTGTTTACCTCTCACTGTTTTAAACTGTGAAAACCCAGCTCTCCTCTCGCTGTTTTAAACTGTGATATTTCAGCTCTCCTCTCGCTGTTTTAAACTGTGAAAACCCTGCTGTCCTCTCACTGTTTTAAACTGTGAAAATGCTGCCATCCTCTCGCTGTTTTAAACTGTGAAAAACCTGCTCTCCTCTCGCTGTTTTAAACTGTGAAATCCCTGCACTCCTCTCGCTGTTTTACACTGTGAAAAACCTGCTCTCCTCTCGCTGTTTAAAACTGTGAAAACCCTGCTCACCTCTTGCTGTTTTAAATTGTGAAAACACTGTTTACCTCTCACTGTTTTAAACTGTGAAAACCCAGCTCTCCTCTCGCTGTTTTAAACTTTGAAAACCCTGCTCTCCTCTCGCTGTTTTAAACTGTGAAATTCCTGCTCCCCTCTCGCTGTTTTAAACTGTGAAATTCCTGCTCTCCTCTCGCTGTTTTAAACTGTGAAATTCCTGCTCCCCTCTCGCTGTTTTAAACTGTGATATTTCAGCTCTCCTCTCGCTGTTTTAAACTGTGAAAACCCTGATGTCCTCTCGCTGTTTTAAACTGTGAAAATGCTGCTCTCCTCTCGCTGTTTTAAACTGTGAAAAACCTGCTCTCCTCTCGCTGTTTTAAACTGTGAAATCCCTGCTCTCCTCTCGCTGTTTTACACTGTGAAAAACCTGCTCTCCTCTCGCTGTTTAAAACTGTGAAAACCCTGCTCACCTCTTGCTGTTTTAAACTGTGAAAACACTGTTTACCTCTCACTGTTTTCAACTGTGAAAACCCAGCTCTCCTCTCGCTGTTTTAAACTTTGAAAACCCTGCTCTCCTCTCGCTGTTTTAAACTGTGAAATTCCTGCTCTCCTCTCGCTGTTTTAAACGGTGAAATTCCTGCTCTCCTCTCGCTGTTTTAAACTGTGAAAATCCTGGCTCACCTCTCATTGTTTAAAACTGTGAAAAACTCTGCTTTCCTCTCGCTGTTTTAAACTGAAATCTCTGCTCGCCTCTCGCTGTTTTAAACTGTGAAATTTCTGCTCTCCTCTCGCTGTTTTAAACTGTGAAATTTCTGCTCTCCTCTCGCTGTTTTAAACTGTGAAAACCCTGCTGTCCTCTCGCTGTTTTAAACTGTGAAAATGCTGCTCTCCTCTCGCTGTTTTGAACTGTGAAAAACCTGTTCTCCTCTCGCTGTTTTAAACTGTGAAATCCCTGCTCTCCTCTCGCTGTTTTACACTGTGAAAAACCTGCTCTCCTCTCGCTGTTTAAAACTGTGAAAACCTTGCTCACCTCTTGCTGTTTTAAACTGTGAAAACACTGTTTACCTCTCACTGTTTTAAACTGTGAAAACCCAGCTCTCCTCTCGCTGTTTTAAACTGTGATATTTCAGCTCTCCTCTCGCTGTTTTAAACTGTGAAAACCCTGCTGTCCTCTCACTGTTTTAAACTGTGAAAATGCTGCCATCCTCTCGCTGTTTTAAACTGTGAAAAACCTGCTCTCCTCTCGCTGTTTTAAACTGTGAAATCCCTGCACTCCTCTCGCTGTTTTACACTGTGAAAAACCTGCTCTCCTCTCGCTGTTTAAAACTGTGAAAACCCTGCTCACCTCTTGCTGTTTTAAACTGTGAAAACACTGTTTACCTCTCACTGTTTAAAACTGTGAAAACCCAGCTCTCCTCTCGCTGTTTTAAACTTTGAAAACCCTGCTCTCCTCTCGCTGTTTTAAACTGTGAAATTCCTGCTCCCCTCTCGCTGTTTTAAACTGTGAAATTCCTGCTCTCCTCTCGCTGTTTTAAACTGTGAAATTCCTGCTCCCCTCTCGCTGTTTTAAACTGTGATATTTCAGCTCTCCTCTCGCTGTTTTAAACTGTGAAAACCCTGATGTCCTCTCGCTGTTTTAAACTGTGAAAATGCTGCTCTCCTCTCGCTGTTTTAAACTGTGAAAAACCTGCTCTCCTCTCGCTGTTTTAAACTGTGAAATCCCTGCTCTCCTCTCGCTGTTTTACACTGTGAAAAACCTGCTCTCCTCTCGCTGTTTAAAACTGTGAAAACCCTGCTCACCTCTTGCTGTTTTAAACTGTGAAAACACTGTTTACCTCTCACTGTTTTCAACTGTGAAAACCCAGCTCTCCTCTCGCTGTTTTAAACTTTGAAAACCCTGCTCTCCTCCCGCTGTTTTAAACTGTGAAAATCCTGGCTCACCTCTCGTTGTTTAAAACTGTGAAAAACTCTGCTTTCCTCTCGCTGTTTTAAACTGAAATCTCTGCTCGCCTCTCGCTGTTTTAAACTGTGAAATTTCTGCTCTCCTCTCGCTGTTTTAAACTGTGAAATTTCTGCTCTCCTCTCGCTGTTTTAAACTGTGAAAAACCTGCTCACCTCTCGTTGTTTAAAACTGTGAAAAACTCTGCTTTCCTCTCGCTGTTTTAAACTGAAATTTCTGCTCTCCTCTCGCTGTTTTAAACTGTGAAAAACCTGCTCACCACTCGTTGTTTTAAACTGTGAAAACCCTGCTCTCCTCTGGCTGTTTTAAACTGTGAAATTCCTGCTCTCCTCTCGCTGTTTTAAACTGTGAAAACACTGCTCTCCTATCGCTGTTTTAATCTGAGAAATTCCTGCTCTCCTCTCGCTGTTTTAACCTTTGAAATTCCTGCTCTCCTCTCGCTGTTTTAAACTGTGAAAATCCTGGCTCACCTCTCTGTCTTTTAACCTGTGAAATTCCTGCTCTCCTCTTGCTGTTTTAAACTGTGAAAATCCTGGGTCACCTCTCTGTGTTTTAAACTGTGAAATTCCTGCTCTCCTATCGCTGTTTTAAATTGTGAAATACCTGCTCTCCTCTCGCTGTTTTAAACTGTGAAACTCCTGCTCTCCTCTCGCTGTTTTAAACTGTGAAAACACTGCTCTCCTATCGCTGTTTTAAACTGTGAAAATCCTGGCTCACCTCTCGTTGTTTAAATCTGTGAGAACCCTGCTCCCATCTCGCTGTTTTAAACTGTGAAAATCCTTCTCACCACTCATTGTTTTAAACTGTGAAATTCCTGCTCTCCACTCATTGTTTTAAACTGTGAAATTCGTGCTCTCCACTCGCTGTTTTAAACTGTGAAAATCCAGCTCTCCTCTCGCTGTTTTAACCTTTGAAATTCCTGCTCTCCTCTCGCTGTTTTAAACAGTGAAAATCCTGGCTCACCTTCATTGTTTAAAACTGTGAAAACCCGGCTCAGCTCTCGTTGTTTAAAACTGTGAAAACCCCGCCTGCCTCTCGCAGTTTTTAAGTGTGAAAATCCTGCTCTCCTCCCTTTGTTTTAAACTGTGAAAACCCTGCTCTCCTCTCGCTGTTTTAAGCTGTGAAAAACCTGCTCTCCTCTCGCTGTTTTGAACTTTGAAAATCCCGCTTTCCTCTCGCTGTTTTAAACTGTGAAAACCCTGCTCGCCTATCGCGGTTTTAAACTGTGAAAACCCAGCTCTCCTCTCGCTGTTTCAAACTGCGAAAAACTTGCTCTCCTCTCGCTGTTTTAAACTGTGAAAAACCTGCTCTCCACTCGCTGTTTTAAACTGTGAAAAACTCTGCTCTCCTCTCGCTGTTTTAAACTGTGATATTTCAGCTCTCCTCTCGCTGTTTTAAACTGTGAAAAACCTGCTGTCCCCTCGCTGTTTTAAACTTTGAAAATCCTGCTCTCCTCTCGCTGTTTTAAACTGTGAAAAACCTGCTCTCCTCTCGCTGTTTTAAACTGTGAAATCCCTGTTCTCCTCTCGCTGTTTTACACTGTGAAAAACCTGCTCTCCTCTCGCTGTTTAAAACTGTGAAAACCCTGCTCACCTCTTGCTGTTTTGAACTGTGAAAACACTGTTTTCCTCTCGCTGTTTTAAACTGTGAAAACACTGTTTTCCTCTCACTGTTTTTAACTGTGAAAACCCAGCTCTCCTCTCGCTGTTTTAAACTTTGAAAACCCTGCTCTCCTCTCGCTGTTTTAAACTGTGAAATTCCTGCTCTCCTCTCGTTGTTTTAAACTGTGAAATTCCTGCTCTCCTCTCGCTGTTTTAAACTTTGAAAACCCTGCTCTCCTCTCGCTGTTTTAAACTGTGAAATTCCTGCTCCCCTCTCGCTGTTTTAAACTGTGAAATTCCTGCTCTCCTCTCGCTGTTTTAAACTGTGAAATTCCTGCTCCCCTCTCGCTGTTTTAAACTGTGATATTTCAGCTCTCCTCTCGCTGTTTTAAACTGTGAAAACCCTGCTGTCCTCTCGCTGTTTTAAACTGTGAAAATGCTGCTTTCCTCTCGCTGTTTTAAACTGTGAAAAACCTGCTCTCCTCTCGCTGTTTTAAACTGTGAAATCCCTGCTCTCCTCTCGCTGTTTTACACTGTGAAAAACCTGCTCTCCTCTCGCTGTTTAAAACTGTGAAAACCCTGCTCACCTCTTGCTGTTTTGAACTGTGAAAACCCAGCTCTCCTCTCGCTGTTTTAAACTTTGAAAACCCTGCTCTCCTCTCGCTGTTTTAAACTGTGAAATTCCTGCTCCCCTCTCGCTGTTTTAAACGGTGAAATTCCTGCTCTCCTCTCGCTGTTTTAAACTGTGAAAATCCTGGCTCACCTCTCGTTGTTTAAAACTGTGAAAAACTCTGCTTTCCTCTCGCTGTTTTAAACTGAAATTTCTGCTCGCCTCTCGCTGTTTTAAACTGTGAAATTTCTGCTCTCCTCTCGCTGTTTTAAACTGTGAAATTTCTGCTCTCCTCTCGCTGTTTTAAACTGTGAAAAACCTGCTCACCTCTCGTTGTTTAAAACTGTGAAAAACTCTGCTTTCCTCTCGCTGTTTTAAACTGAAATTTCAGCTCTCCTCTCGCTGTTTTAAACTGTGAAAAACCTGCTCACCACTCGTTGTTTTAAACTGTGAAAACCCTGCTCTCCTCTGGCTGTTTTAAACTGTGAAATTCCTGCTCTCCTCTCGCTGTTTTACACTGTGAAAAACCTGCTCTCCTCTCGCAGTTTAAAACTGTGAAAACCCTGCTCACCTCTTGCTGTTTTGAACTGTGAAAACACTGTTTTCCTCTCGCTGTTTTAAACTGTGAAAACACTGTTTTCCTCTCACTGTTTTTAACTGTGAAAACCCAGCTCTCCTCTCGCTGTTTTAAACTTTGAAAACCCTGCTCTCCTCTCGCTGTTTTAAACTGTGAAATTCCTGCTCTCCTCTCGTTGTTTTAAACTGTGAAATTCCTGCTCTCCTCTCGCTGTTTTAAACTTTGAAAACCCTGCTCTCCTCTCGCTGTTTTAAACTGTGAAATTCCTGCTCTCCTCTCGCTGTTTTAAACTGTGAAATTCCTGCTCTCCTCTCGCTGTTTTAAACTGTGAAATTCCTGCTCCCCTCTCGCTGTTTTAAACTGTGATATTTCAGCTCTCCTCTCGCTGTTTTAAACTGTGAAAACCCTGCTGTCCTCTCGCTGTTTTAAACTGTGAAAATGCTGCTTTCCTCTCGCTGTTTTAAACTGTGAAAAACCTGCTCTCCTCTCGCTGTTTTAAACTGTGAAATCCCTGCTCTCCTCTCGCTGTTTTACACTGTGAAAAACCTGCTCTCCTCTCGCTGTTTAAAACTGTGAAAACCCTGCTCACCTCTTGCTGTTTTGAACTGTGAAAACCCAGCTCTCCTCTCGCTGTTTTAAACTTTGAAAACCCTGCTCTCCTCTCGCTGTTTTAAACTGTGAAATTCCTGCTCCCCTCTCGCTGTTTTAAACGGTGAAATTCCTGCTCTCCTCTCGCTGTTTTAAACTGTGAAAATCCTGGCTCACCTCTCGTTGTTTAAAACTGTGAAAAACTCTGCTTTCCTCTCGCTGTTTTAAACTGAAATTTCTGCTCGCCTCTCGCTGTTTTAAACTGTGAAATTTCTGCTCTCCTCTCGCTGTTTTAAACTGTGAAATTTCTGCTCTCCTCTCGCTGTTTTAAACTGTGAAAAACCTGCTCACCTCTCGTTGTTTAAAACTGTGAAAAACTCTGCTTTCCTCTCGCTGTTTTAAACTGAAATTTCAGCTCTCCTCTCGCTGTTTTAAACTGTGAAAAACCTGCTCACCACTCGTTGTTTTAAACTGTGAAAACCCTGCTCTCCTCTGGCTGTTTTAAACTGTGAAATTCCTGCTCTCCTCTCGCTGTTTTACACTGTGAAAAACCTGCTCTCCTCTCGCAGTTTAAAACTGTGAAAACCCTGCTCACCTCTTGCTGTTTTGAACTGTGAAAACACTGTTTTCCTCTCGCTGTTTTAAACTGTGAAAACACTGTTTTCCTCTCACTGTTTTTAACTGTGAAAACCCAGCTCTCCTCTCGCTGTTTTAAACTTTGAAAACCCTGCTCTCCTCTCGCTGTTTTAAACTGTGAAATTCCTGCTCTCCTCTCGCTGTTTTAAACTGTGAAATTCCTGCTCTCCTCTCGCTGTTTTAAACTGTGAAATTCGTGCTCTCCTCTCGCTGTTTTAACCTTTGAAATTCCTGCTCTCCTCTCGCTGTTTTAAACTGTGAAAATCCTGGCTCACCTCTCTTTGTTTTAAACTGTGAAATTCCTGCACTCCTCTCGCTGTTTTAAACTGTGAAAACCCTGCTCTCCTATCGCTGTTTTAAACTGTGAAAACACTGCTCTCCTCTCGCTGTTTTAAACTGTGAAATTCCTGCTCTCCACTCGCTGTTTTAAACTATGAAATTCATGCTTTCCTCTCGCTGTTTTAAACTGTGAAAACACTGCTCTCCTCTCGCTGTTTTGAACTTTGAAAATCCCGCTTTCCTCTCGCTGTTTTAAACTGTGAAAACCCTGCTCGCCTCTCGCGGTTTTAAACTGTGAAAACCCAGCTCTCCTCTCGCTGTTTCAAACTGCGAAAAACTTGCTCTCCTCTCGCTGTTTTAAACTGTGAAAAACCTGCTCTCCACTCGCTGTTTTAAACTGTGAAAAACTCTGCTCTCCTCTCGCTGTTTTAAACTGTGATATTTCAGCTCTCCTCTCGCTGTTTTAAACTGTGAAAACCCTGCTGTCCTCTCGCTGTTTTAAACTTTGAAAATCCTGCTCTCCTCGCGCTGTTTTAAACTGTGAAAAACCTGCTCTCCTCTCGCTGTTTTAAACTGTGAAATCCCTGTTCTCCTCTCGCTGTTTTACACTGTGAAAAACCTGCTCTCCTCTCGCTGTTTAAAACTGTGAAAACCCTGCTCACCTCTTGCTGTTTTGAACTGTGAAAACACTGTTTTCCTCTCGCTGTTTTAAACTGTGAAAACACTGTTTTCCTCTCACTGTTTTTAACTGTGAAAACCCAGCTCTCCTCTCGGTGTTTTAAACTTTGAAAACCCTGCTCTCCTCTCGCTGTTTTAAACTGTGAAATTCCTGCTCTCCTCTCGTTGTTTTAAACTGTGAAATTCCTGCTCTCCTCTCGCTGTTTTAAACTTTGAAAACCCTGCTCTCCTCTCGCTGTTTTAAACTGTGAAATTCCTGCTCCCCTCTCGCTGTTTTAAACTGTGAAATTCCTGCTCTCCTCTCGCTGTTTTAAACTGTGAAATTCCTGCTCCCCTCTCGCTGTTTTAAACTGTGATATTTCAGCTCTCCTCTCGCTGTTTTAAACTGTGAAAACCCTGCTGTCCTCTCGCTGTTTTAAACTGTGAAAATGCTGCTCTCCTCTCGCTGTTTTAAACTGTGAAAAACCTGCTCTCCTCTCGCTGTTTTAAACTGTGAAATCCCTGCTCTCCTCTCGCTGTTTTGCACTGTGAAAAACCTGCTCTCCTCTCGCTGTTTAAAACTGTGAAAACCCTGCTCACCTCTTGCTGTTTTGAACTGTGAAAACCCAGCTCTCCTCTCGCTGTTTTAAACTTTGAAAACCCTGCTCTCCTCTCGCTGTTTTAAACTGTGAAATTCCTGCTCCCCTCTCGCTGTTTTAAACGTTGAAATTCCTGCTCTCCTCTCGCTGTTTTAAACTGTGAAAATCCTGGCTCACCTCTCGTTGTTTAAAACTGTGAAAAACTCTGCTTTCCTCTCGCTGTTTTAAACTGAAATTTCTGCTCGCCTCTCGCTGTTTTAAACTGTGAAATTTCTGCTCTCCTCTCGCTGTTTTAAACTGTGAAATTTCTGCTCTCCTCTCGCTGTTTTAAACTGTGAAAAACCTGCTCACCTCTCGTTGTTTAAAACTGTGAAAAACTCTGCTTTCCTCTCGCTGTTTTAAACTGAAATTTCAGCTCTCCTCTCGCTGTTTTAAACTGTGAAAAACCTGCTCACCACTCGTTGTTTTAAACTGTGAAAACCCTGCTCTCCTCTGGCTGTTTTAAACTGTGAAATTCCTGCTCTCCTCTCGCTGTTTTACACTGTGAAAAACCTGCTCTCCTCTCGCAGTTTAAAACTGTGAAAACCCTGCTCACCTCTTGCTGTTTTGAACTGTGAAAACACTGTTTTCCTCTCGCTGTTTTAAACTGTGAAAACACTGTTTTCCTCTCACTGTTTTTAACTGTGAAAACCCAGCTCTCCTCTCGCTGTTTTAAACTTTGAAAACCCTGCTCTCCTCTCGCTGTTTTAAACTGTGAAATTCCTGCTCTCCTCTCGCTGTTTTAAACTGTGAAATTCCTGCTCTCCTCTCGCTGTTTTAAACTGTGAAATTCGTGCTCTCCTCTCGCTGTTTTAACCTTTGAAATTCCTGCTCTCCTCTCGCTGTTTTAAACTGTGAAAATCCTGGCTCACCTCTCTTTGTTTTAAACTGTGAAATTCCTGCACTCCTCTCGCTGTTTTAAACTGTGAAAACCCTGCTCTCCTATCGCTGTTTTAAACTGTGAAAACACTGCTCTCCTCTCGCTGTTTTAAACTGTGAAATTCCTGCTCTCCACTCGCTGTTTTAAACTATGAAATTCATGCTTTCCTCTCGCTGTTTTAAACTGTGAAAACACTGCTCTCCTATCGATGTTTTAAACTGTGAAATTCCTGCTTTCCTCTCGCTGTTTTAAACTGTGAAAATCCTGGCTCACCTCTCGTTGTTTAAAACTGTGAAAAACGCTGCTCTCCTCTCGCTGTTTTAAACTGAAATTTCTGCTCTCCTCTCGCTGTTTTAAACTGTGAAATTTCTGCTCTCCTCTCGCTGTTTTAAACTGTGAAATTTCTGCTCTCCTCTCGCTGTTTTAAACTGTGAAAAACCTGCTCACCACTCGTTGCTTTAAACTCTGAAAAACCTGCTCTCCTCTGGCTGTGTTAAACTGTGAAATTCCTGCTCTCCTCTCGCTGTTTTAAACTGTGAAAACCCTGCTCTCCTCTCGCTGTTTTAAACTGTGAAAACCCTGCTCTCCTCTCGTTGTTTTAAACTGTGAAAACCCTGCTCTCCTCTCGCTGTTTTAAGCTGTGAAAAACCTGCTCTCCTCTCGCTGTTTTGAACTGTGAAAATCCTGCTTTCCTCTCGCTGTTTTAAACTGTGAAAACCCTGCTCTCCTCTCGCTGTTTTAAACTGTGAAATTGCTGCTCGCCTCTCGCTGTTTGAAACTGTGAAAACCCTGCTCTCCTCTCGCTGTTTTAACCTGTCAAAATCCTGGCTCACCTCTCATTGCATAAAACTGTGAAAACCCGGCTCACCTCTCGTTGTTTAAAAATTTGAAAACCCAGCTCTCCTCACGCAGTTTTAAACTGTGAGAACCCTGCTCTCCTCTCGCTGTTTTAACCTGTCAAAATCCTGGCTCACCTCTCAATGCATAAAACTGTGAAAACCCGGCTCACCTCTCGTTGTTTAAAACTGTGAAAACCCAGCTCTCCTCTCGCAGTTTTAAACTGTGAAAACCAGGATCTCCTCTCGCTGTTTTAAACTGTGAAAAAATTGCCATCCTCTCGCTTTTTTAATCTGTGAAAAATCTGCTCTCCGCTCGCTGTTTTAAACTGTGAAATTCCTGCTCTCCTCTCGCTGTTTTAAACTTTGAAAACCCTGCTCTCCTCTCGCTGTTTTAAACTGTGAAAAACCTGCTTTCCTCTCGCTGTTTAAAACTGTGAAATCCCTGCTCACCTCTTGCTGTGTTGAACTGTGAAAAACCTGCTCTCCTCTCGCTGTTTTAAACAGTGAATCCCCTTCTGTCCTATCGCTGTTTTAAACTGTGAAAACCCTGCTCTCCTCTCGCTGTTTTAAACTGTGAAATTCCTGCTCTCCTCTGGCTGTTTTAAACAGTGAAAATCCTGCTCCCCTCTCGCTGTTTTGAACTGTAAAATTCGTGCTCTTCTCTCGCTGTTTTATATTGTGAAAACCCTGCTCTCCTCTCGCTGTTTTAAACTGTGAAATTCCTGCTCTCCTCTCGCTGTTTTAAACTGTGAAAAACTTGCTCTCCTCTCGCTGTTTTAAACTGTGAAATTCCTGCTCTCCTCTCGCTGTTTTAAACTGTGAAAAACCTGCTTTCCTCTCGATGTTTAAAACTGTGAAAACCCCGCTCACCTCTTGCTTTTTTAACCGGAAAAACCTGCTCTCCTCTCGCTGTTTTTAACTGTGAAAACCCTGCTCTCCTCTCGCTGTTTTAAACTGTGAAAAAACTGCTCTCCTATCGCTGTTTTAAACTGTGAAAAACCTGTTCTCCTCTCGCAGTTTTAAACTGTGAAAAAACTGCTCTCCTCTCGCTGTTATGAACTTTGAAAACCCTGCTCTACTCTCGTTGTTTTAAACTGTGAGAAACCTGCTCCCATCTCTCTGTTTTAAACTGTGAAAACCCAGCTCTCCTCTCGCTGTTTTAAACTGTGAAATTCCTGCTCTCCTCTCGCTGTTTTAAACTGTGAAATTCCTGCTCCCCTCTCGCTGTTTTAAACTGTGAAATTCCTGCTCTCCTCTCGCTGTTTTAAACTGTGAAATTCCTGCTCCCCTCTCGCTGTTTTAAACTGTGATATTTCAGCTCTCCTCTCGCTGTTTTAAACTGTGAAAACCCTGCTGTCCTCTCGCTGTTTTAAACTGTGAAAATGCTGCTCTCCTCTCGCTGTTTTAAACTGTGAAAAACCTGCTCTCCTCTCGCTGTTTTATACTGTGAAATCCCTGCTCTCCTCTCGCTGTTTTACACTGTGAAAAACCTGCTCTCCTCTCGCTGTTTAAAACTGTGAAAACCCTGCTCACCTCTTGCTGTTTTAAACTGTGAAAACACTGTTTACCTCTCACTGTTTTAAACTGTGAAAACCCAGCTCTCCTCTCGCTGTTTTAAACTTTGAAAACCCTGCTCTCCTCTCGCTGTTTTAAACTGTGAAATTCCTGCTCCCCTCTCGCTGTTTTAAACGGTGAAATTCCTGCTCTCCTCTCGCTGTTTTAAACTGTGAAAATCCTGGCTCACCTCTCGTTGTTTAAAACTGTGAAAAACTCTGCTTCCCTCTCGGTGTTTTAAACTGAAATTTCTGCTCGCCTCTCGCTGTTTTAAACTGTGAAATTTCTGCTCTCCTCTCGCTGTTTTAAACTGTGAAATTTCTGCTCTCCTCTCGCTGCTTTAAACTGTGAAAAACCTGCTCACCTCTCGTTGTTTAAAACTGTGAATAACTCTGCTTTCCTCTCGCTGTTTTAAACTGAAATTTCTGCTCTCCTCTCGCTGTTTTAAACTGTGAAAAACCTGCTCACCACTCGTTGTTTTAAACTGTGAAAACCCTGCTCTCCTCTGGCTGTTTTAAACTGTGAAATTCCTGCTCTCCTCTCGCTGTTTTAAACTGTGAAAACACTGCTCTCCTATCGCTGTTTTAATCTGAGAAATTCCTGCTCTCCTCTCGCTGTTTTAACCTTTGAAATTCCTGCTCTCCTCTCGCTGTTTTAAACTGTGAAAATGCTGGCTCACCTCTCTGTCTTTTAACCTGTGAAATTCCTGCTCTCCTCTTGCTGTTTTAAACTGTGAAAATCCTGGGTCACCTCTCTGTGTTTTAAACTGTGAAATTCCTGCTCTCCTATCGCTGTTTTAAATTGTGAAATACCTGCTCTCCTCTCGCTGTTTTAAACTGTGAAACTCCAGCTCTCCTCTCGCTGTTTTACACTGTGAAAACACTGCTCTCCTATCGCTGTTTTAAACTGAAAATCCTGGCTCACCTCTCGTTGTTTAAATCTGTGAGAACCCTGCTCCCATCTCGTTGTTTTAAACTGTGAAAATCCTTCTCACCACTCATTGTTTTAAACTGTGAAATTCCTGCTCTCCACTCATTGTTTTAAACTGTGAAATTCCTGCTCTCCACTCGCTGTTTTAAACTGTGAAAATCCAGCTCTCCTCTTGCTGTTTTAACCTTTGAAATTCCTGCTCTCCTCTCGCTGTTTTAAACAGTGAAAATCCTGGCTCACCTTCATTGTTTAAAACTGTGAAAACCCGGCTCAGCTCTCGTTGTTTAAAACTGTGAAAACCCCGCCTGCCTCTCGCAGTTTTTAAGTGTGAAAATCCTGCTCTCCTCCCTTTGTTTTAAACTGTGAAAACCCTGCTCTCCTCTCGCTGTTTTAAGCTGTGAAAAACCTGCTCTCCTCTCGCTGTTTTGAACTGTGAAAATCCCGCTTTCCTCTCGCTGTTTTAAACTGTGAAAACCCTGCACGCCTCTCGCGGTTTTAAACTGTGAAAACCCAGCTCTCTTCTCGCTGTTTCAAACTGCGAAAAACTTGCTCTCCTCTCGATGTTTTAAACTGTGAAAAACCTGCTCTCCACTCGCTGTTTTAAACTGTGAAAAACTCTGCTCTCCTCTCGCTGTTTTAAACTGTGATATTTCAGCTCTCCTCTCGCTGTTTTAAACTGTGAAAACCCTGTTGTCCTCTCGCTGTTTTAAACTGTGAAATTCCTGCTCTCCTCTCGCTGTTTTAAACTGTGAAAAACTTGCTCTCCTCTCGCTGTTTTAAACTGTGAAATCCCTGTTCTCCTCTCGCTGTTTAAAACTGTGAAAACCCTGCTCACCTCTTGCTGCTTTGAACTGTGAAAACACTGTTTTCCTCTCGCTGTTTTAAACTGTGAAAACACTGTTTTCCTCTCACTGTTTTTAACTGTGAAAACCCAGCTCTCCTCTCGCTGTTTTAAACTTTGAAAACCCTGCTCTCCTCTCGCTGTTTTAAACTGTGAAATTCCTGCTCTCCTCTCGCTGTTTTAAACTGTGAAATTCCTGCTCTCCTCTCGCTGTTTTAAACTGTGAAATTCGTGCTCTCCTCTCGCTGTTTTAACCTTTGAAATTCCTGCTCTCCTCTCGCTGTTTTAAACTGTGAAAATCCTGGCTCACCTCTCTTTGTTTTAAACTGTGAAATTCCTGCTCTCCTCTCGCTGTTTTAAACTGTGAAAACCCTGCTCTCCTATCGCTGTTTTAAACTGTGAAAACACTGCTCTCCTCTCGCTGTTTTAAACTGTGAAATTCCTGCTCTCCACTCGCTGTTTTAAACTGTGAAATTCATGCTTTCCTCTCGCTGTTTTAAACTGTGAAAACACTGCTCTCCTATCGATGTTTTAAACTGTGAAATTCCTGCTTTCCTCTCGCTGTTTTAAACTGTGAAAATCCTGGCTCACCTCTCGTTGTTTAAAACTGTGAAAAACGCTGCTCTCCTCTCGCTGTTTTAAACTGAAATTTCTGCTCTCCTCTCGCTGTTTTAAACTGTGAAATTTCTGCTCTCCTCTCGCTGTTTTAAACTGTGAAATTTCTGCTCTCCTCTCGCTGTTTTAAACTGTGAAAAACCTGCTCACCACTCGTTGCTTTAAACTCTGAAAAACCTGCTCTCCTCTGGCTGTGTTAAACTGTGAAATTCCTGCTCTCCTCTCGCTGTTTTAAACTGTGAAAACCCTGCTCTCCTCTCGCTGTTTAAAAATTTGAAAACCCAGCTCTCCTCACGCAGTTTTAAACTGTGAAAACCCTGCTCTCCTCTCGCTGTTTTAACCTGTCAAAATCCTGGCTCACCTCTCAATGCATAAAACTGTGAAAACCCGGCTCACCTCTCGTTGTTTAAAACTGTGAAAACCCAGCTCTCCTCTCGCAGTTTTAAACTGTGAAAACCAGGATCTCCTCTCGCTGTTTTAAACTGTGAAAAAATTGCCATCCTCTCGCTTTTTTAATCTGTGAAAAATCTGCTCTCCGCTCGCTGTTTTAAACTGTGAAATTCCTGCTCTCCTCTCGCTGTTTTAAACTTTGAAAACCCTGCTCTCCTCTCGCTGTTTTAAACTGTGAAAAACCTGCTTTCCTCTCGCTGTTTAAAACTGTGAAATCCCTGCTCACCTCTTGCTGTGTTGAACTGTGAAAAACCTGCTCTCCTCTCGCTGTTTTAAACAGTGAATCCCCTTCTGTCCTATCGCTGTTTTAAACTGTGAAAACCCTGCTCTCCTCTCGCTGTTTTAAACTGTGAAATTCCTGCTCTCCTCTGGCTGTTTTAAACAGTGAAAATCCTGCTCCCCTCTCGCTGTTTTGAACTGTAAAATTCGTGCTCTTCTCTCGCTGTTTTATATTGTGAAAACCCTGCTCTCCTCTCGCTGTTTTAAACTGTGAAATTCCTGCTCTCCTCTCGCTGTTTTAAACTGTGAAAAACTTGCTCTCCTCTCGCTGTTTTAAACTGTGAAATTCCTGCTCTCCTCTCGCTGTTTTAAACTGTGAAAAACCTGCTTTCCTCTCGATGTTTAAAACTGTGAAAACCCCGCTCACCTCTTGCTTTTTTAACCGGAAAAACCTGCTCTCCTCTCGCTGTTTTTAACTGTGAAAACCCTGCTCTCCTCTCGCTGTTTTAAACTGTGAAAAAACTGCTCTCCTATCGCTGTTTTAAACTGTGAAAAACCTGTTCTCCTCTCGCAGTTTTAAACTGTGAAAAAACTGCTCTCCTCTCGCTGTTATGAACTTTGAAAACCCTGCTCTACTCTCGTTGTTTTAAACTGTGAGAAACCTGCTCCCATCTCTCTGTTTTAAACTGTGAAAACCCAGCTCTCCTCTCGCTGTTTTAAACTGTGAAATTCCTGCTCTCCTCTCGCTGTTTTAAACTGTGAAATTCCTGCTCCCCTCTCGCTGTTTTAAACTGTGAAATTCCTGCTCTCCTCTCGCTGTTTTAAACTGTGAAATTCCTGCTCCCCTCTCGCTGTTTTAAACTGTGATATTTCAGCTCTCCTCTCGCTGTTTTAAACTGTGAAAACCCTGCTGTCCTCTCGCTGTTTTAAACTGTGAAAATGCTGCTCTCCTCTCGCTGTTTTAAACTGTGAAAAACCTGCTCTCCTCTCGCTGTTTTATACTGTGAAATCCCTGCTCTCCTCTCGCTGTTTTACACTGTGAAAAACCTGCTCTCCTCTCGCTGTTTAAAACTGTGAAAACCCTGCTCACCTCTTGCTGTTTTAAACTGTGAAAACACTGTTTACCTCTCACTGTTTTAAACTGTGAAAACCCAGCTCTCCTCTCGCTGTTTTAAACTTTGAAAACCCTGCTCTCCTCTCGCTGTTTTAAACTGTGAAATTCCTGCTCCCCTCTCGCTGTTTTAAACGGTGAAATTCCTGCTCTCCTCTCGCTGTTTTAAACTGTGAAAATCCTGGCTCACCTCTCGTTGTTTAAAACTGTGAAAAACTCAGCTTTCCTCTCGGTGTTTTAAACTGAAATTTCTGCTCGCCTCTCGCTGTTTTAAACTGTGAAATTTCTGCTCTCCTCTCGCTGTTTTAAACTGTGAAATTTCTGCTCTCCTCTCGCTGCTTTAAACTGTGAAAAACCTGCTCACCTCTCGTTGTTTAAAACTGTGAATAACTCTGCTTTCCTCTCGCTGTTTTAAACTGAAATTTCTGCTCTCCTCTCGCTGTTTTAAACTGTGAAAAACCTGCTCACCACTCGTTGTTTTAAACTGTGAAAACCCTGCTCTCCTCTGGCTGTTTTAAACTGTGAAATTCCTGCTCTCCTCTCGCTGTTTTAAACTGTGAAAACACTGCTCTCCTATCGCTGTTTTAATCTGAGAAATTCCTGCTCTCCTCTCGCTGTTTTAACCTTTGAAATTCCTGCTCTCCTCTCGCTGTTTTAAACTGTGAAAATGCTGGCTCACCTCTCTGTCTTTTAACCTGTGAAATTCCTGCTCTCCTCTTGCTGTTTTAAACTGTGAAAATCCTGGGTCACCTCTCTGTGTTTTAAACTGTGAAATTCCTGCTCTCCTATCGCTGTTTTAAATTGTGAAATACCTGCTCTCCTCTCGCTGTTTTAAACTGTGAAACTCCAGCTCTCCTCTCGCTGTTTTAAACTGTGAAAACACTGCTCTCCTATCGCTGTTTTAAACTGAAAATCCTGGCTCACCTCTCGTTGTTTAAATCTGTGAGAACCCTGCTCCCATCTCGTTGTTTTAAACTGTGAAAATCCTTCTCACCACTCATTGTTTTAAACTGTGAAATTCCTGCTCTCCACTCATTGTTTTAAACTGTGAAATTCCTGCTCTCCACTCGCTGTTTTAAACTGTGAAAATCCAGCTCTCCTCTTGCTGTTTTAACCTTTGAAATTCCTGCTCTCCTCTCGCTGTTTTAAACAGTGAAAATCCTGGCTCACCTTCATTGTTTAAAACTGTGAAAACCCGGCTCAGCTCTCGTTGTTTAAAACTGTGAAAACCCCGCCTGCCTCTCGCAGTTTTTAAGTGTGAAAATCCTGCTCTCCTCCCTTTGTTTTAAACTGTGAAAACCCTGCTCTCCTCTCGCTGTTTTAAGCTGTGAAAAACCTGCTCTCCTCTCGCTGTTTTGAACTGTGAAAATCCCGCTTTCCTCTCGCTGTTTTAAACTGTGAAAACCCTGCACGCCTCTCGCGGTTTTAAACTGTGAAAACCCAACTCTCTTCTCGCTGTTTCAAACTGCGAAAAACTTGCTCTCCTCTCGCTGTTTTAAACTGTGAAAAACCTGCTCTCCACTCGCTGTTTTAAACTGTGAAAAACTCTGCTCTCCTCTCGCTGTTTTAAACTGTGATATTTCAGCTCTCCTCTCGCTGTTTTAAACTGTGAAAACCCTGTTGTCCTCTCGCTGTTTTAAACTGTGAAATTCCTGCTCTCCTCTCGCTGTTTTAAACTGTGAAAAACTTGCTCTCCTCTCGCTGTTTTAAACTGTGAAATCCCTGTTCTCCTCTCGCTGTTTAAAACTGTGAAAACCCTGCTCACCTCTTGCTGCTTTGAACTGTGAAAACACTGTTTTCCTCTCGCTGTTTTAAACTGTGAAAACACTGTTTTCCTCTCACTGTTTTAAACTGTGAAAACCCAGCTCTCCTCTCGCTGTTTTAAACTTTGAAAACCCTGCTCTCCTCTCGCTGTTTTAAACTGTGAAATTCCTGCTCTCCTCTCGCTGTTTTAAACTGTGAAATTCCTGCTCTCCTCTCGCTGTTTTAAACTGTGAAATTCGTGCTCTCCTCTCGCTGTTTTAACCTTTGAAATTCCTGCTCTCCTCTCGCTGTTTTAAACTGTGAAAATCCTGGCTCACCTCTCTTTGTTTTAAACTGTGAAATTCCTGCTCTCCTCTCGCTGTTTTAAACTGTGAAAACCCTGCTCTCCTATCGCTGTTTTAAACTGTGAAAACACTGCTCTCCTCTCGCTGTTTTAAACTGTGAAATTCCTGCTCTCCACTCGCTGTTTTAAACTGTGAAATTCATGCTTTCCTCTCGCTGTTTTAAACTGTGAAAACACTGCTCTCCTATCGATGTTTTAAACTGTGAAATTCCTGCTTTCCTCTCGCTGTTTTAAACTGTGAAAATCCTGGCTCACCTCTCGTTGTTTAAAACTGTGAAAAACGCTGCTCTCCTCTCGCTGTTTTAAACTGAAATTTCTGCTCTCCTCTCGCTGTTTTAAACTGTGAAATTTCTGCTCTCCTCTCGCTGTTTTAAACTGTGAAATTTCTGCTCTCCTCTCGCTGTTTTAAACTGTGAAAAACCTGCTCACCACTCGTTGCTTTAAACTCTGAAAAACCTGCTCTCCTCTGGCTGTGTTAAACTGTGAAATTCCTGCTCTCCTCTCGCTGTTTTAAACTGTGAAAACCCTGCTCTCCTCTCGCTGTTTTAAACTGTGAAAACCCTGCTCTCCTCTCGCTGTTTTAAGCTGTGAAAAACCTGCTCTCCTCTCGCTGTTTTGAACTGTGAAAATCCTGCTTTCCTCTCGCTGTTTTAAACTGTGAAAACCCTGCTCTCCTCTCGCTGTTTTAAACTGTGAAATTGCTGCTCGCCTCTCGCTGTTTGAAACTGTGAAAACCCTGCTGTCCTCTCGCTGTTTTAACCTGTCAAAATCCTGGCTCACCTCTCATTGCATAAAACTGTGAAAACCCGGCTCACCTCTCATTGTTTAAAACTTTGAAAACCCAGCTCTCCTCACGCAGTTTTAAACTGTGAAAACCCAGCTCTCCTCTCGCTGTTTTAACCTGTCAAAATCCTGGCTCACCTCTCAGTGCATAAAACTGTGAAAACCCGGCTCACCTCTCGTTGTTTAAAACTTTGAAAACCCAGCTCTCCTCTCGCAGTTTTAAACTGTGAAAACCAGGATCTCCTCTCGCTGTTTTAAACTGTGAAAAAATTGCCATCCTCTCGCTTTTTTAATCTGTGAAAAATCTGCTCTCCGCTCGCTGTTTTAAACTGTGAAATTCCTGCTCTCTTCTCGCTGTTTTAAACTTTGAAAACCCTGCTCTCCTCTCGCTGTTTTAAACTGTGAAAAACCTGCTTTCCTTTCGCTGTTTAAAACTGTGAAATCCCTGCTCACCTCTTGCTGCGTTGAACTGTGAAAAACCTGCTCTCCTCTCGCTGTTTTAAACAGTGAATCCCCATCTGTCCTATCGCTGTTTTAAACTGTGAAAACCCTGCTCTCCTCTCGCTGTTTTAAACTGTGAAATTCCTGCTCTCCTCTGGCTGTTTTAAACAGTGAAAATCCTGCTCCCCTCTCGCTGTTTTGAACTGTAAAATTCGTGCTCTTCTCTCGCTGTTTTATATTGTGAAAACCCTGCTCTCCTCTCGCTGTTTTAAACTGTGAAATTCCTGCTCTCCTCTCGCTGTTTTAAACTGTGAAAAACTTGCTCTCCTCTCGCTGTTTTAAACTGTGAAATTCCTGCTCTCCTCTCGCTGTTTTAAACTGTGAAAAACCAGCTTTCCTCTCGATGTTTAAAACTGTGAAAACCCCGCTCACCTCTTGCTTTTTTAACCGGAAAAACCTGCTCTCCTCTCGCTGTTTTTAACTGTGAAAACCCTGTTCTCCTCTCGCTGTTTTAAACTGTGAAAAAACTGCTCTCCTATCGCTGTTTTAAACTGTGAAAAACCTGTTCTCCTCTCGCTGTTTTAAACTGTGAAAAAACTGCTCTCCTCTCGCTGTTATGAACTTTGAAAACCCTGCTCTACTCTCGTTGTTTTAAACTGTGAGAAACCTGCTCCCATCTCTCTGTTTTAAACTGTTTAAATCCTTCGCACCATTCATTGTTTTAAACTGTGAAAACCCTGCTCTCCTCTCGCAGTTTTAAACTGTGAAAATCTTGGTCTCCTCTCGCTGTTTTAAACTGTGAAAAACCTCCTCTCCTCTCGCTGTTTTAAACTGTGAAATTCCTGCTCTCCTCTTGCTGTTTTAAACTGTGAAAAACCTGCTCACCACTCGTTGTTTTAAACTGTGAAAACCCTGCTCTCCTCTGGCTGTTTTAAACTGTGAAATTCCTGCTCTCCTCTCGCTGTTTTAAACTGTGAAAACACTGCTCTCCTATCGCTGTTTTAATCTGAGAAATTCCTGCTCTCCTCTCGCTGTTTTAACCTTTGAAATTCCTGCTCTCCTCTCGCTGTTTTAAACTGTGAAAATCCTGGCTCACCTCTCTGTGTTTTAACCTGTGAAATTCCCGCTCTCCTCTTGCTGTTTTAAACTGTGAAAATCCTGGCTCACCTCTCTGTGTTTTAAACTGTGAAATTCCTGCTCTCCTGTCCCTGTTTTAAATTGTGAAATTCCTGCTCTCCTCTCGCTGTTTTGAACTGTGAAACTCCAGCTCTCCTCTCGCTTTTTAAACTGTGAAAACACTGCTCTCCTATCGCTGTTTTAAACTGTGAAATTCCTGGCTCACCTCTCGTTGTTTAAATCTGTGAGAACCCTACTCCCATCTCGCTGTTTTAAACTGTGAAAATCCTTCTCACCACTCATTGTTTTAAACTGTGAAATTCCTGCTGTCCACTCGCTGTTTTAAACTGTGAAATTCCAGCTCTCCTCTCGCTGTTTTAACCTTTGAAATTCCTGCTCTCCTTTCGCTGTTTTAAACAGTGAAAATCCTGGCTCACCTTCATTGTTTAAAACTGTGAAATCCCGGCTCAGCTCTCGTTGTTTAAAACGGTGAAAACCCCGCCTGCCTCTCGCAGTTTTTAAGTGTGAAAATCCTGCTCTCCTCCCTTTCTTTTAAACTGTGAATCCCCAGCTGTCCTCTCGCTGTTTTAAACTGTGAAAACCCTGCTCTCTTCTTGCTGTTTTAAACTGTGAAAAACCTGCTCTCCTCTCGCTGTTTTAAACTGTGAAAAACTTGCTCTCCTCTCGCTGTTTTAAACTGTGATATTTCAGCTCTCCTCTCTCTGTTTTAAACTGTGAAAACCCAGCTCTCCTCTCGCTGTTTTAAACTGTGAAAATGCTGCTCTCCTCTCGCTGTTTTAAACTGTGAAAAACCTGCTCTCCTCTCGCTGTTTTAAACTGTGAAATCCCTGCTCTCCTCTCGCTGTTTTACACTGTGAAAAACCTGCTCTCCTCTCGCTGTTTAAAACTGTGAAAACCTTGCTCACCTCTTGCTGTTTTAAACTGTGAAAACACTGTTTACCTCTCACTGTTTAAACTGTGAAAACCCAGCTCTCCTCTCGCTGTTTTAAACTCTGATATTTCAGCTCTCCTCTCGCTGTTTTAAACTGTGAAAACCCTGCTGTCCTCTCGCTGTTTTAAACTGTGAAAATGCTGCCATCCTCTCGCTGTTTTAAACTGTGAAAAACCTGCTCTCCTCTCGCTGTTTTAAACTGTGAAATCCCTGCACTCCTCTCGCTGTTTTACACTGTGAAAAACCTGCTCTCCTCTCGCTGTTTAAAACTGTGAAAACCCTGCTCACCTCTTGCTGTTTTAAACTGTGAAAACACTGTTTACCTCTCACTGTTTTAAACTGTGAAAACCCAGCTCTCCTCTCGCTGTTTTAAACTTTGAAAACCCTGCTCTCCTCTCGCTGTTTTAAACTGTGAAATTCCTGCTCCCCTCTCGCTGTTTTAAACTGTGAAATTCCTGCTCTCCTCTCGCTGTTTTAAACTGTGAAATTCCTGCTCCCCTCTCGCTGTTTTAAACTGTGATATTTCAGCTCTCCTCTCGCTGTTTTAAACTGTGAAAACCCTGATGTCCTCTCGCTGTTTTAAACTGTGAAAATGCTGCTCTCCTCTCGCTGTTTTAAACTGTGAAAAACCTGCTCTCCTCTCGCTGTTTTAAACTGTGAAATCCCTGCTCTCCTCTCGCTGTTTTACACTGTGAAAAACCTGCTCTCCTCTCGCTGTTTAAAACTGTGAAAACCCTGCTCACCTCTTGCTGTTTTAAACTGTGAAAACACTGTTTACCTCTCACTGTTTTAAACTGTGAAAACCCAGCTCTCCTCTCGCTGTTTTAAACTTTGAAAACCCTGCTCTCCTCTCGCTGTTTTAAACTGTGAAATTCCTGCTCCCCTCTCGCTGTTTTAAACGGTGAAATTCCTGCTCTCCTCTCGCTGTTTTAAACTGTGAAAATCCTGGCTCACCTCTCGTTGTTTAAAACTGTGAAAAACTCTGCTTTCCTCTCGCTGTTTTAAACTGAAATCTCTGCTCGCCTCTCGCTGTTTTAAACTGTGAAATTTCTGCTCTCCTCTCGCTGTTTTAAACTGTGAAATTTCTGCTCTCCTCTCGCTGTTTTAAACTGTGAAAAACCTGCTCACCTCTCGTTGTTTAAAACTGTGAAAAACTCTGCTTTCCTCTCGCTGTTTTAAACTGAAATTTCTGCTCTCCTCTCGCTGTTTTAAACTGTGAAAAACCTGCTCACCACTCGTTGTTTTAAACTGTGAAAACCCTGCTCTCCTCTGGCTGTTTTAAACTGTGAAATTCCTGCTCTCCTCTCGCTGTTTTAAACTGTGAAAACACTGCTCTCCTATCGCTGTTTTAATCTGAGAAATTCCTGCTCTCCTCTCGCTGTTTTAACCTTTGAAATTCCTGCTCTCCTCTCGCTGTTTTAAACTGTGAAAAT
This sequence comes from Isurus oxyrinchus, assembly GCA_026770705.1. Classification (NCBI taxonomy): domain Eukaryota; kingdom Metazoa; phylum Chordata; class Chondrichthyes; order Lamniformes; family Lamnidae; genus Isurus; species Isurus oxyrinchus. Next base: position 339,178 of record JANJGN010000464.1, on the reverse strand, counting down.
CCTGGCTCACCTCTCTGTGTTTTAACCTGTGAAATTCCTGCTCTCCTCTTGCTGTTTTAAACTGTGAAAATCCTGGGTCACCTCTCTGTGTTTTAAACTGTGAAATTCCTGCTCTCCTATCGCTGTTTTAAATTGTGAAATACCTGCTCTCCTCTCGCTGTTTTAAACTGTGAAACTCCTGCTCTCCTCTCGCTGTTTTAAACTGTGAAAACACTGCTCTCCTCTCGTTGTTTAAATCTGTGAGAACCCTGCTCCCATCTCGCTGTTTTAAACTGTGAAAATCCTTCTCACCACTCATTGTTTTTAAACTGTGAAATTCCTGCTCTCCACTCATTGTTTTAAACTGTGAAAATCCAGCTCTCCTCTCGCTGTTTTAACCTTTGAAATTCCTGCTCTCCTCTCGCTGTTTTAAACAGTGAAAATCCTGGCTCACCTTCATTGTTTAAAACTGTGAAAACCCGGCTCAGCTCTCGTTGTTTAAAACTGTGAAAACCCCGCCTGCCTCTCGCAGTTTTTAAGTGTGAAAACCCTGCTCTCCTCCCTTTGTTTTAAACTGTGAAAACCCTGCTCTCCTCTCGCTGTTTTAAGCTGTGAAAAACCTGCTCTCCTCTCGCTGTTTTGAACTGTGAAAATCCCGCTTTCCTCTCATTGTTTTAAACTGTGAAAAACCCTGCTCGCCTCTCGCGGTTTTAAACTGTGAAAACCCAGCTCTCCTCTCGCTGTTTCAAACTGCGAAAAACTTGCTCTCCTCTCGCTGTTTTAAACTGTGAAAAACCTGCTCTCCACTCGCTGTTTTAAACTGTGAAAAACTCTGCTCTCCTCTCGCTGTTTTAAACTGTGAAAACCCTGCTGTCCTCTCGCTGTTTTAAACTTTGAAAATCCTGCTGTCCTCTCGCTGTTTTAAACTGTGAAAAAACCTGCTGTCCTCTCGCTGTTTTAAACTTTGAAAATCCTGCACTCCTCTCGCTGTTTTAAACTGTGAAAAACCTGCTCTCCTCTCGCTGTTTTAAACTGTGAAATCCCTGTTCTCCTCTCGCTGTTTTACACTGTGAAAAACCTGCTCTCCTCTCGCTGTTTAAAACTGTGAAAACCCTGCTCACCTCTTGCTGTTTTGAACTGTGAAAACACTGTTTTCCTCTCGCTGTTTTAAACTGTGAAAACACTGTTTTCCTCTCACTGTTTTTAACTGTGAAAACCCAGCTCTCCTCTCGCTGTTTTAAACTTTGAAAACCCTGCTCTCCTCTCGCTGTTTTAAACTGTGAAATTCCTGCTCTCCTCTCGCTGTTTTAAACTGTGAAATTCCTGCTCTCCTCTCGCTGTTTTAAACTGTGAAATTCGTGCTCTCCTCTCGCTGTTTTAACCTTTGAAATTCCTGCTCTCCTCTCGCTGTTTTAAACTGTGAAAATCCTGGCTCACCTCTCTTTGTTTTAAACTGTGAAATTCCTGCTCTCCTCTCGCTGTTTTAAACTGTAAAACCCTGCTCTCCTATCGCTGTTTTAAACTGTGAAATTCCTGCTTTCCTCTCGCTGTTTTAAACTGTGAAAACACTGCTCTCCTATCGATGTTTTAAACTGTGAAATTCCTGCTCTCCACTCATTGTTTTAAATTGTGAAATTCCTGCTCTCCACTCGCTGTTTTAAACTGTGAAAATCCTGGCTCACCTTCATTGTTTAAAACTGTGAAAACCCGGCTCAGCTCTCGTTGTTTAAATCTGTGAAAACCCCGCCTGCCTCTCGCAGTTTTTAAGTGTGAAAATCCTGCTCTCCTCCCTTTGTTTTAAACTGTGAAAACCCTGCTGTCCTCTCGCTGTTTTAAACTTTGAAAATCCTGCTCTCCTCTCGCTGTTTTAAACTGTGAAAAACCTGCTCTCCTCTCGCTGTTTTAAACTGTGAAAAACCTGCTCACCACTCGTTGTTTTAAACTGTGAAAACCCTGCTCTCCTCTGACTGTTTTAAACTGTGAAATTCCTGCTCTCCTCTCGCTGTTTTAAACTGTGAAAACACTGCTCTCCTATCGCTGTTTTAATCTGAGAAATTCCTGCTCTCCTCTCGCTGTTTTAACCTTTGAAATTCCTGCTCTCCTCTCGCTGTTTTAAACTGTGAAAATCCTGGCTCACCTCTCTGTCTTTTAACCTGTGAAATTCCTGCTCTCCTCTTGCTGTTTTAAACTGTGAAAATCCTGGGTCACCTCTCTGTGTTTTAAACTGTGAAATTCCTGCTCTCCTATCGCTGTTTTAAATTGTGAAATACCTGCTCTCCTCTCGCTGTTTTAAACTGTGAAACTCCTGCTCTCCTCTCGCTGTTTTAAACTGTGAAAACACTGCTCTCCTATCGCTGTTTTAAACTGTGAAAATCCTGGCTCACCTCTCGTTGTTTAAATCTGTGAGAACCCTGCTCCCATCTCGCTGTTTTAAACTGTGAAAATCCTTCTCACCACTCATTGTTTTAAACTGTGAAATTCCTGCTCTCCACTCATTGTTTTAAACTGTGAAATTCCTGCTCTCCACTTGCTGTTTTAAACTGTGAAAATCCAGCTCTCCTCTCGCTGTTTTAACCTTTGAAATTCCTGCTCTCCTCTCGCTGTTTTAAACAGTGAAAATCCTGGCTCACCTTCATTGTTTAAAACTGTGAAAACCCGGCTCAGCTCTCGTTGTTTAAAACTGTGAAAACCCCGCCTGCCTCTCGCAGTTTTTAAGTGTGAAAACCCTGCTCTCCTCCCTTTGTTTTAAACTGTGAAAACCCTGCTCTCCTCTCGCTGTTTTAAGCTGTGAAAAACCTGCTCTCCTCTCGCTGTTTTGAACTGTGAAAATCCCGCTTTCCTCTCGCTGTTTTAAACTGTGAAAACCCTGCTCGCCTCTCGCGGTTTTAAACTGTGAAAACCCAGCTCTCCTCTCGCTGTTTCAAACTGCGAAAAACTTGCTCTCCTCTCGCTGTTTTAAACTGTGAAAAACCTGCTCTCCACTCGCTGTTTTAAACTGTGAAAAACTCTGCTCTCCTCTCGCTGTTTTAAACTGTGATATTTCAGCTCTCCTCTCGCTGTTTTAAACTGTGAAAACCCTGCTGTCCTCTCGCTGTTTTAAACTTTGAAAATCCTGCTCTCCTCTCGCTGTTTTAAACTGTGAAAAACCTGCTCTCCTCTCGCTGTTTTAAACTGTGAAATCCCTGTTCTCCTCTCGCTGTTTTACACTGTGAAAAACCTGCTCTCCTCTCGCTGTTTAAAACTGTGAAAACCCTGCTCACCTCTTGCTGTTTTGAACTGTGAAAACACTGTTTTCCTCTCGCTGTTTTAAACTGTGAAAACACTGTTTTCCTCTCACTGTTTTTAACTGTGAAAACCCAGCTCTCCTCTCGCTGTTTTCAACTTTGAAAACCCAGCTCTCCTCTCGCTGTTTTAAACTGTGAAATTCCTGCTCTCCTCTCGCTGTTTTAAACTGTGAAATTCCTGCTCTCCTCTCGCTGTTTTAAACTGTGAAATTCGTGCTCTCCTCTCGCTGTTTTAACCTTTGAAATTCCTGCTCTCCTCTCGCTGTTTTAAACTGTGAAAATCCTGGCTCACCTCTCTTTGTTTTAAACTGTGAAATTCCTGCTCTCCTCTCGCTGTTTTAAACTGTGAAAACCCTGCTCTCCTATCGCTGTTTTAAACTGTGAAATTCCTGCTTTCCTCTCGCTGTTTTAAACTGTGAAAACACTGCTCTCCTATCGATGTTTTAAACTGTGAAATTCCTGCTCTCCACTCATTGTTTTAAATTGTGAAATTCCTGCTCTCCACTCGCTGTTTTAAACTGTGAAAATCCTGGCTCACCTTCATTGTTTAAAACTGTGAAATCCCGGCTCAGCTCTCGTTGTTTAAAACTGTGAAAACCCCGCCTGCCTCTCGCAGTTTTTAAGTGTGAAAATCCTGCTCTCCTCCCTTTGTTTTAAACTGTGAAAACCCTGCTGTCCTCTCGCTGTTTTAAACTTTGAAAATCCTGCTCTCCTCTCGCTGTTTTAAACTGTGAAAAACCTGCTCTCCTCTCGCTGTTTAAAACTGTGAAAACCCTGCTCACCTCTTGCTGTTTTGAACTGTGAAAACACTGTTTTCCTCTCGCTGTTTTAAACTGTGAAAACACTGTTTTCCTCTCACTGTTTTTAACTGTGAAAACCCAGCTCTCCTCTCGCTGTTTTAAACTTTGAAAACCCTGCTCTCCTCTCGCTGTTTTAAACTGTGAAATTCCTGCTCTCCTCTCGCTGTTTTAAACTGTGATATTTCAGCTCTCCTCTCGCTGTTTTAAACTGTGAAAACCCTGCTGTCCTCTCGCTGTTTTAAACTGTGAAAACCCTGCTCTCCTATCGCTGTTTTAAACTGTGAAATTCCTGCTTTCCTCTCGCTGTTTTAAACTGTGAAAACACTGCTCTCCTATCGATGTTTTAAACTGTGAAATTCCTGCTCTCCACTCATTGTTTTAAATTGTGAAATTCCTGCTCTCCACTCGCTGTTTTAAACTGTGAAAATCCTGGCTCACCTTCATTGTTTAAAACTGTGAAAACCCGGCTCAGCTCTCGTTGTTTAAATCTGTGAAAACCCCGCCTGCCTCTCGCAGTTTTTAAGTGTGAAAATCCTGCTCTCCTCCCTTTGTTTTAAACTGTGAAAACCCTGCTGTCCTCTCGCTGTTTTAAACTTTGAAAATCCTGCTCTCCTCTCGCTGTTTTAAACTGTGAAAAACCTGCTCTCCTCTCGCTGTTTTAAACTGTGAAAAACCTGCTCACCACTCGTTGTTTTAAACTGTGAAAACCCTGCTCTCCTCTGACTGTTTTAAACTGTGAAATTCCTGCTCTCCTCTCGCTGTTTTAAACTGTGAAAACACTGCTCTCCTATCGCTGTTTTAATCTGAGAAATTCCTGCTCTCCTCTCGCTGTTTTAACCTTTGAAATTCCTGCTCTCCTCTCGCTGTTTTAAACTGTGAAAATCCTGGCTCACCTCTCTGTCTTTTAACCTGTGAAATTCCTGCTCTCCTCTTGCTGTTTTAAACTGTGAAAATCCTGGGTCACCTCTCTGTGTTTTAAACTGTGAAATTCCTGCTCTCCTATCGCTGTTTTAAATTGTGAAATACCTGCTCTCCTCTCGCTGTTTTAAACTGTGAAACTCCTGCTCTCCTCTCGCTGTTTTAAACTGTGAAAACACTGCTCTCCTATCGCTGTTTTAAACTGTGAAAATCCTGGCTCACCTCTCGTTGTTTAAATCTGTGAGAACCCTGCTCCCATCTCGCTGTTTTAAACTGTGAAAATCCTTCTCACCACTCATTGTTTTAAACTGTGAAATTCCTGCTCTCCACTCATTGTTTTAAACTGTGAAATTCCTGCTCTCCACTTGCTGTTTTAAACTGTGAAAATCCAGCTCTCCTCTCGCTGTTTTAACCTTTGAAATTCCTGCTCTCCTCTCGCTGTTTTAAACAGTGAAAATCCTGGCTCACCTTCATTGTTTAAAACTGTGAAAACCCGGCTCAGCTCTCGTTGTTTAAAACTGTGAAAACCCCGCCTGCCTCTCGCAGTTTTTAAGTGTGAAAACCCTGCTCTCCTCCCTTTGTTTTAAACTGTGAAAACCCTGCTCTCCTCTCGCTGTTTTAAGCTGTGAAAAACCTGCTCTCCTCTCGCTGTTTTGAACTGTGAAAATCCCGCTTTCCTCTCGCTGTTTTAAACTGTGAAAACCCTGCTCGCCTCTCGCGGTTTTAAACTGTGAAAACCCAGCTCTCCTCTCGCTGTTTCAAACTGCGAAAAACTTGCTCTCCTCTCGCTGTTTTAAACTGTGAAAAACCTGCTCTCCACTCGCTGTTTTAAACTGTGAAAAACTCTGCTCTCCTCTCGCTGTTTTAAACTGTGATATTTCAGCTCTCCTCTCGCTGTTTTAAACTGTGAAAACCCTGCTGTCCTCTCGCTGTTTTAAACTTTGAAAATCCTGCTCTCCTCTCGCTGTTTTAAACTGTGAAAAACCTGCTCTCCTCTCGCTGTTTTAAACTGTGAAATCCCTGTTCTCCTCTCGCTGTTTTACACTGTGAAAAACCTGCTCTCCTCTCGCTGTTTAAAACTGTGAAAACCCTGCTCACCTCTTGCTGTTTTGAACTGTGAAAACACTGTTTTCCTCTCGCTGTTTTAAACTGTGAAAACACTGTTTTCCTCTCACTGTTTTTAACTGTGAAAACCCAGCTCTCCTCTCGCTGTTTTCAACTTTGAAAACCCAGCTCTCCTCTCGCTGTTTTAAACTGTGAAATTCCTGCTCTCCTCTCGCTGTTTTAAACTGTGAAATTCCTGCTCTCCTCTCGCTGTTTTAAACTGTGAAATTCGTGCTCTCCTCTCGCTGTTTTAACCTTTGAAATTCCTGCTCTCCTCTCGCTGTTTTAAACTGTGAAAATCCTGGCTCACCTCTCTTTGTTTTAAACTGTGAAATTCCTGCTCTCCTCTCGCTGTTTTAAACTGTGAAAACCCTGCTCTCCTATCGCTGTTTTAAACTGTGAAATTCCTGCTTTCCTCTCGCTGTTTTAAACTGTGAAAACACTGCTCTCCTATCGATGTTTTAAACTGTGAAATTCCTGCTCTCCACTCATTGTTTTAAATTGTGAAATTCCTGCTCTCCACTCGCTGTTTTAAACTGTGAAAATCCTGGCTCACCTTCATTGTTTAAAACTGTGAAATCCCGGCTCAGCTCTCGTTGTTTAAAACTGTGAAAACCCCGCCTGCCTCTCGCAGTTTTTAAGTGTGAAAATCCTGCTATCCTCCCTTTGTTTTAAACTGTGAAAACCCTGCTGTCCTCTCGCTGTTTTAAACTTTGAAAATCCTGCTCTCCTCTCGCTGTTTTAAACTGTGAAAAACCTGCTCTCCTCTCGCTGTTTAAAACTGTGAAAACCCTGCTCACCTCTTGCTGTTTTGAACTGTGAAAACACTGTTTTCCTCTCGCTGTTTTAAACTGTGAAAACACTGTTTTCCTCTCACTGTTTTTAACTGTGAAAACCCAGCTCTCCTCTCGCTGTTTTAAACTTTGAAAACCCTGCTCTCCTCTCGCTGTTTTAAACTGTGAAATTCCTGCTCTCCTCTCGCTGTTTTAAACTGTGATATTTCAGCTCTCCTCTCGCTGTTTTAAACTGTGAAAACCCTGCTGTCCTCTCGCTGTTTTAAACTGTGAAAATGCTGCTCTCCTCTCGCTGTTTTAAACTGTGAAAAACCTGCTCTCCTCTCGCTGTTTTAAACTGTGAAATCCCTGCTCTCCTCTCGCTGTTTTACACTGTGAAAAACCTGCTCTCCTCTCGCTGTTTAAAACTGTGAAAACCTTGCTCACCTCTTGCTGTTTTAAACTGTGAAAACACTGTTTACCTCTCACTGTTTTAAACTGTGAAAACCCAGCTCTCCTCTCGCTGTTTTAAACTCTGATATTTCAGCTCTCCTCTCGCTGTTTTAAACTGTGAAAACCCTGCTGTCCTCTCGCTGTTTTAAACTGTGAAAATGCTGCCATCCTCTCGCTGTTTTAAACTGTGAAAAACCTGCTCTCCTCTCGCTGTTTTAAACTGTGAAATCCCTGCATTCCTCTCGCTGTTTTACACTGTGAAAAACCTGCTCTCCTCTCGCTGTTTAAAACTGTGAAAACCCTGCTCACCTCTTGCTGTTTTCAACTGTGAAAACACTGTTTACCTCTCACTGTTTTAAACTGTGAAAACCCAGCTCTCCTCTCGCTGTTTTAAACTTTGAAAACCCTGCTCTCCTCTCGCTGTTTTAAACTGTGAAATTCCTGCTCCCCTCTCGCTGTTTTAAACTGTGAAATTCCTGCTCTCCTCTCGCTGTTTTAAATTGTGAAATTCCTGCTCCCCTCTCGCTGTTTTAAACTGTGATATTTCAGCTCTCCTCTCGCTGTTTTAAACTGTGAAAACCCTGCTGTCCTCTCGCTGTTTTAAACTGTGAAAATGCTGCTCTCCTCTCGCTGTTTTAAACTGTGAAAAACCTGCTCTCCTCTCGCTGTTTTAAACTGTGAAATCCCTGCTCTCCTCTCGCTGTTTTACACTGTGAAAAACCTGCTCTCCTCTCGCTGTTTAAAACTGTGAAAACCCTGCTCACCTCTTGCTGTTTTAAACTGTGAAAACACTGTTTACCTCTCACTGTTTTAAACTGTGAAAACCCAGCTCTCTTCTCGCTGTTTTAAACTTTGAAAACCCTGCTCTCCTCTCGCTGTTTTAAACTGTGAAATTCCTGCTCCCCTCTCGCTGTTTTAAACGGTGAAATTCCTGCTCTCCTCTCGCTGTTTTAAACTGTGAAAATCCTGGCTCACCTCTCGTTGTTTAAAACTGTGAAAAACTCTGCTTTCCTCTCGCTGTTTTAAACTGAAATCTCTGCTCGCCTCTCGCTGTTTTAAACTGTGAAATTTCTGCTCTCCTCTCGCTGTTTTAAACTGTGAAATTTCTGCTCTCCTCTCGCTGTTTTAAACTGTGAAAAACCTGCTCACCTCTCGTTGTTTAAAACTGTGAAAAACTCTGCTTCCCTCTCGCTGTTTTAAACTGAAATTTCTGCTCTCCTCTCGCTGTTTTAAACTGTGAAAAACCTGCTCACCACTCGTTGTTTTAAACTGTGAAAACCCTGCTCTCCTCTGGCTGTTTTAAACTGTGAAATTCCTGCTCTCCTCTCGCTGTTTTAAACTGTGAAAACACTGCTCTCCTATCGCTGTTTTAATCTGAGAAATTCCTGCTCTCCTCTCGCTGTTTTAACCTTTGAAATTCCTGCTCTCCTCTCGCTGTTTTAAACTGTGAAAATCCTGGCTCACCTCTCTGTCTTTTAACCTGTGAAATTCCTGCTCTCCTCTTGCTGTTTTAAACTGTGAAAATCCTGGGTCACCTCTCTGTGTTTTAAACTGTGAAATTCCTGCTCTCCTATCGCTGTTTTAAATTGTGAAATACCTGCTCTCCTCTCGCTGTTTTAAACTGTGAAACTCCTGCTCTCCTCTCGCTGTTTTAAACTGTGAAAACACTGCTCTCCTATCGCTGTTTTAAACTGTGAAAATCCTGGCTCACCTCTCGTTGTTTAAATCTGTGAGAACCCTGCTCCCATCTCGCTGTTTTAAACTGTGAAAATCCTTCTCACCACTCATTGTTTTAAACTGTGAAATTCCTGCTCTCCACTCATTGTTTTAAACTGTGAAATTCCTGCTCTCCACTTGCTGTTTTAAACTGTGAAAATCCAGCTCTCCTCTCGCTGTTTTAACCTTTGAAATTCCTGCTCTCCTCTCGCTGTTTTAAACAGTGAAAATCCTGGCTCACCTTCATTGTATAAAACTGTGAAAACCCGGCTCAGCTCTCGTTGTTTAAAACTGTGAAAACCCCGCCTGCCTCTCGCAGTTTTTAAGTGTGAAAACCCTGCTCTCCTCCCTTTGTTTTAAACTGTGAAAACCCTGCTCTCCTCTCGCTGTTTTAAGCTGTGAAAAACCTGCTCTCCTCTCGCTGTTTTGAACTGTGAAAATCCCGCTTTCCTCTCGCTGTTTTAAACTGTGAAAACCCTGCTCGCCTCTCGCGGTTTTAAACTGTGAAAACCCAGCTCTCCTCTCGCTGTTTCAAACTGCGAAAAACTTGCTCTCCTCTCGCTGTTTTAAACTGTGAAAAACCTGCTCTCCACTCGCTGTTTTAAACTGTGAAAAACTCTGCTCTCCTCTCGCTGTTTTAAACTGTGATATTTCAGCTCTCCTCTCGCTGTTTTAAACTGTGAAAACCCTGCTGTCCTCTCGCTGTTTTAAACTTTGAAAATCCTGCTCTCCTCTCGCTGTTTTAAACTGTGAAAAACCTGCTCTCCTCTCGCTGTTTTAAACTGTGAAATCCCTGTTCTCCTCTCGCTGTTTTACACTGTGAAAAACCTGCTCTCCTCTCGCTGTTTAAAACTGTGAAAACCCTGCTCACCTCTTGCTGTTTTGAACTGTGAAAACACTGTTTTCCTCTCGCTGTTTTAAACTGTGAAAACACTGTTTTCCTCTCACTGTTTTTAACTGTGAAAACCCAGCTCTCCTCTCGCTGTTTTCAACTTTGAAAACCCAGCTCTCCTCTCGCTGTTTTAAACTGTGAAATTCCTGCTCTCCTCTCGCTGTTTTAAACTGTGAAATTCCTGCTCTCCTCTCGCTGTTTTAAACTGTGAAATTCGTGCTCTCCTCTCGCTGTTTTAACCTTTGAAATTCCTGCTCTCCTCTCGCTGTTTTAAACTGTGAAAATCCTGGCTCACCTCTCTTTGTTTTAAACTGTGAAATTCCTGCTCTCCTCTCGCTGTTTTAAACTGTGAAAACCCTGCTCTCCTATCGCTGTTTTAAACTGTGAAATTCCTGCTTTCCTCTCGCTGTTTTAAACTGTGAAAACACTGCTCTCCTCTCGATGTTTTAAACTGTGAAATTCCTGCTCTCCACTCATTGTTTTAAATTGTGAAATTCCTGCTCTCCACTCGCTGTTTTAAACTGTGAAAATCCTGGCTCACCTTCATTGTTTAAAACTGTGAAAACCCGGCTCAGCTCTCGTTGTTTAAAACTGTGAAAACCACGCCTGCCTCTCGCAGTTTTTAAGTGTGAAAATCCTGCTCTCCTCCCTTTGTTTTAAACTGTGAAAACCCTGCTGTCCTCTCGCTGTTTTAAACTTTGAAAATCCTGCTCTCCTCTCGCTGTTTTAAACTGTGAAAAACCTGCTCTCCTCTCGCTGTTTAAAACTGTGAAAACCCTGCTCACCTCTTGCTGTTTTGAACTGTGAAAACACTGTTTTCCTCTCGCTGTTTTAAACTGTGAAAACACTGTTTTCCTCTCACTGTTTTTAACTGTGAAAACCCAGCTCTCCTCTCGCTGTTTTAAACTTTGAAAACCCTGCTCTCCTCTCGCTGTTTTAAACTGTGAAATTCCTGCTGTCCTCTCGCTGTTTTAAACTGTGATATTTCAGCTCTCCTCTCGCTGTTTTAAACTGTGAAAACCCTGCTGTCCTCTCGCTGTTTTAAACTGTGAAAATGCTGCTCTCCTCTCGCTGTTTTAAACTGTGAAAAACCTGCTCTCCTCTCGCTGTTTTAAACTGTGAAATCCCTGCTCTCCTCTCGCTGTTTTACACTGTGAAAAACCTGCTCTCCTCTCGCTGTTTAAAACTGTGAAAACCTTGCTCACCTCTTGCTGTTTTAAACTGTGAAAACACTGTTTACCTCTCACTGTTTTAAACTGTGAAAACCCAGCTCTCCTCTCGCTGTTTTAAACTCTGATATTTCAGCTCTCCTCTCGCTGTTTTAAACTGTGAAAACCCTGCTGTCCTCTCGCTGTTTTAAACTGTGAAAATGCTGCCATCCTCTCGCTGTTTTAAACTGTGAAAAACCTGCTCTCCTCTCGCTGTTTTGAACTGTGAAATCCCTGCACTCCTCTCGCTGTTTTACACTGTGAAAAACCTGCTCTTCTCTCGCTGTTTAAAACTGTGAAAACCCTGCTCACCTCATGCTGTTTTAAACTGTGAAAACACTGTTTACCTCTCACTGTTTTAAACTGTGAAAACCCAGCTCTCCTCTCGCTGTTTTAAACTTTGAAAACCCTGCTCTCCTCTCGCTGTTTTAAACTGTGAAATTCCTGCTCCCCTCTCGCTGTTTTAAACTGTGAAATTCCTGCTCTCCTCTCGCTGTTTTAAATTGTGAAATTCCTGCTCCCCTCTCGCTGTTTTAAACTGTGATATTTCAGCTCTCCTCTCGCTGTTTTAAACTGTGAAAACCCTGCTGTCCACTCGCTGTTTTAAACTGTGAAAATGCTGCTCTCCTCTCGCTGTTTTAAACTGTGAAAAACCTGCTCTCCTCTCGCTGTTTTAAACTGTGAAATCCCTGCTCTCCTCTCGCTGTTTTACACTGTGAAAAACCTGCTCTCCTCTCGCTGTTTAAAACTGTGAAAACCCTGCTCACCTCTTGCTGTTTTAAACTGTGAAAACACTGTTTACCTCTCACTGTTTTAAACTGTGAAAACCCAGCTCTCCTCTCGCTGTTTTAAACTTTGAAAACCCTGCTCTCCTCTCGCTGTTTTAAACTGTGAAATTCCTGCTCCCCTCTCGCTGTTTTAAACGGTGAAATTCCTGCTCTCCTCTCGCTGTTTTAAACTGTGAAAATCCTGGCTCACCTCTCGTTGTTTAAAACTGTGAAAAACTCTGCTTTCCTCTCGCTGTTTTAAACTGAAATCTCTGCTCGCCTCTCGCTGTTTTAAACTGTGAAATTTCTGCTCTCCTCTCGCTGTTTTAAACTGTGAAATTTCTGCTCTCCTCTCGCTGTTTTAAACTGTGAAAAACCTGCTCACCTCTCGTTGTTTAAAACTGTGAAAAACTCTGCTTTCCTCTCGCTGTTTTAAACTGAAATTTCTGCTCTCCTCTCGCTGTTTTAAACTGTGAAAAACCTGCTCACCACTCGTTGTTTTAAACTGTGAAAACCCTGCTCTCCTCTGGCTGTTTTAAACTGTGAAATTCCTGCTCTCCTCTCGCTGTTTTAAACTGTGAAAACACTGCTCTCCTATCGCTGTTTTAATCTGAGAAATTCCTGCTCTCCTCTCGCTGTTTTAACCTTTGAAATTCCTGCTCTCCTCTCGCTGTTTTAAACTGTGAAAATCCTGGCTCACCTCTCTGTCTTTTAACCTGTGAAATTCCTGCTCTCCTCTTGCTGTTTTAAACTGTGAAAATCCTGGGTCACCTCTCTGTGTTTTAAACTGTGAAATTCCTGCTCTCCTATCGCTGTTTTAAATTGTGAAATACCTGCTCTCCTCTCGCTGTTTTAAACTGTGAAACTCCTGCTCTCCTCTCGCTGTTTTAAACTGTGAAAACACTGCTCTCCTATCGCTGTTTTAAACTGTGAAAATCCTGGCTCACCTCTCGTTGTTTAAATCTGTGAGAACCCTGCTCCCATCTCGCTGTTTTAAACTGTGAAAATCCTTCTCACCACTCATTGTTTTAAACTGTGAAATTCCTGCTCTCCACTCATTGTTTTAAACTGTGAAATTCCTGCTCTCCACTCGCTGTTTTAAACTGTGAAAATCGAGCTCTCCTCTCGCTGTTTTAACCTTTGAAATTCCTGCTCTCCTCTCGCTGTTTTAAACAGTGAAAATCCTGGCTCACCTTCATTGTTTAAAACTGTGAAAACCCGGCTCAGCTCTCGTTGTTTAAAACTGTGAAAACCCCGCCTGCCTCTCGCAGTTTTTAAGTGTGAAAACCCTGCTCTCCTCCCTTTGTTTTAAACTGTGAAAACCCTGCTCTCCTCTCGCTGTTTTAAGCTGTGAAAAACCTGCTCTCCTCTCGCTGTTTTGAACTGTGAAAATCCCGCTTTCCTCTCGCTGTTTTAAACTGTGAAAACCCTGCTCGCCTCTCGCGGTTTTAAACTGTGAAAACCCAGCTCTCCTCTCGCTGTTTCAAACTACGAAAAACTTGCTCTCCTCTCGCTGTTTTAAACTGTGAAAAACCTGCTCTCCACTCGCTGTTTTAAACTGTGAAAAACTCTGCTCTCCTCTCGCTGTTTTAAACTGTGATATTTCAGCTCTCCTCTCGCTGTTTTAAACTGTGAAAACCCTGCTGTCCTCTCGCTGTTTTAAACTTTGAAAATCCTGCTCTCCTCTCGCTGTTTTAAACTGTGAAAAACCTGCTCTCCTCTCGCTGTTTTAAACTGTGAAATCCCTGTTCTCCTCTCGCTGTTTTACACTGTGAAAAACCTGCTCTCCTCTCGCTGTTTAAAACTGTGAAAACCCTGCTCACCTCTTGCTGTTTTGAACTGTGAAAACACTGTTTTCCTCTCGCTGTTTTAAACTGTGAAAACACTGTTTTCCTCTCACTGTTTTTAACTGTGAAAACCCAGCTCTCCTCTCGCTGTTTTAAACTTTGAAAACCCTGCTCTCCTCTCGCTGTTTTAAACTGTGAAATTCCTGCTCTCCTCTCGCTGTTTTAAACTGTGAAATTCCTGCTCTCCTCTCGCTGTTTTAAACTGTGAAATTCGTGCTCTCCTCTCGCTGTTTTAACCTTTGAAATTCCTGCTCTCCTCTCGCTGTTTTAAACTGTGAAAATCCTGGCTCACCTCTCTTTGTTTTAAACTGTGAAATTCCTGCTCTCCTCTCGCTGTTTTAAACTGTGAAAACCCTGCTCTCCTATCGCTGTTTCAAACTGTGAAATTCCTGCTCTCCACTCGCTGTTTTAAACTGTGAAATTCATGCTTTCCTCTCGCTGTTTTTAACTGTGAAAACCCAGCTCTCCTCTCGCTGTTTTAAACTTTGAAAACCCTGCTCTCCTCTCGCTGTTTTAAACTGTGAAATTCCTGCTCTCCTCTCGCTGTTTTAAACTGTGATATTTCAGCTCTCCTCTCGCTGTTTTAAACTGTGAAAACCCTGCTGTCCTCTCGCTGTTTTAAACTGTGAAAATGCTGCTCTCCTCTCGCTGTTTTAAACTGTGGAAAACCTGCTCTCCTCTCGCTGTTTTAAACTGTGAAATCCCTGCTCTCCTCTCGCTGTTTTACACTGTGAAAAACCTGCTCTCCTCTCGCTGTTTAAAACTGTGAAAACCTTGCTCACCTCTTGCTGTTTTAAACTGTGAAAACACTGTTTACCTCTCACTGTTTTAAACTGTGAAAACCCAGCTCTCCTCTCGCTGTTTTAAACTCTGATACTTCAGCTCTCCTCTCGCTGTTTTAAACTGTGAAAACCCTGCTGTCCTCTCGCTGTTTTAAACTGTGAAAATGCTGCCATCCTCTCGCTGTTTTAAACTGTGAAAAACCTGCTCTCCTCTCGCTGTTTTAAACTGTGAAATCCCTGCACTCCTCTCGCTGTTTTACACTGTGAAAAACCTGCTCTCCTCTCGCTGTTTAAAACTGTGAAAACCCTGCTCACCTCTTGCTGTTTTAAACTGTGAAAACACTGTTTACCTCTCACTGTTTTAAACTGTGAAAACCCAGCTCTCCTCTCGCTGTTTTAAACTTTGAAAACCCTGCTCTCCTCTCGCTGTTTTAAACTGTGAAATTCCTGCTCCCCTCTCGCTGTTTTAAACTGTGAAATTCCTGCTCTCCTCTCGCTGTTTTAAACTGTGAAATTCCTGCTCCCCTCTCGCTGTTTTAAACTGTGATATTTCAGCTCTCCTCTCGCTGTTTTAAACTGTGAAAACCCTGCTGTCCTCTCGCTGTTTTAAACTGTGAAAATGCTGCTCTCCTCTCGCTGTTTTAAACTGTGAAAAACCTGCTCTCCTCTCGCTGTTTTAAACTGTGAAATCCCTGCTCTCCTCTCGCTGTTTTACACTGTGAAAAACCTGCTCTCCTCTCGCTGTTTAAAACTGTGAAAACCCTGCTCACCTCTTGCTGTTTTAAACTGTGAAAACACTGTTTACCTCTCACTGTTTTAAACTGTGAAAACCCAGCTCTCCTCTCGCTGTTTTAAACTTTGAAAACCCTGCTCTCCTCTCGCTGTTTTAAACTGTGAAATTCCTGCTCCCCTCTCGCTGTTTTAAACGGTGAAATTCCTGCTCTCCTCTCGCTGTTTTAAACTGTGAAAATCCTGGCTCACCTCTCGTTGTTTAAAACTGTGAAAAACTCTGCTTTCCTCTCGCTGTTTTAAACTGAAATCTCTGCTCGCCTCTCGCTGTTTTAAACTGTGAAATTTCTGCTCTCCTCACGCTGTTTTAAACTGTGAAATTTCTGCTCTCCTCTCGCTGTTTTAAACTGTGAAAAACCTGCTCACCTCTCGTTGTTTAAAACTGTGAAAAACTCTGCTTTCCTCTCGCTGTTTTAAACTGAAATTTCTGCTCTCCTCTCGCTGTTTTAAACTGTGAAAAACCTGCTCACCACTCGTTGTTTTAAACTGTGAAAAACCTGCTCTCCTCTGGCTGTTTTAAACTGTGAAATTCCTGCTCTCCTCTTGCTGTTTTAAACTGTGAAAACACTGCTCTCCTATCGCTGTTTTAATCTGAGAAATTCCTGCTCTCCTCTCGCTGTTTTAACCTTTGAAATTCCTGCTCTCCTCTCGCTGTTTTAAACTGTGAAAATCCTGGCTCACCTCTCTGTCTTTTAACCTGTGAAATTCCTGCTCTCCTATTGCTGTTTTAAACTGTGAAAATCCTGGGTCACCTCTCTGTGTTTTAAACTGTGAAATTCCTGCTCTCCTATCGCTGTTTTAAATTGTGAAATACCTGCTCTCCTCTCGCTGTTTTAAACTGTGAAACTCCTGCTCTCCTCTCGCTGTTTTAAACTGTGAAAACACTGCTCTCCTATCGCTGTTTTAAACTGTGAAAATCCTGGCTCACCTCTCGTTGTTTAAATCTGTGAGAACCCTGCTCCCATCTCGCTGTTTTAAACTGTGAAAATCCTTCTCACCACTCATTGTTTTAAACTGTGAAATTCCTGCTCTCCACTCATTGTTTTAAACTGTGAAATTCCTGCTCTCCACTCGCTGTTTTAAACTGTGAAAATCCAGCTCTCCTCTCGCTGTTTTAACCTTTGAAATTCCTGCTCTCCTCTCGCTGTTTTAAACAGTGAAAATCCTGGCTCACCTTCATTGTTTAAAACTGTGAAAACCCGGCTCAGCTCTCGTTGTTTAAAACTGTGAAAACCCCGCCTGCCTCTCGCAGTTTTTAAGTGTGAAAACCCTGCTCTCCTCCCTTTGTTTTAAACTGTGAAAACCCTGCTCTCCTCTCGCTGTTTTAAGCTGTGAAAAACCTGCTCTCCTCTCGCTGTTTTGAACTGTGAAAATCCCGCTTTCCTCTCGCTGTTTTAAACTGTGAAAACCCTGCTCGCCTCTCGCGGTTTTAAACTGTGAAAACCCAGCTCTCCTCTCGCTGTTTCAAACTACGAAAAACTTGCTCTCCTCTCGCTGTTTTAAACTGTGAAAAACCTGCTCTCCACTCGCTGTTTTAAACTGTGAAAAACTCTGCTCTCCTCTCGCTGTTTTAAACTGTGATATTTCAGCTCTCCTCTCGCTGTTTTAAACTGTGAAAACCCTGCTGTCCTCTCGCTGTTTTAAACTTTGAAAATCCTGCTCTCCTCTCGCTGTTTTAAACTGTGAAAAACCTGCTCTCCTCTCGCTGTTTTAAACTGTGAAATCCCTGTTCTCCTCTCGCTGTTTTACACTGTGAAAAACCTGCTCTCCTCTCGCTGTTTAAAACTGTGAAAACCCTGCTCACCTCTTGCTGTTTTGAACTGTGAAAACACTGTTTTCCTCTCGCTGTTTTAAACTGTGAAAACACTGTTTTCCTCTCACTGTTTTTAACTGTGAAAACCCAGCTCTCCTCTCGCTGTTTTAAACTTTGAAAACCCTGCTCTCCTCTCGCTGTTTTAAACTGTGAAATTCCTGCTCTCCTCTCGCTGTTTTAAACTGTGAAATTCGTGCTCTCCTCTCGCTGTTTTAACCTTTGAAATTCCTGCTCTCCTCTCGCTGTTTTAAACTGTGAAAATCCTGGCTCACCTCTCTTTGTTTTAAACTGTGAAATTCCTGCTCTCCTCTCGCTGTTTTAAACTGTGAAAACCCTGCTCTCCTATCGCTGTTTTAAACTGTGAAATTCCTGCTCTCCACTCGCTGTTTTAAACTGTGAAATTCATGCTTTCCTCTCGCTGTTTTAAACTGTGAAAACACTGCTCTCCTATCGATGTTTTAAACTGTGAAATTCCTGCTCTCCACTCATTGTTTTAAATTGTGAAATTCCTGCTCTCCAATCGCTGTTTTAAACTGTGAAAATCCTGGCTCACCTTCATTGTTTAAAACTGTGAAAACCCGGCTCAGCTCTCGTTGTTTAAAACTGTGAAAACCCCGCCTGCCTCTCGCAGTTTTTAAGTGTGAAAATCCTGCTCTCCTCCCTTTGTTTTAAACTGTGAAAACCCTGCTGTCCTATCGCTGTTTTAAACTTTGAAAATCCTGCTCTCCTCTCGCTGTTTTAAACTGTGAAAAACCTGCTCTCCTCTCGCTGTTTTAAACTGTGAAAAACCTGCTCTCCTCTCGCTGTTTAAAACTGTGAAAACCCTGCTCACCTCCTGCTGTTTTGAACTGTGAAAACACTGTTTTCCTCTCGCTGTTTTAAACTGTGAAAACACTGTTTTCCTCTCACTGTTTTTAACTGTGAAAACCCAGCTCTCCTCTCGCTGTTTTAAACTTTGAAAACCCTGCTCTCCTCTCGCTGTTTTAAACTGTGAAATTCCTGCTCTCCTCTCGCTGTTTTAAACTGTGAAATTCCTGCTCTCCTCTCGCTATTTTAAACTGTGAAATTCGTGCTCTCCTCTCGCTGTTTTAACCTTTGAAATTCCTGCTCTCCTCTCGCTGTTTTAAACTGTGAAAATCCTGGCTCACCTCTCTTTGTTTTAAACTGTGAAATTCCTGCTCTCCTCTCGCTGTTTTAAACTGTGAAAACCCTGCTCTCCTATCGCTGTTTTAAACTGTGAAAACACTGCTCTCCTCTCGCTGTTTTAAACTGTGAAATTCCTGCTCTCCACTCGCTGTTTTAAACTGTGAAATTCATGCTTTCCTCTCGCTGTTTTAAACTGTGAAAACACTGCTCTCATATCGATGTTTTAAACTGTGAAATTCCTGCTTTCCTCTCGCTGTTTTAAACTGTGAAAATCCTGGCTCACCTCTCGTTGTTTAAAACTGTGAAAAACGCTGCTCTCCTCTCGCTGTTTTAAACTGAAATTTCTGCTCTCCTCTCGCTGTTTTAAACTTTGAAATTTCTGCTCTCCTCTCGCTGTTTTAAACTGTGAAAAACCTGCTCACCACTCGTTGCTTTAAACTCTGAAAAACCTGCTCTCCTCTGGCTGTGTTAAACTGTGAAATTCCTGCTCTCCTCTCGCTGTTTTAAACTGTGAAAACCCTGCTCTCCTCTCGCTGTTTTAAACTGTGAAAACCCTGCTCTCCTCTCGTTGTTTTAAACTGTGAAAACCCTGCTCTCCTCTCGCTGTTTTAAGCTGTGAAAAACCTGCTCTCCTCTCGCTGTTTTGAACTGTGAAAATCCTGCTTTCCTCTCGCTGTTTTAAACTGTGAAAACCCTGCTCTCCTCTCGCTGTTTTAAACTGTGAAATTCCTGCTCTCCTCTCGCTGTTTTAAACTGTGAAAACCCTGCTCTCCTCTCGCTGTTTTAAACTGTGAAATTCCTGCTCTCCTCTCGCTGTTTTAAACTGTGAAAAACCAGCTTTCCTCTCGATGTTTAAAACTGTGAAAACCCCGCTCACCTCTTACTTTTTTAACCGGAAAAACCTGCTCTCCTCTCGCTGTTTTTAACTGTGAAAACCCTGTTCTCCTCTCGCTGTTTTAAACTGTGAAAAAACTGCTCTCCTATCGCTGTTTTAAACTGTGAAAAACCTGTTCTCCTCTCGCTGTTTTAAACTGTGAAAACACTGTTTACCTCTCACTGTTTTAAACTGTGAAAACCCAGCTCTCCTCTCGCTGTTTTAAACTTTGAAAACCCTGCTCTCCTCTCGCTGTTTTAAACTGTGAAATTCCTGCTCCCCTCTCGCTGTTTTAAACGGTGAAATTCCTGCTCTCCTCTCGCTGTTTTAAACTGTGAAAATCCTGGCTCACCTCTCGTTGTTTAAAACTGTGAAAAACTCTGCTTTCCTCTCGCTGTTTTAAACTGAAATCTCTGCTCGCCTCTCGCTGTTTTAAACTGTGAAATTTCTGCTCTCCTCTCGCTGTTTTAAACTGTGAAATTTCTGCTCTCCTCTCGCTGTTTTAAACTGTGAAAAACCTGCTCACCTCTCGTTGTTTAAAACTGTGAAAAACTCTGCTTTCCTCTCGCTGTTTTAAACTGAAATTTCTGCTCTCCTCTCGCTGTTTTAAACTGTGAAAAACCTGCTCACCACTCGTTGTTTTAAACTGTGAAAACCCTGCTCTCCTCTGGCTGTTTTAAACTGTGAAATTCCTGCTCTCCTCTCGCTGTTTTAAACTGTGAAAACACTGCTCTCCTATCGCTGTTTTAATCTGAGAAATTCCTGCTCTCCTCTCGCTGTTTTAACCTTTGAAATTCCTGCTCTCCTCTCGCTGTTTTAAACTGTGAAAATCCTGGCTCACCTCTCTGTCTTTTAACCTGTGAAATTCCTGCTCTCCTATTGCTGTTTTAAACTGTGAAAATCCTGGGTCACCTCTCTGTGTTTTAAACTGTGAAATTCCTGCTCTCCTATCGCTGTTTTAAATTGTGAAATACCTGCTCTCCTCTCGCTGTTTTAAACTGTGAAACTCCTGCTCTCCTCTCGCTGTTTTAAACTGTGAAAACACTGCTCTCCTATCGCTGTTTTAAACTGTGAAAATCCTGGCTCACCTCTCGTTGTTTAAATCTGTGAGAACCCTGCTCCCATCTCGCTGTTTTAAACTGTGAAAATCCTTCTCACCACTCATTGTTTTAAACTGTGAAATTCCTGCTCTCCACTCATTGTTTTAAACTGTGAAATTCCTGCTCTCCACTCGCTGTTTTAAACTGTGAAAATCCAGCTCTCCTCTCGCTGTTTTAACCTTTGAAATTCCTGCTCTCCTCTCGCTGTTTTAAACAGTGAAAATCCTGGCTCACCTTCATTGTTTAAAACTGTGAAAACCCGGCTCAGCTCTCGTTGTTTAAAACTGTGAAAACCCCGCCTGCCTCTCGCAGTTTTTAAGTGTGAAAACCCTGCTCTCCTCCCTTTGTTTTAAACTGTGAAAACCCTGCTCTCCTCTCGCTGTTTTAAGCTGTGAAAAACCTGCTCTCCTCTCGCTGTTTTGAACTGTGAAAATCCCGCTTTCCTCTCGCTGTTTTAAACTGTGAAAACCCTGCTCGCCTCTCGCGGTTTTAAACTGTGAAAACCCAGCTCTCCTCTCGCTGTTTCAAACTACGAAAAACTTGCTCTCCTCTCGCTGTTTTAAACTGTGAAAAACCTGCTCTCCACTCGCTGTTTTAAACTGTGAAAAACTCTGCTCTCCTCTCGCTGTTTTAAACTGTGATATTTCAGCTCTCCTCTCGCTGTTTTAAACTGTGAAAACCCTGCTGTCCTCTCGCTGTTTTAAACTTTGAAAATCCTGCTCTCCTCTCGCTGTTTTAAACTGTGAAAAACCTGCTCTCCTCTCGCTGTTTTAAACTGTGAAATCCCTGTTCTCCTCTCGCTGTTTTACACTGTGAAAAACCTGCTCTCCTCTCGCTGTTTAAAACTGTGAAAACCCTGCTCACCTCTTGCTGTTTTGAACTGTGAAAACACTGTTTTCCTCTCGCTGTTTTAAACTGTGAAAACACTGTTTTCCTCTCACTGTTTTTAACTGTGAAAACCCAGCTCTCCTCTCGCTGTTTTAAACTTTGAAAACCCTGCTCTCCTCTCGCTGTTTTAAACTGTGAAATTCCTGCTCTCCTCTCGCTGTTTTAAACTGTGAAATTCCTGCTCTCCTCTCGCTGTTTTAAACTGTGAAATTCGTGCTCTCCTCTCGCTGTTTTAACCTTTGAAATTCCTGCTCTCCTCTCGCTGTTTTAAACTGTGAAAATCCTGGCTCACCTCTCTTTGTTTTAAACTGTGAAATTCCTGCTCTCCTCTCGCTGTTTTAAACTGTGAAAACCCTGCTCTCCTATCGCTGTTTTAAACTGTGAAATTCCTGCTCTCCACTCGCTGTTTTAAACTGTGAAATTCATGCTTTCCTCTCGCTGTTTTAAACTGTGAAAACACTGCTCTCCTATCGATGTTTTAAACTGTGAAATTCCTGCTCTCCACTCATTGTTTTAAATTGTGAAATTCCTGCTCTCCAATCGCTGTTTTAAACTGTGAAAATCCTGGCTCACCTTCATTGTTTAAAACTGTGAAAACCCGGCTCAGCTCTCGTTGTTTAAAACTGTGAAAACCCCGCCTGCCTCTCGCAGTTTTTAAGTGTGAAAATCCTGCTCTCCTCCCTTTGTTTTAAACTGTGAAAACCCTGCTGTCCTATCGCTGTTTTAAACTTTGAAAATCCTGCTCTCCTCTCGCTGTTTTAAACTGTGAAAAACCTGCTCTCCTCTCGCTGTTTTAAACTGTGAAAAACCTGCTCTCCTCTCGCTGTTTAAAACTGTGAAAACCCTGCTCACCTCCTGCTGTTTTGAACTGTGAAAACACTGTTTTCCTCTCGCTGTTTTAAACTGTGAAAACACTGTTTTCCTCTCACTGTTTTTAACTGTGAAAACCCAGCTCTCCTCTCGCTGTTTTAAACTTTGAAAACCCTGCTCTCCTCTCGCTGTTTTAAACTGTGAAATTCCTGCTCTCCTCTCGCTGTTTTAAACTGTGAAATTCCTGCTCTCCTCTCGCTGTTTTAAACTGTGAAATTCGTGCTCTCCTCTCGCTGTTTTAACCTTTGAAATTCCTGCTCTCCTCTCGCTGTTTTAAACTGTGAAAATCCTGGCTCACCTCTCTTTGTTTTAAACTGTGAAATTCCTGCTCTCCTCTCGCTGTTTTAAACTGTGAACACCCTGCTCTCCTATCGCTGTTTTAAACTGTGAAAACACTGCTCTCCTCTCGCTGTTTTAAACTGTGAAATTCCTGCTCTCCACTCGCTGTTTTAAACTGTGAAATTCATGCTTTCCTCTCGCTGTTTTAAACTGTGAAAACACTGCTCTCATATCGATGTTTTAAACTGTGAAATTCCTGCTTTCCTCTCGCTGTTTTAAACTGTGAAAATCCTGGCTCACCTCTCGTTGTTTAAAACTGTGAAAAACGCTGCTCTCCTCTCGCTGTTTTAAACTGAAATTTCTGCTCTCCTCTCGCTGTTTTAAACTTTGAAATTTCTGCTCTCCTCTCGCTGTTTTAAACTGTGAAAAACCTGCTCACCACTCGTTGCTTTAAACTCTGAAAAACCTGCTCTCCTCTGGCTGTGTTAAACTGTGAAATTCCTGCTCTCCTCTCGCTGTTTTAAACTGTGAAAACCCTGCTCTCCTCTCGCTGTTTTAAACTGTGAAAACCCTGCTCTCCTCTCGTTGTTTTAAACTGTGAAAACCCTGCTCTCCTCTCGCTGTTTTAAGCTGTGAAAAACCTGCTCTCCTCTCGCTGTTTTGAACTGTGAAAATCCTGCTTTCCTCTCGCTGTTTTAAACTGTGAAAACCCTGCTCTCCTCTCGCTGTTTTAAACTGTGAAATTCCTGCTCTCCTCTCGCTGTTTTAAACTGTGAAAACCCTGCTCTCCTCTCGCTGTTTTAAACTGTGAAATTCCTGCTCTCCTCTCGCTGTTTTAAACTGTGAAAAACCAGCTTTCCTCTCGATGTTTAAAACTGTGAAAACCCCGCTCACCTCTTACTTTTTTAACCGGAAAAACCTGCTCTCCTCTCGCTGTTTTTAACTGTGAAAACCCTGTTATCCTCTCGCTGTTTTAAACTGTGAAAAAACTGCTCTCCTATCGCTGTTTTAAACTGTGACAAACCTGTTCTCCTCTCGCTGTTTTAAACTGTGAAAAAACTGCTCTCCTCTCGCTGTTATGAACTTTGAAAACCCTGCTCTACTCTCGTTGTTTTAAACTGTGAGAAACCTGCTCCCATCTCTCTGTTTTAAACTGTTTAAATCCTTCGCACCATTCATTGTTTTAAACTGTGAAAACCCTGCTCTCCTCTCGCAGTTTTAAACTGTTAAAAACTTGGTCTCCTCTCGCTGTTTTAAACTGTGAAAAACCTCCTCTCCTCTCGCTGTTTTAACCTTTGAAATTCCTGCTCTCCTCTCGCTGTTTTAAACTGTGAAAATCCTGGCTCACCTCTCTTTGTTTTAAACTGTGAAATTCCTGCTCTCCTCTCGCTGTTTTAAACTGTGAAAACCCTGCTCGCCTCTCGCGGTTTTAAACTGTGAAAACCCAGCTCTCCTCTCGCTGTTTCAAACTACGAAAAACTTGCTCTCCTCTCGCTGTTTTAAACTGTGAAAAACCTGCTCTCCACTCGCTGTTTTAAACTGTGAAAAACTCTGCTCTCCTCTCGCTGTTTTAAACTGTGATATTTCAGCTCTCCTCTCACTGTTTTAAACTGTGAAAACCCTGCTGTTCTCTCGCTGTTTTAAACTTTGAAAATCCTGCTCTCCTCTCGCTGTTTTAAACTGTGAAAAACCTGCTCTCCTCTCGCTGTTTTAAACTGTGAAATCCCTGTTCTCCTCTCGCTGTTTTACACTGTGAAAAACCTGCTCTCCTCTCGCTGTTTAAAACTGTGAAAACCCTGCTCACCTCTTGCTGTTTTGAACTGTGAAAACACTGTTTTCCTCTCGCTGTTTTAAACTGTGAAAACACTGTTTTCCTCTCACTGTTTTTAACTGTGAAAACCCAGCTCTCCTCTCGCTGTTTTAAACTTTGAAAACCCTGCTCTCCTCTCGCTGTTTTAAACTGTGAAATTCCTGCTCTCCTCTCGCTGTTTTAAACTGTGAAATTCCTGCTCTCCTCTCGCTGTTTTAAACTGTGAAATTCGTGCTCTCCTCTCGCTGTTTTAACCTTTGAAATTCCTGCTCTCCTCTCGCTGTTTTAAACTGTGAAAATCCTGGCTCACCTCTCTTTGTTTTAAACTGTGAAATTCCTGCTCTCCTCTCGCTGTTTTAAACTGTGAAAACCCTGCTCTCCTATCGCTGTTTTAAACTGTGAAATTCCTGCTCTCCACTCGCTGTTTTAAACTGTGAAATTCATGCTTTCCTCTCGCTGTTTTTAACTGTGAAAACCCAGCTCTCCTCTCGCTGTTTTAAACTTTGAAAACCCTGCTCTCCTCTCGCTGTTTTAAACTGTGAAATTCCTGCTCTCCTCTCGCTGTTTTAAACTGTGATATTTCAGCTCTCCTCTCGCTGTTTTAAACTGTGAAAACCCTGCTGTCCTCTCGCTGTTTTAAACTGTGAAAATGCTGCTCTCCTCTCGCTGTTTTAAACTGTGGAAAACCTGCTCTCCTCTCGCTGTTTTAAACTGTGAAATCCCTGCTCTCCTCTCGCTGTTTTACACTGTGAAAAACCTGCTCTCCTCTTGCTGTTTAAAACTGTGAAAACCTTGCTCACCTCTTGCTGTTTTAAACTGTGAAAACACTGTTTACCTCTCACTGTTTTAAACTGTGAAAACCCAGCTCTCCTCTCGCTGTTTTAAACTCTGATATTTCAGCTCTCCTCTCACTGTTTTAAACTGTGAAATTCCTGCTCCCCTCTCGCTGTTTTAAACTGTGAAATTCCTGCTCTCCTCTCGTTGTTTTAAACTGTGAAATTCCTGCTCCCCTCTCGCTGTTTTAAACTGTTATATTTCAGCTCTCCTCTCGCTGTTTTAAACTGTGAAAACCCTGCTGTCCTCTCGCTGTTTTAAACTGTGAAAATGCTGCTCTCCTCTCGCTGTTTTAAACTGTGAAAAACCTGCTCTCCTCTCGCTGTTTTAAACTGTGAAATCCCTGCTCTCCTCTCGCTGTTTTACACTGTGAAAAACCTGCTCTCCTCTCGCTGTTTAAAACTGTGAAAACCCTGCTCACCTCTTGCTGTTTTAAACTGTGAAAACACTGTTTACCTCTCACTGTTTTAAACTGTGAAAACCCAGCTCTCCTCTCGCTGTTTTAAACTTTGAAAACCCTGCTCTCCTCTCGCTGTTTTAAACTGTGAAATTCCTGCTCCCCTCTCGCTGTTTTAAACGGTGAAATTCCTGCTCTCCTCTCGCTGTTTTAAACTGTGAAAATCCTGGCTCACCTCTCGTTGTTTAAAACTGTGAAAAACTCTGCTTTCCTCTCGCTGTTTTAAACTGAAATCTCTGCTCGCCTCTCGCTGTTTTAAACTGTGAAATTTCTGCTCTCCTCTCGCTGTTTTAAACTGTGAAATTTCTGCTCTCCTCTCGCTGTTTTAAACTGTGAAAAACCTGCTCACCTCTCGTTGTTTAAAACTGTGAAAAACTCTGCTTTCCTCTCGCTGTTTTAAACTGAAATTTCTGCTCTCCTCTCGCTGTTTTAAACTGTGAAAAACCTGCTCACCACTCGTTGTTTTAAACTGTGAAAACCCTGCTCTCCTCTGGCTGTTTTAAACTGTGAAATTCCTGCTCTCCTCTCGCTGTTTTAAACTGTGAAAACACTGCTCTCCTATCGCTGTTTTAATCTGAGAAATTCCTGCTCTCCTCTCGCTGTTTTAACCTTTGAAATTCCTGCTCTCCTCTCGCTGTTTTAAACTGTGAAAATCCTGGCTCACCTCTCTGTCTTTTAACCTGTGAAATTCCTGCTCTCCTATTGCTGTTTTAAACTGTGAAAATCCTGGGTCACCTCTCTGTGTTTTAAACTGTGAAATTCCTGCTCTCCTATCGCTGTTTTAAATTGTGAAATACCTGCTCTCCTCTCGCTGTTTTAAACTGTGAAACTCCTGCTCTCCTCTCGCTGTTTTAAACTGTGAAAACACTGCTCTCCTATCGCTGTTTTAAACTGTGAAAATCCTGGCTCACCTCTCGTTGTTTAAATCTGTGAGAACCCTGCTCCCATCTCGCTGTTTTAAACTGTGAAAATCCTTCTCACCACTCATTGTTTTAAACTGTGAAATTCCTGCTCTCCACTCATTGTTTTAAACTGTGAAATTCCTGCTCTCCACTCGCTGTTTTAAACTGTGAAAATCCAGCTCTCCTCTCGCTGTTTTAACCTTTGAAATTCCTGCTCTCCTCTCGCTGTTTTAAACAGTGAAAATCCTGGCTCACCTTCATTGTTTAAAACTGTGAAAACCCGGCTCAGCTCTCGTTGTTTAAAACTGTGAAAACCCCGCCTGCCTCTCGCAGTTTTTAAGTGTGAAAACCCTGCTCTCCTCCCTTTGTTTTAAACTGTGAAAACCCTGCTCTCCTCTCGCTGTTTTAAGCTGTGAAAAACCTGCTCTCCTCTCGCTGTTTTGAACTGTGAAAATCCCGCTTTCCTCTCGCTGTTTTAAACTGTGAAAACCCTGCTCGCCTCTCGCGGTTTTAAACTGTGAAAACCCAGCTCTCCTCTCGCTGTTTCAAACTACGAAAAACTTGCTCTCCTCTCGCTGTTTTAAACTGTGAAAAACCTGCTCTCCACTCGCTGTTTTAAACTGTGAAAAACTCTGCTCTCCTCTCGCTGTTTTAAACTGTGATATTTCAGCTCTCCTCTCGCTGTTTTAAACTGTGAAAACCCTGCTGTCCTCTCGCTGTTTTAAACTTTGAAAATCCTGCTCTCCTCTCGCTGTTTTAAACTGTGAAAAACCTGCTCTCCTCTCGCTGTTTTAAACTGTGAAATCCCTGTTCTCCTCTCGCTGTTTTACACTGTGAAAAACCTGCTCTCCTCTCGCTGTTTAAAACTGTGAAAACCCTGCTCACCTCTTGCTGTTTTGAACTGTGAAAACACTGTTTTCCTCTCGCTGTTTTAAACTGTGAAAACACTGTTTTCCTCTCACTGTTTTTAACTGTGAAAACCCAGCTCTCCTCTCGCTGTTTTAAACTTTGAAAACCCTGCTCTCCTCTCGCTGTTTTAAACTGTGAAATTCCTGCTCTCCTCTCGCTGTTTTAAACTGTGAAATTCCTGCTCTCCACTCGCTGTTTTAAACTGTGAAATTCATGCTTTCCTCTCGCTGTTTTAAACTGTGAAAACACTGCTCTCCTATCGATGTTTTAAACTGTGAAATTCCTGCTCTCCACTCATTGTTTTAAATTGTGAAATTCCTGCTCTCCAATCGCTGTTTTAAACTGTGAAAATCCTGGCTCACCTTCATTGTTTAAAACTGTGAAAACCCGGCTCAGCTCTCGTTGTTTAAAACTGTGAAAACCCCGCCTGCCTCTCGCAGTTTTTAAGTGTGAAAATCCTGCTCTCCTCCCTTTGTTTTAAACTGTGAAAACCCTGCTGTCCTATCGCTGTTTTAAACTTTGAAAATCCTGCTCTCCTCTCGCTGTTTTAAACTGTGAAAAACCTGCTCTCCTCTCGCTGTTTTAAACTGTGAAAAACCTGCTCTCCTCTCGCTGTTTAAAACTGTGAAAACCCTGCTCACCTCCTGCTGTTTTGAACTGTGAAAACACTGTTTTCCTCTCGCTGTTTTAAACTGTGAAATCCCTGCTCTCCTCTCACTGTTTTTAACTGTGAAAACCCAGCTCTCCTCTCGCTGTTTTAAACTTTGAAAACCCTGCTCTCCTCTCGCTGTTTTAAACTGTGAAATTCCTGCTCTCCTCTCGCTGTTTTAAACTGTGAAATTCCTGCTCTCCTCTCGCTGTTTTAAACTGTGAAATTCGTGCTCTCCTCTCGCTGTTTTAACCTTTGAAATTCCTGCTCTCCTCTCGCTGTTTTAAACTGTGAAAATCCTGGCTCACCTCTCTTTGTTTTAAACTGTGAAATTCCTGCTCTCCTCTCGCTGTTTTAAACTGTGAACACCCTGCTCTCCTATCGCTGTTTTAAACTGTGAAAACACTGCTCTCCTCTCGCTGTTTTAAACTGTGAAATTCCTGCTCTCCACTCGCTGTTTTAAACTGTGAAATTCATGCTTTCCTCTCGCTGTTTTAAACTGTGAAAACACTGCTCTCATATCGATGTTTTAAACTGTGAAATTCCTGCTTTCCTCTCGCTGTTTTAAACTGTGAAAATCCTGGCTCACCTCTCGTTGTTTAAAACTGTGAAAAACGCTGCTCTCCTCTCGCTGTTTTAAACTGAAATTTCTGCTCTCCTCTCGCTGTTTTAAACTTTGAAATTTCTGCTCTCCTCTCGCTGTTTTAAACTGTGAAAAACCTGCTCACCACTCGTTGCTTTAAACTCTGAAAAACCTGCTCTCCTCTGGCTGTGTTAAACTGTGAAATTCCTGCTCTCCTCTCGCTGTTTTAAACTGTGAAAACCCTGCTCTCCTCTCGCTGTTTTAAACTGTGAAAACCCTGCTCTCCTCTCGTTGTTTTAAACTGTGAAAACCCTGCTCTCCTCTCGCTGTTTTAAGCTGTGAAAAACCTGCTCTCCTCTCGCTGTTTTGAACTGTGAAAATCCTGCTTTCCTCTCGCTGTTTTAAACTGTGAAAACCCTGCTCTCCTCTCGCTGTTTTAAACTGTGAAATTCCTGCTCTCCTCTCGCTGTTTTAAACTGTGAAAACCCTGCTCTCCTCTCGCTGTTTTAAACTGTGAAATTCCTGCTCTCCTCTCGCTGTTTTAAACTGTGAAAAACCAGCTTTCCTCTCGATGTTTAAAACTGTGAAAACCCCGCTCACCTCTTACTTTTTTAACCGGAAAAACCTGCTCTCCTCTCGCTGTTTTTAACTGTGAAAACCCTGTTCTCCTCTCGCTGTTTTAAACTGTGAAAAAACTGCTCTCCTATCGCTGTTTTAAACTGTGACAAACCTGTTCTCCTCTCGCTGTTTTAAACTGTGAAAAAACTGCTCTCCTCTCGCTGTTATGAACTTTGAAAACCGTGCTCTACTCTCGTTGTTTTAAACTGTGAGAAACCTGCTCCCATCTCTCTGTTTTAAACTGTTTAAATCCTTCGCACCATTCATTGTTTTAAACTGTGAAAACCCTGCTCTCCTCTCGCAGTTTTAAACTGTTAAAAACTTGGTCTCCTCTCGCTGTTTTAAACTGTGAAAAACCTCCTCTCCTCTCGCTGTTTTAACCTTTGAAATTCCTGCTCTCCTCTCGCTGTTTTAAACTGTGAAAATCCTGGCTCACCTCTCTTTGTTTTAAACTGTGAAATTCCTGCTCTCCTCTCGCTGTTTTAAACTGTGAAAACCCTGCTCGCCTCTCGCGGTTTTAAACTGTGAAAACCCAGCTCTCCTCTCGCTGTTTCAAACTACGAAAAACTTGCTCTCCTCTCGCTGTTTTAAACTGTGAAAAACCTGCTCTCCACTCGCTGTTTTAAACTGTGAAAAACTCTGCTCTCCTCTCGCTGTTTTAAACTGTGATATTTCAGCTCTCCTCTCACTGTTTTAAACTGTGAAAACCCTGCTGTCCTCTCGCTGTTTTAAACTTTGAAAATCCTGCTCTCCTCTCGCTGTTTTAAACTGTGAAAAACCTGCTCTCCTCTCGCTGTTTTAAACTGTGAAATCCCTGTTCTCCTCTCGCTGTTTTACACTGTGAAAAACCTGCTCTCCTCTCGCTGTTTAAAACTGTGAAAACCCTGCTCACCTCTTGCTGTTTTGAACTGTGAAAACACTGTTTTCCTCTCGCTGTTTTAAACTGTGAAAACACTGTTTTCCTCTCACTGTTTTTAACTGTGAAAACCCAGCTCTCCTCTCGCTGTTTTAAACTTTGAAAACCCTGCTCTCCTCTCGCTGTTTTAAACTGTGAAATTCCTGCTCTCCTCTCGCTGTTTTAAACTGTGAAATTCCTGCTCTCCTCTCGCTGTTTTAAACTGTGAAATTCGTGCTCTCCTCTCGCTGTTTTAACCTTTGAAATTCCTGCTCTCCTCTCGCTGTTTTAAACTGTGAAAATCCTGGCTCACCTCTCTTTGTTTTAAACTGTGAAATTCCTGCTCTCCTCTCGCTGTTTTAAACTGTGAAAACCCTGCTCTCCTATCGCTGTTTTAAACTGTGAAATTCCTGCTCTCCACTCGCTGTTTTAAACTGTGAAATTCATGCTTTCCTCTCGCTGTTTTTAACTGTGAAAACCCAGCTCTCCTCTCGCTGTTTTAAACTGTGAAAACACTGTTTACCTCTCACTGTTTTAAACTGTGAAATTCCTGCTCTCCTCTCGCTGTTTTAAACTGTGATATTTCAGCTCTCCTCTCGCTGTTTTAAACTGTGAAAACCCTGCTGTCCTCTCGCTGTTTTAAACTGTGAAAATGCTGCTCTCCTCTCGCTGTTTTAAACTGTGGAAAACCTGCTCTCCTCTCGCTGTTTTAAACTGTGAAATCCCTGCTCTCCTCTCGCTGTTTTACACTGTGAAAAACCTGCTCTCCTCTTGCTGTTTAAAACTGTGAAAACCTTGCTCACCTCTTGCTGTTTTAAACTGTGAAAACACTGTTTACCTCTCACTGTTTTAAACTGTGAAAACCCAGCTCTCCTCTCGCTGTTTTAAACTCTGATATTTCAGCTCTCCTCTCACTGTTTTAAACTGTGAAATTCCTGCTCCCCTCTCGCTGTTTTAAACTGTGAAATTCCTGCTCTCCTCTCGCTGTTTTAAACTGTGAAATTCCTGCTCCCCTCTCGCTGTTTTAAACTGTTATATTTCAGCTCTCCTCTCGCTGTTTTAAACTGTGAAAACCCTGCTGTCCTCTCGCTGTTTTAAACTGTGAAAATGCTGCTCTCCTCTCGCTGTTTTAAACTGTGAAAAACCTGCTCTCCTCTCGCTGTTTTAAACTGTGAAATCCCTGCTCTCCTCTCGCTGTTTTACACTGTGAAAAACCTGCTCTCCTCTCGCTGTTTAAAACTGTGAAAACCCTGCTCACCTCTTGCTGTTTTAAACTGTGAAAACACTGTTTACCTCTCACTGTTTTAAACTGTGAAAACCCAGCTCTCCTCTCGCTGTTTTAAACTTTGAAAACCCTGCTCTCCTCTCGCTGTTTTAAACTGTGAAATTCCTGCTCCCCTCTCGCTGTTTTAAACGGTGAAATTCCTGCTCTCCTCTCGCTGTTTTAAACTGTGAAAATCCTGGCTCACCTCTCGTTGTTTAAAACTGTGAAAAACTCTGCTTTCCTCTCGCTGTTTTAAACTGAAATCTCTGCTCGCCTCTCGCTGTTTTAAACTGTGAAATTTCTGCTCTCCTCTCGCTGTTTTAAACTGTGAAATTTCTGCTCTCCTCTCGCTGTTTTAAACTGTGAAAAACCTGCTCACCTCTCGTTGTTTAAAACTGTGAAAAACTCTGCTTTCCTCTCGCTGTTTTAAACTGAAATTTCTGCTCTCCTCTCGCTGTTTTAAACTGTGAAAAACCTGCTCACCACTCGTTGTTTTAAACTGTGAAAACCCTGCTCTCCTCTGGCTGTTTTAAACTGTGAAATTCCTGCTCTCCTCTCGCTGTTTTAAACTGTGAAAACACTGCTCTCCTATCGCTGTTTTAATCTGAGAAATTCCTGCTCTCCTCTCGCTGTTTTAACCTTTGAAATTCCTGCTCTCCTCTCGCTGTTTTAAACTGTGAAAATCCTGGCTCACCTCTCTGTCTTTTAACCTGTGAAATTCCTGCTCTCCTATTGCTGTTTTAAACTGTGAAAATCCTGGGTCACCTCTCTGTGTTTTAAACTGTGAAATTCCTGCTCTCCTATCGCTGTTTTAAATTGTGAAATACCTGCTCTCCTCTCGCTGTTTTAAACTGTGAAACTCCTGCTCTCCTCTCGCTGTTTTAAACTGTGAAAACACTGCTCTCCTATCGCTGTTTTAAACTGTGAAAATCCTGGCTCACCTCTCGTTGTTTAAATCTGTGAGAACCCTGCTCCCATCTCGCTGTTTTAAACTGTGAAAATCCTTCTCACCACTCATTGTTTTAAACTGTGAAATTCCTGCTCTCCACTCATTGTTTTAAACTGTGAAATTCCTGCTCTCCACTCGCTGTTTTAAACTGTGAAAATCCAGCTCTCCTCTCGCTGTTTTAACCTTTGAAATTCCTGCTCTCCTCTCGCTGTTTTAAACAGTGAAAATCCTGGCTCACCTTCATTGTTTAAAACTGTGAAAACCCGGCTCAGCTCTCGTTGTTTAAAACTGTGAAAACCCCGCCTGCCTCTCGCAGTTTTTAAGTGTGAAAACCCTGCTCTCCTCCCTTTGTTTTAAACTGTGAAAACCCTGCTCTCCTCTCGCTGTTTTAAGCTGTGAAAAACCTGCTCTCCTCTCGCTGTTTTGAACTGTGAAAATCCCGCTTTCCTCTCGCTGTTTTAAACTGTGAAAACCCTGCTCGCCTCTCGCGGTTTTAAACTGTGAAAACCCAGCTCTCCTCTCGCTGTTTCAAACTACGAAAAACTTGCTCTCCTCTCGCTGTTTTAAACTGTGAAAAACCTGCTCTCCACTCGCTGTTTTAAACTGTGAAAAACTCTGCTCTCCTCTCGCTGTTTTAAACTGTGATATTTCAGCTCTCCTCTCGCTGTTTTAAACTGTGAAAACCCTGCTGTCCTCTCGCTGTTTTAAACTTTGAAAATCCTGCTCTCCTCTCGCTGTTTTAAACTGTGAAAAACCTGCTCTCCTCTCGCTGTTTTAAACTGTGAAATCCCTGTTCTCCTCTCGCTGTTTTACACTGTGAAAAACCTGCTCTCCTCTCGCTGTTTAAAACTGTGAAAACCCTGCTCACCTCTTGCTGTTTTGAACTGTGAAAACACTGTTTTCCTCTCGCTGTTTTAAACTGTGAAAACACTGTTTTCCTCTCACTGTTTTTAACTGTGAAAACCCAGCTCTCCTCTCGCTGTTTTCAACTTTGAAAACCCAGCTCTCCTCTCGCTGTTTTAAACTGTGAAATTCCTGCTCTCCTCTCGCTGTTTTAAACTGTGAAATTCCTGCTCTCCTCTCGCTGTTTTAAACTGTGAAATTCGTGCTCTCCTCTCGCTGTTTTAACCTTTGAAATTCCTGCTCTCCTCTCGCTGTTTTAAACTGTGAAAATCCTGGCTCACCTCTCTTTGTTTTAAACTGTGAAATTCCTGCTCTCCTCTCGCTGTTTTAAACTGTGAAAACCCTGCTCTCCTATCGCTGTTTTAAACTGTGAAATTCCTGCTCTCCACTCGCTGTTTTAAACTGTGAAATTCATGCTTTCCTCTCGCTGTTTTAAACTGTGAAAACACTGCTCTCCTATCGATGTTTTAAACTGTGAAATTCCTGCTCTCCACTCATTGTTTTAAATTGTGAAATTCCTGCTCTCCAATCGCTGTTTTAAACTGTGAAAATCCTGGCTCACCTTCATTGTTTAAAACTGTGAAAACCCGGCTCAGCTCTCGTTGTTTAAAACTGTGAAAACCCCGCCTGCCTCTCGCAGTTTTTAAGTGTGAAAATCCTGCTCTCCTCCCTTTGTTTTAAACTGTGAAAACCCTGCTGTCCTATCGCTGTTTTAAACTTTGAAAATCCTGCTCTCCTCTCGCTGTTTTAAACTGTGAAAAACCTGCTCTCCTCTCGCTGTTTTAAACTGTGAAAAACCTGCTCTCCTCTCGCTGTTTAAAACTGTGAAAACCCTGCTCACCTCCTGCTGTTTTGAACTGTGAAAACACTGTTTTCCTCTCGCTGTTTTAAACTGTGAAAACACTGTTTTCCTCTCACTGTTTTTAACTGTGAAAACCCAGCTCTCCTCTCGCTGTTTTAAACTTTGAAAACCCTGCTCTCCTCTCGCTGTTTTAAACTGTGAAATTCCTGCTCTCCTCTCGCTGTTTTAAACTGTGAAATTCCTGCTCTCCTCTCGCTGTTTTAAACTGTGAAATTCGTGCTCTCCTCTCGCTGTTTTAACCTTTGAAATTCCTGCTCTCCTCTCGCTGTTTTAAACTGTGAAAATCCTGGCTCACCTCTCTTTGTTTTAAACTGTGAAATTCCTGCTCTCCTCTCGCTGTTTTAAACTGTGAAAACCCTGCTCTCCTATCGCTGTTTTAAACTGTGAAAACACTGCTCTCCTCTCGCTGTTTTAAACTGTGAAATTCCTGCTCTCCACTCGCTGTTTTAAACTGTGAAATTCATGCTTTCCTCTCGCTGTTTTAAACTGTGAAAACACTGCTCTCATATCGATGTTTTAAACTGTGAAATTCCTGCTTTCCTCTCGCTGTTTTAAACTGTGAAAATCCTGGCTCACCTCTCGTTGTTTAAAACTGTGAAAAACGCTGCTCTCCTCTCGCTGTTTTAAACTGAAATTTCTGCTCTCCTCTCGCTGTTTTAAACTGTGAAATTTCTGCTCTCCTCTCGCTGTTTTAAACTTTGAAATTTCTGCTCTCCTCTCGCTGTTTTAAACTGTGAAAAACCTGCTCACCACTCGTTGCTTTAAACTCTGAAAAACCTGCTCTCCTCTGGCTGTGTTAAACTGTGAAATTCCTGCTCTCCTCTCGCTGTTTTAAACTGTGAAAACCCTGCTCTCCTCTCGCTGTTTTAAACTGTGAAAACCCTGCTCTCCTCTCGTTGTTTTAAACTGTGAAAACCCTGCTCTCCTCTCGCTGTTTTAAGCTGTGAAAAACCTGCTCTCCTCTCGCTGTTTTGAACTGTGAAAATCCTGCTTTCCTCTCGCTGTTTTAAACTGTGAAAACCCTGCTCTCCTCTCGCTGTTTTAAACTGTGAAATTCCTGCTCTCCTCTCGCTGTTTTAAACTGTGAAAACCCTGCTCTCCTCTCGCTGTTTTAAACTGTGAAATTCCTGCTCTCCTCTCGCTGTTTTAAACTGTGAAAAACCAGCTTTCCTCTCGATGTTTAAAACTGTGAAAACCCCGCTCACCTCTTACTTTTTTAACCGGAAAAACCTGCTCTCCTCTCGCTGTTTTTAACTGTGAAAACCCTGTTCTCCTCTCGCTGTTTTAAACTGTGAAAAAACTGCTCTCCTATCGCTGTTTTAAACTGTGAAAAACCTGTTCTCCTCTCGCTGTTTTAAACTGTGAAAAAACTGCTCTCCTCTCGCTGTTATGAACTTTGAAAACCCTGCTCTACTCTCGTTGTTTTAAACTGTGAGAAACCTGCTCCCATCTCTCTGTTTTAAACTGTTTAAATCCTTCGCACCATTCATTGTTTTAAACTGTGAAAACCCTGCTCTCCTCTCGCAGTTTTAAACTGTGAAAAACTTGGTCTCCTCTCGCTGTTTTAAACTGTGAAAAACCTCCTCTCCTCTCGCTGTTTTAAACTGTGAAATTCCTGCTCTCCTCTCGCTGTTTTAAACTGTGAAAAACCTGCTCACCACTCGTTGTTTTAAACTGTGAAAACACTGCTCTCCTCTGGCTGTTTTAAACTGTGAAATTCCTGCTCTCCTCTCGCTGTTTTAAACTGTGAAAACACTGCTCTCCTATCACTGTTTTAATCTGAGAAATTCCTGCTCTCCTCTCGCTGTTTTAACCTTTGAAATTCCTGCTCTCCTCTCGCTGTTTTAAACTGTGAAAATCCTGGCTCACCTCTCTGTGTTTTAACCTGTGAAATTCCTGCTCTCCTCTTGCTGTTTTAAACTGTGAAAATCCTGGCTCACCTCTCTGTGTTTTAAACTGTGAAATTCCTGCTCTCCTGTCCCTGTTTTAAATTGTGAAATACCTGCTCTCCTCTCGCTGTTTTGAACTGTGAAACTCCTGCTCTCCTCTCGCTGTTTTAAACTGTGAAAACACTGCTCTCCTATCGCTGTTTTAAACAGTGAAATTCCTGGCTCACCTCTCGTTGTTTAAATCTGTGAGAACCCTACTCCCATCTCGCTGTTTTAAACTGTGAAAATCCTTCTCACCACTCATTGTTTTAAACTGTGAAATTCCTGCTGTCCACTCGCTGTTTTAAACTGTGAAATTCCAGCTCTCCTCTCGCTGTTTTAACCTTTGAAATTCCTGCTCTCCTCTCGCTGTTTTAAACAGTGAAAATCCTGGCTCACCTTCATTGTTTAAAACTGTGAAAACCCGGCTCAGCTCTCGTTGTTTAAAACTGTGAAAACCCCGCCTGCCTCTCGCAGTTTTTAAGTGTGAAAATCCTGCTCTCCTCCCTTTGTTTTAAACTGTGAAAACCCTGCTCTCCTCTCGCTGTTTTAAGCTGTGAAAAACCTGCTCTCCTCTCGCTGTTTTGAACTGTGAAAATCCCGCATTCCTCTCGCTGTTTTAAACTGTGAAAACCCTGCTCGCCTCTCGCGGTTTTAAACTGTGAAAACCCAGCTCTCTTCTCGCTGTTTCAAACTGCGAAAAACTTGCTCTCCTCTCGCTGTTTTAAACTGTGAAAAACCTGCTCTCCACTCGCTGTTTTAAACTGTGAAAAACTCTGCTCTCCTCTCGCTGTTTTAAACTGTGATATTTCAGCTCTCCTCTCGCTGTTTTAAACTGTGAAAACCCTGCTGTCCTCTCGCTGTTTTAAACTTTGAAAATCCTGCTCTCCTCTCGCTGTTTTAAACTGTGAAAAACCTGCTCTCCTCTCGCTGTTTTAAACTGTGAAATCCCTGTTCTCCTCTCGCTGTTTTACACTGTGAAAAACCTGCTCTCCTCTCGCTGTTTAAAACTGTGAAAACCCTGCTCACCTCTTGCTGTTTTGAACTGTGAAAACTCTGTTTTCCTCTCGCTGTTTTAAACTGTGAAAACACTGTTTTCCTCTCACTGTTTTTAACTGTGAAAACCCAGCTCTCCTCTCGCTGTTTTAAACTTTGAAAACCCTGCTCTCCTCTCGCTGTTTTAAACTGTGAAATTCCTGCTCTCCTCTCGCTGTTTTAAACTGTGAAATTCCTGCTCTCCTCTCGCTGTTTTAAACTGTGAAATTCGTGCTCTCCTCTCGCTGTTTTAACCTTTGAAATTCCTGCTCTCCTCTCGCTGTTTTAAACTGTGAAAATCCTGGCTCACCTCTCTTTGTTTTAAACTGTGAAATTCCTGCTCTCCTCTCGCTGTTTTAAACTGTGAAAACCCTGCTCTCCTATCGCTGTTTTAAACTGTGAAAACACTGCTCTCCTCTCGCTGTTTTAAACTGTGAAATTCCTGCTCTCCACTCGCTGTTTTAAACTATGAAATTCATGCTTTCCTCTCGCTGTTTTAAACTGTGAAAATCCTGGCTCACCTCTCGTTGTTTAAAACTGTGAAAAACGCTGCTCTCCTCTCGCTGTTTTAAACTGAAATTTCTGCTCTCCTCTCGCTGTTTTAAACTGTGAAATTTCTGCTCTCCTCTCGCTGTTTTAAACTGTGAAAAACCTGCTCACCACTCGTTGCTTTAAACTCTGAAAAACCTGCTCTCCTCTGGCTGTGTTAAACTGTGAAATTCCTGCTCTCCTCTCGCTGTTTTAAACTGTGAAAACCCTGCTCTCCTCTCGCTGTTTTAAACTGTGAAAACCCTGCTCTCCTCTCGTTGTTTTAAACTGTGAAAACCCTGCTCTCCTCTCGCTGTTTTAAGCTGTGAAAAACCTGCTCTCCTCTCGCTGTTTTGAACTGTGAAAATCCTGCTTTCCTCTCGCTGTTTTAAACTGTGAAAACCCTGCTCTCCTCTCGCTGTTTTAAACTGTGAAATTCCTGCTCTCCTCTCGCTGTTTTAAACTGTGAAAACCCTGCTCTCCTCTCGCTGTTTTAAACTGTGAAATTCCTGTTCTCCTCTCGCTGTTTTAAACTGTGAAAAACCAGCTTTCCTCTCGATGTTTAAAACTGTGAAAACCCCGCTCACCTCTTACTTTTTTAACCGGAAAAACCTGCTCTCCTCTCGCTGTTTTTAACTGTGAAAACCCTGTTCTCCACTCGCTGTTTTAAACTGTGAAAAAACTGCTCTCCTATCGCTGTTTTAAACTGTGAAAAACCTGTTCTCCTCTCGCTGTTTTAAACTGTGAAAAAACTGCTCTCCTCTCGCTGTTATGAACTTTGAAAACCCTGCTCTACTCTCGTTGTTTTAAACTGTGAGAAACCTGCTCCCATCTCTCTGTTTTAAACTGTTTAAATCCTTCGCACCATTCATTGTTTTAAACTGTGAAAACCCTGCTCTCCTCTCGCAGTTTTAAACTGTGAAAAACTTGGTCTCCTCTCGCTGTTTTAAACTGTGAAAAACCTCCTCTCCTCTCGCTGTTTTAAACTGTGAAATTCCTGCTCTCCTCTCGCTGTTTTAAACTGTGAAAAACCTGCTCACCACTCGTTGTTTTAAACTGTGAAAACACTGCTCTCCTCTGGCTGTTTTAAACTGTGAAATTCCTGCTCTCCTCTCGCTGTTTTAAACTGTGAAAACACTGCTCTCCTATCACTGTTTTAATCTGAGAAATTCCTGCTCTCCTCTCGCTGTTTTAACCTTTGAAATTCCTGCTCTCCTCTCGCTGTTTTAAACTGTGAAAATCCTGGCTCACCTCTCTGTGTTTTAACCTGTGAAATTCCTGCTCTCCTCTTGCTGTTTTAAACTGTGAAAATCCTGGCTCACCTCTCTGTGTTTTAAACTGTGAAATTCCTGCTCTCCTGTCCCTGTTTTAAATTGTGAAATTCCTGCTCTCCTCTCGCTGTTTTGAACTGTGAAACTCCTGCTCTCCTCTCGCTGTTTTAAACTGTGAAAACACTGCTCTCCTGTCGCTGTTTTAAACAGTGAAATTCCTGGCTCACCTCTCGTTGTTTAAATCTGTGAGAACCCTACTCCCATCTCGCTGTTTTAAACTGTGAAAATCCTTCTCACCACTCATTGTTTTAAACTGTGAAATTCCTGCTGTCCACTCGCTGTTTTAAACTGTGAAATTCCAGCTCTCCTCTCGCTGTTTTAACCTTTGAAATTCCTGCTCTCCTCTCGCTGTTTTAAACAGTGAAAATCCTGGCTCACCTTCATTGTTTAAAACTGTGAAAACCCGGCTCAGCTCTCGTTGTTTAAAACGGTGAAAACCCCGCCTGCCTCTCGCAGTTTTTAAGTGTGAAAATCCTGCTCTCCTCCCTTTCTTTTAAACTGTGAATCCCCAGCTGTCCTCTCGCTGTTTTAAACTGTGAAAACCCTGCTCTCTTCTTGCTGTTTTAAACTGTGAAAAACCTGCTCGCCTCTTGCGGTTTTAAACTGTGAAAACCCAGCTCTCCTCTCTCTGTTTTAAACTGTGAAAACCCAGCTCTCCTCTCGCTGTTTCAAACTGTGAAAAACTTGCTCTCCTCTCGCTGTTTTAAACTGTGATATTTCAGCTCTCCTCTCGCTGTTTTAAATTGTGAAAACCCTGCTGTCCTCTCGCTGTTTTAAACTGTGAAAATGCTGCTCTCCTCTCGCTGTTTTAAACTGTGAAAAACCTGCTCTCCTCTCGCTGTTTTAAACTGTGAAATCACTGCTCTCCTCTCGCTGTTTTACACTGTGAAGAACCTGCTCTCCTCTCGCTGTTTAAAACTGTGAAAACCCTGCTCACCTCTTGCTGTTTTAAACTGTGAAAATCCGGCTCTCCTCTGGCTCTTTTAAAATGTGAAAATCCCGGCTCTCCTCTCACTGTTTCAAACTGTGAAAACCCTGCTCTCCTCTCACTGTTTCAAACTGTGAAAATCCGGCTCTCCTCTGGCTCTTTTAAAATGTGAAAATCCCGGCTCTCCTCTCACTGTTTCAAACTGTGAAAACCCTGCTGTCCTCTCGCTGTTTAAAACTGTGAAAATGCTGCCATCCTCTCGCTGTTTTAAACTGTGAAAATCCTGCTCTCCTCTCGCTGTTTTAAACTGAGAAAATCCTGCTCACCTCTCACTGCTTTAAACTGTGAAAATCCTGCTCACTTCACGCTGTTTTAAACGGTGAAAATCCCAGCTCGACTCTCGCTGTTTTAAACTGTGAAATTCCTGCTGTCCTCTCGCTGTTTTAAACAGTAAAAATCCAGCGCTCCTCTGGCTGTTTCAAAACTGTGAAATTCCCGGCTCCCCCCTCGGTGTTTAAAACTGTGAAAATCCTGCTCACCTCTCACTGCTGTAAAATGTGAAAATCCTGCTCACTTCTCACAGTTTTAAAGGGTGATAATCCCAGCTCTACACTCGCTGTTTAAAACTGTGAAAATCCCAGCTCACCTCTCGCTGTTTTAAACTGTGAAATTCCTGCTCTCCACTCGCAATTTAATCCGTGAATATCCTTCTCTCCTCTCGTTGAATTAAACTGTGAAATTACCTGCTCCCCTCTGGCTGCTTCAGTGCTGTGAAAATCCCAGCTCACCTCTCGCTGTTTTCAACTGTGAAAATCCCAGCTCTCCTCTCGCTGTTTTGAACTGTGAAATTCAGGGTCTGCTCTCACTGTTTTAAACTGTGAAAATCCGGCTCTCCTCTGGCTGTTTTAAACTGTGTAAAACCTGCTCTCCTCTCGCTGTTTTAAACTGTGAAAATCCCAGCTCACCTCTCGTTGTTTTAAACTGTGAAAATACTGCACACCTCTCACTGTTTTAAACTGTGAAAATCCAGCTCTCCTCTCGCTGTTTTAAACTGTGAAAATCCGGCTCTCCTCTGGCTCTTTTAAAATGTGAAAATCGCGGCTCTCCTCTCACTGTTTCAAACTGCGAAAATCCTGCTTCCCTTTCGCTGTTTTAAACTGTGAAAATCCAGATGTCTCTCGCGGTTTTAAACTGTGAAAATACTGCAAACCTCTCGCTGTTTTATATTGTGAAAATCGT
Organism: Isurus oxyrinchus; assembly: GCA_026770705.1. NCBI lineage: Eukaryota > Metazoa > Chordata > Chondrichthyes > Lamniformes > Lamnidae > Isurus > Isurus oxyrinchus. The sequence continues at coordinate 298,272 of JANJGN010000464.1, read as the reverse complement.
GCTCTTCTCTCGCAGATTTAACCTGTGAAAATTCCGCTGTCCTCTCGCTGTTTTAAATTGCGAAAATCCTGGCCATCATCTCCCTGTTTTCAACTTTGAAAATCGCAGCACTCCTCTCGGTGTTTGAAATGGTAAAAATCACAGCTCTTCTCTCGTTGTTTTAAACAGTGAAAATCCTGCTCTCCTCTCGCTGTTTTAATCGGTGAAATTCCTGCTCTCCTCTCGCCGTTTTAAACAGTGAAAATCCTGCTCACCTCTCACTGTTTTAAACTGTGAAAATACTGCTCTCCTCTGGCTCTTGTAAAATGTGAAAATCCCGGCTCTCCTCTCGCTGTTTTAAACTGTGAAAATCCAGATGTCTCTCGCGGTTTTAAACTGTGAAAATACTGCACACCTCTCGCTGTTTTATATTGTGAAAATCCTGCTCTCCTCTCGCTGTTTTAACCTGTGAAAATCCTGCTTTCCTCTCGTTGTTTTAAACTGTGAAAATCCTGCTCACCTCTCACTGCTGTAAACTGTGAAAATCCTGCTCACTTCTCACAGTTTTAGAGGGTGATAATCCCAGCTCTACTCTCGCTGTTTAAAACTGTGAAAATCCCAGCTCACCTCTCGCTGTTTTAAACTGTGAAATTCCTGCTCTCCACTCGCTGTTTTAAACTGTGAAAATCCTGCTTTCCTCTCACTGTTTTACACTGTGAAAATCCCAGCTCTCCTCTCGGTGTTTTAAACTGTGAAAATCCCAGCTCTACTCTCGCTGTTTTAAACTGTGAAATTCAGGGTCAGCTCTCACTGTTTTAAACTGTGAAAATCCGGCTCTCTTCTGGCTGTTTTAAACTATGTAAATCCCACCTCTCCTCTCGCTGTTTTAAACTGTAAAATCCCAGCTCTCCTCTCACTGTTTTAAACTGTGAAAATCCCAGCTCTCCTCTCGCTGTTTAAAACTGTGAAAATCCCAGCTCACCTCTCGCTGTTTTAAACTGTGAAATTCCTGCTCTCCACTCGCTGTTTTAAACTGTGAAAATCCTGCTTTCCTCTCACTGTTTTACACTGTGAAAATCCCAGCTCTCCTCTCACTGTTTTAAAATGTGAAAATCCCGGCTTTCCTCTCACTGTTTTAAACTGTGAAAATCCTGCTCTCCTCTTGCTGTTTTAAACTGTGTAAATCCCAGCTCTCCTCTCGCAGTTTTAAACTGTGAAAATCCAAGCTCTCCTCTCGCTGTTTTAAACTGTGAAAATCCGGCTCTCCTCTGGCTGTTTTAAACTGTGAAAATCCCAGCTCACCTCTCGCTGTTTTAAACTGTGAATATCGGGCTCTCCTCTCGCTGTTTTAAACTGTGAAAATCCGGCTCTCCTCTGGCTCTTTTAAAATGTGAAAATCGCGGCTCTCCTCTCACTGTTTCAAACTGCGAAAATCCTGCTTCCCTTTCGCTGTTTTAAACTGTGAAAATCCAGATGTCTCTCGCGGTTTTAAACTGTGAAAATACTGCAAACCTCTCGCTGTTTTATATTGTGAAAATCGTGCTCTTCTCTCGCAGATATAACCTGTGAAAATTCCGCTGTCCTCTCGCTGTTTTAAATTGCGAAAATCCTGGCCATCATCTCCCTGTTTTCAACTTTGATAATCGCAGCACTCCTCTCGGTGTTTGAAATGGTAAAAATCACAGCTCTTCTCTCGTTGTTTTAAACAGTGAAAATCCTGCTCTCCTCTCGCTGTTTTAATCGGTGAAATTCCTGCTCTCCTCTCGCCGTTTTAAACAGTGAAAATCCTGCTCACCTCTCACTGTTTTAAACTGTGAAAATACTGCTCTCCTCTGGCTCTTGTAAAATGTGAAAATCCCGGCTCTCCTCTCGCTGTTTTAAACTGTGAAAATCCAGATGTCTCTCGCGGTTTTAAACTGTGGAAATACTGCACACCTCTCGCTGTTTTATATTGTGAAAATCGTGCTCTCCTCTCGCTGTTTTAACCTGAGAAAATCCTGCTTTCCTCTCGTTGTTTTAAACTGTGAAAATCCTGCTCACCTCTCACTGCTGTAAACTGTGAAAATCCTGCTCACTTCCCACAGTTTTAGAGGGTGATAATCCCAGCTCTACTCTCGCTGTTTAAAACTGTGAAAATCCCAGCTCACCTCTCGCTGTTTTAAACTGTGAAATTCCTGCTCTCCACTCGCTGTTTTAAACTGTGAAAATCCTGCTTTCCTCTCACTGTTTTACACTGTGAAAATCCCAGCTCTCCTCTCGGTGTTTTAAACTGTGAAAATCCCAGCTCTACTCTCGCTGTTTTAAACTGTGAAATTCAGGGTCAGCTCTCACTGTTTTAAACTGTGAAAATCCGGCTCTCTTCTGGCTGTTTTAAACTGTGTAAATCCCACCTCTCCTCTCGCTGTTTTAAACTGTGAAAATCCCAGCTCTCCTCTCACTGTTTTAAACTGTGAAAATCTGTCTCTCCTCTGGCTGTTTTAAACTGTGAAAATCCCAGCTCACCTCTCGTTGTTTTAAACTGTGAATATCGGGCTCTCCTCTGGCTCTTTTAAAATGTGAAAATCCCGGCTCTCCTATCACTGTTTCAAACTGCGAAAATCCTGCTTCCCTCTCGCTGTTTTAAACTGTGAAAATCCAGATGTCTCTCGCGGTTTTAAACTGTGAATATACTGCAAACCTCTCGCTGTTTTATATTGTGAAAATCGTGCTCTTCTCTCGCAGATTTAACCTGTGAAAATTCCGCTGTCCTCTCGCTGTTTTAAATTGCGAAAATCCTGGCCATCATCTCGCTGTTTTCAACTGTGAAAATCACAGCACTCCTCTCGGAGTTTGAAATGGTAAAAATCACAGCTCTTCTCTCGTTGTTTTAGACAGTGAAAATGCTGCTCTCCTCTCGCTGTTTTAAACTGTGAAAATCCTGCTCCCCTCTCTCCGTTTTAAACAGTGAAAATCCTGCTCTCCTCTCGCTGTTTTAAACGGTGAAATTCCCGCTCTCCTCTCGCCGTTTTAAACAGTGAAAATCCTGCTCTCCTCTCACTGTTTCAAACTGTGAAAATACTGCTCTCCTCTGGCTCTTGTAAAATGTGAAAATCCCGGATCGCCTCTCGCTGTTTTAAACTGTGAAAATCCAGATGTCTCTCGCGGTTTTAAACTGTGAAAATACTGCACACCTCTCGCTGTTTTATATTGTGAAAATCCTGCTCCCCTCTCGCTGTTTTAACCTGAGAAAACCCTGCTGTCCTCTCGCTGTTTTAAATTGCGAAAATCCTGGCCATCATCTCCCTGTTTTCAACTTTGAAAATCGCAGCACTCCTCTCGGTGTTTGAAATGGTAAAAATCACAGCTCTTCTCTCATTGTTTAAAACTGTGAAAATCCTGCTCTCCTCTCGCTGTTTTAATCGGTGAAATTCCTGCTCTCCTCTCGCCGTTTTAAACAGTGAAAATCCTGCTCTCCTCTCACTGTTTTAAACTGTGAAAATACTACTCTCCTCTGGCTCTTGTAAAATGTGAAAATCCCGGCTCTCCTCTCGCTGTTTTAAACTGTGAAAATCCCAGCTCTCCTCTCGCTGTTTTAAACGGTGAAATTCCTGCTCTCCTCTCGCCGTTTTAAACAGTGAAAATCCTGCTCTCCTCTCACTGTTTTAAACTGTGAAAATACTGCTCTCCTCTGGCTCTTGTAAAATGTGAAAATCCCGGCTCTCCACTCGCTGTTTTAAACTGTGAAAATCCAGATGTCTCTCGCGGTTTTAAACTGTGAAAATACTGCACACCTCTCGCTGTTTTATATTGTGAAAATCCTGCTCTCCTCTCGCTGTTTTAACCTGTGAAAATCCTGCTCACCTCTCGCTGTTTTAAATTGAGAAAATCCTGCTCACCTCTCACTGCTTTAAACTGTGAAAATCCTGCTCACTTCACGCTGTTTTAAACGGTGAAAATCCCAGCTCGACTCTCGCTGTTTTAAACTGTGAAATTCCTGCTCTCCTCTCGCTGTTTTAAACAGTAAAAATCCAGCGCTCCTCTGGTTATTTCAAAACTGTGAAATTCCTGGCTCCCCTCTCGCTGATTAAAACTGTGAAAATCCTGCTTTCCTCTCGTTGTTTAAAACTGTGAAAATCCTGCTCTCCTCTCGCTGTTTTAAACTGTGAAAATCCCTTGTCACCTCTCACTGTTTTAAACTGAGAAAAACCTGCTCACCTCTCACTGCTTTTAACTGTGAAAATCCTGCTCACTTCACGCTGTTTTAAACGGTGAAAATCCCAGCTCGACTCTCGCTGTTTTAAACTGTGAAATTCCTTCTCTCCTCTCGCCATTTTAAACAGTGAAAATCCTGCTCAACTCTCGCTGTTTTAAACTGTGAAAATCCTGCTCTCCTCTGGCTCTTTTAAAATGTGAAAATCCCGGCTCTCCTCTCGCTGTTTTAAACTGTGAAAATCCAGATGTCTCTCGCGGTTTTAAACTATGAAAATACTGCACACCTCTCGCTGTATTATATTGTGAAAATCGTGCTCTCCTCTCGCTGTTTTAACCTGTGAAAATCCTGCTTTCCTCTCGCTGTTTTAAACTGTGAAAATCCTGCTTTCCTCTCACTGTTTTAAACTGTGAAAATCCCTTGTCACCTCTCGCTGTTTTAAACTGAGAAAATCCTGCTCATCTCTCACTGCTTTAAACTGTGAAAATCCTGCTCACTTCACGCTGTTTTAAACGGTGAAAATCCCAGCTCGACTCTCGCTGTTTTAAACTGTGAAATTCCTGCTGTCCTCTCGCTGTTTTAAACAGTAAAAATCCAGAGCTCCTCTGGTTATTTCAAAACTGTGAAATTCCCGGCTCCCCCCTCGGTGTTTTAAACTGTGAAAATCCTGCTCTCCGCTCGCTGTTTTAAACTGTGAAAATCCTGCTCACCTCTCACAGCTGTAAACTGTGAAAATCCTGCTCACTTCTCACAGTTTTAAAGGGTGATAATCCCAGCTCTACTCTCGCTGTTTAAAACTGTGAAAATCCCAGCTCACCTCTCGCTGTTTTAAACTGTGAAATTCTTGCTCTCCTCTCGCTGTTTTAAGCTGTGAAATTCCTGCTCTCCACTCGCAATTTAATCCGTGAATATCCTTCTCTCCTCTCGTTGAATTAAACTGTGAAATTACCTGCTCCCCTCTGGCTGCTTCAGTGCTGTGAAAATCCCATCTCACCTCTCGCTGTTTTAAACTGTGAAAATCCCAGCTCTCCTCTCGCTGTTTTGAACTGTGAAATTCAGGGTCAGCTCTCACTGTTTTAAACTGTGAAAATCCGGCTCTCCTCTGGCTGTTTTAAACTCTGTAAATCCCAGCTCTCCTCTCGCTGTTTTAAACTGTGAAAATCCCAGCTCACCTCTCGTTGTTTTCAACTGTGAAAATCCTGCCCTCCTCTCACTGTTTTAAACTGTGAAAATCCTGCTCTCCTCTCACTGTTTTAAACTGTGAAAATCCTGCTCTCCTCTTGCTGTTTTAAACTGTGTAAATCCCAGCTCTCCTCTCGCAGTTTTAAACTGTGAAAATCCCAGCTCTCCTCTCGCTGTTTTAAACTGTGAAAATCCGGATCTCCTCTGGCTGTTTTAAACTGTGAAAATCCCAGCTCACCTCTCGCTGTTTTAAACTGTGAATATCGGGCTCTCCTCTCGCTGTTTTAAACTGTGAAAATCCAGCTCTCCTCTGGCTCTTTTAAAATGTGAAAATCGCGGCTCTCCTCTCACTGTTTCAAACTGCGAAAATCCTGCTTCCCTTTCGCTGTTTTAAACTTTGAAAATCCAGATGTCTCTCGCGGTTTTAAGCTGTGAAAATACTGCAAACCTCTCGCTGTTTTATATTGTGAAAATCGTGCTCTTCTCTCGCAGATTTAACCTGTGAAAACTCCGCTGTCCTCTCGCTGTTTTAAATTGCGAAAATCCTGGCCATCATCTCCCTGTTTTCAACTGTGAAAATCGCAGCACTCCTCTCGGTGTTTGAAATGGTAAAAATCACAGCTCTTCTCTCGTTGTTTTAGACAGTGAAAATGCTGCTCTCCTCTCGCTGTTTTAAACTGTGAAAATCCTGCTCCCCTCTCTCCATTTTAAACAGTGAAAATCCTGCTCTCCTCTCGCTGTTTTAAACGGTGAAATTCCTGCTCTCCTCTCGCCATTTTAAACAGTGAAAATCCTGCTCTCCTCTCACTGCTGTAAACTGTGAAAATCCTGCTCACTTCTCACAATTTTAGAGGGTGATAATCCCAGCTCTACTCTCGCTGTTTAAAACTGTGAAAATCCCAGCTCACCTCTCGCTGTTTTAAACTGTGAAATTCCTGCTCTCCACTCGCTGTTTTAAACTGTGAAAATCCTGCTTTCCTCTCACTGTTTTACACTGTGAAAAACTCAGCTCTCCTCTCGGTGTTTTAAACTGTGAAAATCCCAGCTCTACTCTCGCTGTTTTAAACTGTGAAATTCAGGGTCAGCTCTCACTGTTTTAAACTGTGAAAAACCGGCTCTCCTCTGGCTGTTTTAAAATGTGAAAATCCGGGCTCTCCTCTCACTGTTTCAAACTGCGAAAATCCTGCTTCCCTCTCGCTGTTTTAAACTGTGAAAATCCAGATGTCTCTCGCGGTTTTAAACTGTGAATATACTGCAAACCTCTCGCTGTTTTATATTGTGAAAATCGTGCTCTTCTCTCGCAGATTTAACCTGTGAAAATTCCGCTGTCCTCTCGCTGTTTTAAATTGCGAAAATCCTGGCCATCATCTCGCTGTTTTCAACTGTGAAAATCACAGCACTCCTCTCGGTGTTTGAAATGGTAAAAATCACAGCTCTTCTCTCGTTGTTTTAGACAGTGAAAATGCTGCTCTCCTCTCGCTGTTTTAAACTGTGAAAATCCCAGCTCCCCTCTCTCCGTTTTAAACAGTGAAAATCCTGCTCTCCTCTCTCCGTTTTAAACAGTGAAAATCCTGCTCTCCTCTCGCTGTTTGAAACGGTGAAATTCCTGCTCTCCTCTCGCCGTTTTAAACAGTGAAAATCCTGCTCAACTCTTACTGTTTTAAACTGTGAAAATCCTGCTCTCCTCTGGCTCTTTTAAAATGTGAAAATCCCGGCTCTCCTCTCGCTGTTTTAAACTGTGAAAATCCAGATGTCTCTCGCGGTTTTAAACTGTGAAAATACTGCACACCTCTCGCTGTTTTATATTGTGAAAATCCTGCTCTCCTCTCGCTGTTTTAACCTGTGAAAATCCTGCTGTCCTCTCGCTGTTTTAAATTGAGAAAATCCTGCTCACCTCTCACTGCTTTAAACTGTGAAAATCCTGCTCACTTCACGCTGTTTTAAACGGTGAAAATCCCAGCTCGACTCTCGCTGTTTTAAACTGTGAAATTCGTGCTCTCCTCTCGCTGTTTTAAACAGTAAAAATCCAGCGCTCCTCTGGCTGTTTCAAAACTGTGAAAATCCCGGCTCCCCTCTCGCTGATTAAAACTGTGAAAATCCTGCTTTCCTCTCGGTGTTTAAAACTGTGAAAATCCTGCTCTCCGCTCGCTGTTTTAAACTGTGAAAATCCTGCTCACCTCTCACTGCTGTAAACTGTGAAAATCCTGCTCACTTCTCACAGTTTTAAAGGGTGATAATCCCAGCTCTACTCTCGCTGTTTAAAACTGTGAAAATCACAGCTCACCTCTCGCTGTTTTAAACTGTGAAATTCCTGCTCTCCACTCGCAATTTAATCCGTGAATATCCTTCTCTCCTCTCGTTGAATTAAACTGTGAAATTACCGGCTCCCCTCTGGCTGCTTCAGTGCTGTGAAAATCCCATCTCACCTCTCGCTGTTTTAAACTGTGAAAATCCCAGCTCTCCTCTCTCTGTTTAAAACTGTGAAATTCAGGGTCAGCTCTCACTGTTTTAAACTGTGAAAATCCTGCTCTCCTCTCACTGTTTTAAACTGTGAAATTCCTGCTCTCCTCTCTCCGTTTTAAACAGTGAAAATCCTGCTCTCCTCTCGCTGTTTGAAACGGTGAAATTCCTGCTCTCCTCTCGCCGTTTTAAACAGTGAAAATCCTGCTCAACTCTTACTGTTTTAAACTGTGGAAATCCTGCTCTCCTCTGGCTCTTTTAAAATATGAAAATCCCGGCTCTCCTCTCGCTGTTTTAAACTGTGAAAATCCAGATGTCTCTCGCGGTTTTAAACTGTGAAAATACTGCACACCTCTCGCTGTTTTATATTGTGAAAATCCTGCTCTCCTCTCGCTGTTTTAACCTGTGAAAATCCTGCTCACCTCTCGCTGTTTTAAATTGAGAAAATCCTGCTCACCTCTCACTGCTTTAAACTGTGAAAATCCCTTGTCACCTCTCGTTGTTTTAAATGGTGAAAATCCCAGCTCGACTCTCGCTGTTTTAAACTGTGAAATTCCTGCTCTCCTCTCGCTGTTTTAAACAGTAAAAATCCAGCGCTCCTCTGGCTGTTTCAAAACTGTGAAAATCCCGGCTCCCATCTCGCTGATTAAAACTGTGAAAATCCTGCTTTCCTCTCGGTGTTTAAAACTGTGAAAATCCTGCTCTCCTCTCGCTGTTTTAAACTGTGAAAATCCAGCTCACCTCTCACTGCTGTAAACTGTGAAAATCCTGCTCACTTCTCACAGTTTTAAAGGGTGATAATCCCAGCTCTACTCTCGCTGTTTTAAACTGTGAAATACCTGCTCTCCACTCGCAATTTAATCCGTGAATATCCTTCTCTCCTCTCGTTGAATTAAACTGTGAAATTACCGGCTCCCCTCTGGATGCGTCAGTGCTGTGAAAATCCCACCTCACCTCTCGCTGTTTTAAACTGTGAAAATCCCAGCTCTCCTCTCGCTGTTTAAAACTGTGAAATTCAGGGTCAGCTCTCACTGTTTTAAACTGTGAAAATACGGCTCTCCTCTGGCTGTTTTAAACTGTGTAAATCCCAGCTCTCCTCTCGCTGTTTTAAACTGTGAAAATCCCAGCTCACCTCTCGTTGTTTTCAACTGTGAAAATCCTGCTTCCCTCTCGCTGTTTTAAACTGTGAAAATCCAGATGTCTCTCGCGGTTTAAAACTGTGAAAATACTGCAAACCTCTCGCTGTTTTAAATTGTGAGAATCGTGCTCTTCTCTCGCAGATTTAACCTGTGAAAATTCCGCTGTCCTCTCGCTGTTTTAAATTGCGAAAATCCTGGCCATCATCTCCCTGTTTTCAACTGTGAAAATCGCAGCACTCCTCTCGGTGTTTGAAATGGTAAAAATCACAGCTCTTCTCTCGTTGTTTTAGACAGTGAAAATGCTGCTCTCCTCTCGCTGTTTTAAACTGTGAAAATCCTGCTCTCCTTTCGCTGTTTTAAACTGTGAAATTCCTGCTCTCCTCTCGCTGTTTTAAACTGTGAAATTCCTGCTCTCCTCTCACCGCTTTAAACAGTGAAAATCCTGCTCAACTCTCACTGTTTTAAACTGTGAAAATCCTGCTCACCTCTGGCTCTATTAAAATGTGAAAATCCCGGCTCTCCTCTCGCTGTTTTAAACTGCGAAAATCCTGCTTCACTCTCGCTGTTTTAAACTGTGAAAATCCAGATGTCTCTCGCGTTTTTAAACTGTGAAAATACTGCACACTTCTCGCTGTTTTATATTGTGAAAATCCTGCTCTCCTCTCGCTGTTTTAACCTGTGAAAATCCTGCTTTCCTCTCGCTGTTTTAAACTGTGAAAATCCTGCTTTCCTATCACTGTTTTAAACTGTGAAAATCCCTTGTCACCTCTCGCTGTTTTAAACTGAGAAAATCCTGCTCACCTCTCACTGCTTTAAACTGTGAAAATCCTGCTCACTTCACGCTGTTTTAAACGGTGAAAATCCCAGCTCGACTCTCGCTGTTTTAAACTGTGAAATTCCTGTTCTCCTCTCGCTGTTTTAAACAGTAAAAATCCAGCGCTCCTCTGGCTGTTTCAAAACTGTGAAATTCCCGGCTCCCCTCTCGCTGATTAAAACTGTGAAAATCCTGCTCGCCTCTCGGTTTTTTAAACTGTGAAATTCCTGCTCTCCACTCGCAATTTAATCCGTGAATATACTTCTCTCCTCTCGTTGAATTAAACTGTGAAAATACCTGCTCCCCTCTGGCTGCTTCAATACTGTGAAAATCCCAGCTCAACTCTCGCTGTTTTAAACTGTGAAAATCCTGCTCTCCTCTCGCTGTTTTAAACTGTGAAAATCCTGCTCTCCTCTCGCTGTTTTAAACTGTGAAAATCCTGCTCTCCTCTCGCTGTTTTAAACTGTGAAAATCCTGCTCTCCTCTCGCTGTTTTAAACTGTGAAAATCCTGCTCTCCTCTCGCTGTTTTAAACTGTGAAAATCCTGCTCTCCTCTCGCTGTTTTAAACTGTGAAAATCCTGCTTGCGCTCGCTGTTTTAAACTGTGAAAATCCTGCTCACCTCTCACAGCTGTAAACTGTGAAAATCCTGCTCACTTCTTACAGTTTTAAAGGGTGATAATCCCAGCTCTACTCTCGCTGCTTAAAACTGTGAAAATCCCAGCTCACCTCTCGCTGTTTTAAACTGTGAAATTCCTGCTCTCCACTCGCAATTTAATCCGTGAATATCCTTCTCTCCTCTCGTTGAATTAAACTGTGAAATTACCGGCTCCCCTCTGGCTGCTTCAGTGCTGTGAAAATCCCATCTCACCTCACGCTGTTTGAAACTGTGAAAATCCCAGCTCTCCTCTCGCTGTTTTAAACTGTGAAATTCAGGGTCAGCTCTCACTGTTTTAAACTGTGAAAATCCGGCTCTCATCTGGCTGTTTTAAACTGTGTAAATCCCAGCTCTCCTCTCGCTGTTTTAAACTGTGAAAATCCCAGCTCACCTCTCGTTGTTTTCAACTGTGAAAATCCTGCTATCCTCTCGCTGTTTTAAACTGTGAAAATCACAGCTCTCCTCTCACTGTTTTAAACTGTAAATCCTGTTTTCCTCTGGCTCTTTTAAAATGTGAAAATCCCGGCTCTCCTCTCACTGTTTCAAACTGCGAAAATCCTGCTTCCCTCTCGCTGTTTTAAACTGTGAAAATCCAGATGTCTCTCGCGGTTTTAAACTGTGAAAATACTGCAAACCTCTCGCTGTTTTATATTGTGAAAATCGTGCTCTTCTCTCGCAGATTTAACATGTGAAAATTCCGCTGTCCTCTCGCTGTTTTAAATGGCGAAAATCCTGGCCATCATTTCCCTGTTTTCAACTGTGAAAATCGCAGCACTCCTCTCGGTGTTTGAAATGGTAAAAATCACAGCTCTCCTCTCGCTGTTTTGGACAGTGAAAATGCTGCTCTCCTCTCGCTGTTTTAAACTGTGAAAATCCTGCTCTCCTCTCGCTGTTTTAAACTGTGAAATTCCTGCTCTCCTCTCGCTGTTTTAAACTGTGAAAATCCTGCTCTCCTCTCGCTGTTTTAAACAGTGAAATTCCTGCTCTCCTCGCGCCGTTTTAAACAGTGAAAATCCTGCTCATCTCTCACTGTTTTAAACTGTGAAAATCCTGCTCTCCTCTGGCTCTTTTAAAATGTGAAAATCCCGGCTCCCCTCTCACTGTTTTTAACTGCGAAAATCCTGCTTCCCTCTCGCTGTTTTAAACTGTGAAAATACTGCAAACCTCTCGCTGTTTTATATTGTGAAAATCGGGCTCTTCTCTCGCAGATTTAACCTGTGAAAATTCCGCTGTCCTCTCGCTGTTTTAAATTGCGAAAATCCTGGCCATCATCTCGCTGTTTTCAACTGTGAAAATCACAGCACTCCTCTTGGTGTTTGAAATGGTAAAAATCACAGCTCTTCTCTCGTTGTTTTAGACAGTGAAAATGCTGCTCTCCTCTCGCTGTTTTAAACTGTGAAAATTCTGCTCCCCTCTCGCTGTTTTAAACTGTGAAATTCCTACTCTCCTCTCGCTGTTTTAAACTGTGAAAATCCTGCTCTCCTCTCGCTGTTTTAAACTGTGCAATTCCTGCTCTCCTCTCGCCGTTTTAAACAGTGAAAATCCTGCTCAACACTCACTGTTTTAAACTGTGAAAATCCTGCTCTCCTCTGGCTCTTTTAAAATGTGAAAATCCCGGCTCTCCTCTCGCTGTTTTAACCTGTGAAAATCATGCTTTCCTCTTGCTGTTTTAAACTGTGAAAATCCTGCTTGCCTCTCACTGTTTTAAACCGTGAAAATCCTGCTCTACTCTCGCTGTTTTAAACTGTGAAATTCAGGGTCAGCTCTCACTGTTTTAAACTGTCAAAATCCGGCTCTCCTCTGGCTGTTTTAAACTGTGTAAATCCCAGCTCTCCTCTCACTGTTTTAAACTGTGAAAATCCCAGCTCTCCTCTCACTGTTTTGAACTGTGAAAATCCCAACTCTCCTCTCGCTGTTTTAAACTGTGAAAATCCGGCTCTCCTCTGGCTGTTTCAAACTGTGAAAATCCCAGCTCACCTCTCGTTGTTTTCAACTGTGAATATCGGGCTCTCCTCTCGCTGTTTTAAACTGTGAAAATCCGGCTCTTCTCTGGCTCTTTTAAAATGTGAAAATCCCGGCTCTCCTCTCACTGTTTCAAACTGCGAAAATCCTGCTTCCCTCTCGCTGTTTTAAACTGTGAAAATCCAGATGTCTCTCGCGGTTTTAAACTGTGAAAATACTGCAAACCTCTCGCTGTTTTATATTGTGAAAATCGTGCTCTTCTCTCGCAGATTTAACCTGTGAAATTTCCGCTGTCCTCTCGTTGTTTTAAATTGCGAAAATCCTGGCCATCATCTCGCTGTTTTCAACTGTGAAAATCACAGCACTCCTCTCGGTGTTTGAAATGGTAAAAACCACAGCTCTTCTCTCGTTGTTTTAGACAGTGAAAATGCTGCTCTCCTCTCGCTGTTTTAAACAGTGAAATTCCTGCTCTCCTCTCTCCGTTTTAAACAGTGAAAATCCTGCTCTCCTCTCGCTGTTTTAAACTGTGAAAATCCCAGTTCAACTCTCGCTGTTTTAAACTGTGAAATTCAGGGTCAGCTCTCACTGTTTTAAACTGTGAAAATCCTGCTCTCCTCTCACTGTTTTAAACTGTGAAAATCCCAGCTCTCTTCTCGCTGTTTTAAACTGTGAAAATCCGGCTCTCCTCTCGCTGTTTTAAACTGTGAAAATCCCAGCTCACCTCTCGCTGTTTTAAACTGTGAATATCGGGCTCTCCTCTCGCTGTTTTAAACTGTGAAAATCCGGCTCTCCTCTGGCTCTTTTAAAATGTGAAAATCCCGGCTCTCCTCTCACTGTTTCAATCTGCGAAAATCCTGCTTCCCTCTCGCTGTTTTAAACTGTGAAAATCCAGATGTCTCTCGCGGTTTTAAACTGTGAAAATACTGCAAACCTCTCGCTGTTTTATATTGTGAAAATCGTGCTCTTCTCTCGCAGATTTAACCTGTGAAAATTCCGCTGTCCTCTCGCTGTTTTAAATTGCGAAAATCCTGGCATTCATCTCGCTGTTTTCAACTGTGAAAATCACAGCACTCCTCTCGGTGTTTGAAATGGTAAAAATCACAGCTCTTCTCTCGTTGTTTTAGACAGTGAAAATGCTGCTCTCCTCTCTCCGTTTTAAACAGTGAAAATCCTGCTCTCCTCTCGCTGTTTTAAACGGTGAAATTCCTGCTCTCCTCTCGCCGTTTTAAACAGTGAAAATCCTGCTCAACTCTCACTGTTTTAAACTGTGAAAATGCTGCTCTCCTCTGGCTCTTTTAAAATGTGAAAATCCCGGCTCTCCTCTCGCTGTTTTAAACTGTGAAAATCCAGATGTCTCTCGCGGTTTTAAACTGTGAAAATACTGCACACCTCTCGCTGTTTTATATTGTGAAAATCCTGCTCTCCTCTCGCTGTTTTAACCTGTGAAAATCCTGCTTTCCTCTCGCTGTTTTAAACTGTGAAAATCCCTTGTCTCCTCTCACTGTTTTAAACTGTGAAAATCCCTTGTCACCTCTCGCTGTTTTAAACTGAGAAAATCCTGCTCACCTCTCACTGCTTTAAACTGTGAAAATCCTGCTCACTTCACTCTGTTTTAAACGGTGAAAATCCCAGCTCGACTCTCGCTGTTTTTAACTGTGAAATTCCTGCTGTCCTCTCGCTGTTTTAAACAGTAAAAATCCAGCGCTCCTCTGGCTGTTTCAAAACTGTGAAATTCCCGGCTCCCCTCTCGCTGAATAAAACTGTGAAAATCCTGCTTTCCTCTCGGAGTTTAAAACTGTGAAAATCCTGCTCTCCTCTCGCTGTTTTAAACTGTGAAAATCCTGCTCACCTCTCACAGCTGTAAACTGTGAAAATCCTGCTCACTTCTCACAGTTTTAAAGGGTGATAATCCCAGCTCTACTCTCGCTGTTTAAAACTGTGAAAATCCCAGCTCACCTCTCGCTGTTTTAAACTGTGAAATTCTTGCTCTACTCTCGCTGTTTTAAGCTGTGAAATTCCTGCTCTCCACTCGCAATTTAATCTGTGAATATCCTTCTCTCCTCTCGTTGAATTAAACTGTGAAATTACCTGCTCCCCTCTGGCTGCTTCAGTGCTGTGAAAATCCCATCTCACCTCTCGCTGTTTTAAACTGTGAAAATCCCAGCTCCCCTCTCGCTGTTTTAAACTGTGAAATTCAGGGTCAGCTCTCACTGTTTTAAACTGTGAAAATCCGGCTCTCCTCTGGCTGTTTTAAACTGTGAAAATCCCAGCTCACCTCTCGTTGTTTTAAACTGTGAAAATCCTGTTCTCCTCTGGCTCTTTTAAAATGTGAAAATGTGTAAACGGTTAAAATCACAGCTCTACTTTCGCTGTTTTAAACTGTGGAATTCCTGCTCTCCTCTCGCTGTTTTAAACAGTGAAATTCCTGCTCAACTCTCGATGTTTTAAACTGTGAAAATCCTGCTCTCCTCTAGCTCTTTAAAAATGTGGAAATCCTGGCTCTCCTCTCACTGTTTTAAACTGCGAAAATCCTGCTTCCCTCTTGCTGTTTTAAACTGTGAAAATCCAGATGTCTATCGCAGTTTTAAACTGTGAAATTACTGCACACCTCCCGCTGTTTTATATTGTGAAAATCGGGCTCTACTCTCGCTGTTTTAACCTGTGAAAATTGTGCTGTCCTCTCGGTGTTTTAAAATGCGAAAATCCTGGCCAACATTCCCTGTTTTCAACTGTGAAAATCACAGCACTCCTCTCGGTGTTTGAAACGGTAAAAATCACAGCTCTCCTCTCGTTGTTTTACATTGTGAAAATCGTGCTCACCTCGCATTGTTTTAAAGGGTGAAAATCCGGCTCTCTGCTCTTTGTTTTAAACAGTGAAAATCCTGCTCCCTTCTGGCTGCTTCAATACTGTGAAAATCCCAGCTCACCTCTCGCTGTTTTAAACTGTGAAATTCCTGCTCTCCTTTCGCTGTTTTAAACTGTGAAAATCCTGCACTCCTCTGGCTGTTTCAAAACTGTGAAAATCCCGGCTCACCTCTCGCTGATTAAAACGGTGAAAATCCTGCTCTCCTCTCGGTGTTTTAAACTGTGAAAATCCTGCTCACCTCTCACTGCTTTAAACTGTGAAAATCCTGCTCACTTCACGCTGTTTTAAACGGTGAAAATCCCAGCTCTACTCTCGCTGTTTTAAACTGTGAAAATCCCAGCTCTACACTTGCTGTTTTAAACTGTGAAATACCTGCTCTCCACTCGCAATTTAATCCGTGAATATCCTTCTCTCCTCTCGTTGAATTAAACTGTGAAAATACCTGCTCCCCTCTGGCTGCTTCAATACTGTGAAAATCCCATCTCACCTCTCGCTGTTTTAAACTGTGAAAATCCTGCGCTCCGCTCGCTGATTAAAACTGTGAAATTCAGGGTCAGCTCTCACTGTTTTAAACAGTGAAAATCCTGCTCTCCTATCACTGTTTTAAACTGCGAAAATCCTGATTCCCTCTCGCTGTTTTAAACTGTGAAAATCCAGATGTCTCTCGCGGTTTTAAACTGTGAAAATACTGCACACCTCTCGCTGTTTTATATTGTGAAAATCGTGCTCTCCTCTCGCGGTTTTAACCTGTGAAAATTCCGCTGTCCTCTCGCTGTTTTAAATTGCGAAAATCCTTGCCAACATCTCCCTGTTTTCAACTGTGAAAATCACAACACTCCTCTCGGTGTTTGAAATGGTAAAAATCACAGCTCTCTTCTCGTTGTTTTAAACTGTGAAAATCCTGCTCACCTCTCACTGTTTTAAACTGTGAAAATCCCAGCTCACATCTCACTGTTTTAAACTGTGAAAATCCCAGCTCACCTCTCACTGTTTTAAACTGTGAAAATCCTGCTCTCCTCTCGCTGTTTTAAACTGTGATAATCCCAGCTCACCTCTCACTGTTTTAAACTGTGAAAATCCTGCTCACCTCTCGCTGTTTTAAACTGTGAAAATCCCGGCTCACCTCTCGCTGTTTTAAACTCCAATAATCCCAGCTCTCCTCTCGCTGTTTTACACTGTGAAAATCTGGCTCTCCTCTCGCTGTTTTAAACTGTGAAATTCCTGCTCTCCACTCGCTGTTTTAATCCGTGAAAATCCTTCTCCCCTCTCGCTGATTTGAACTGTGAAAATCCGGGCTCCCCTCTCGCTGTTTTAAACTGTGAAAACCCTGCTCTCCTCTCGCTGTTTTATACTGTGCAAATCCTGCTCTCCTCTTGCTGTTTTAAACTTGCAAAATCCTGCTCTAGAATCGCTGTTTTAAAATGTGAAAATCCAGCTCCCCTCTGGTTGCTTCAATACTGTGAAAATCCAAGCTCACCTCTCGCTGTTTTAAACTGTGAAATTCTTGCTCTCCTTGCGCTGTTTTAAACAGTGAAAATCCTGCTCTCCTCTCGGTGTTTTAAACTGTGAAAATCCTGCTCTCCTCTCGCTGTTTTAAACTATGAAAATCCTGCTCTCCTCTCGCTGTTTTAAACTGTGAAAATCCTGCTCTCCTCTCGCTGTTTTAAACTGTGAAAATCCTGCTCTCCTCTCGCTGTTTTAAACTGTGAAAATCCTGCTCTCCTCTCGCTGTTTCAAACTGTGAAAATCCTGCTCTCCTCTCGCTGTTTTAAACTGTGAAAATCCTGCTCACCCCTCACTTTTTAAACTGTGAAAATCCTGCTCATTTCACGCTGTTTTAAACGGTGAAAATCCCAGCTCTACTCTCGCTGTTTTAAACTGTGAAAATCCCAGCTCTACTCTCGCTGTTTTAAACTGTGAAATTCCTGCTTCCCTCTTGCTGTTTTAAATTGTGAAAATCCTGGACAACATTTCCCTGTTTTCAACTGTGAAAATCGCAGCACTCCTCTCGGTGTTTGAAATGGTAAAAATCACAGCTCTTCTCTTGTTGTTTTACACTGTGAAAATCGTGCACACCTCTCGCTGTTTTAAACTGTGAAAATCCTGCTCTCCTCTCGCTGTTTTAAACTGTAAAAATCCTGCTCTCCTCTCGCTGTTTTAAACTGTGAAATTCCGGCTCACCTCTCACTACTGTAAACAGTGAAAATCCTGCTCACTTCACTTTGTCTTAAACAGTTAAAATCACAGCTCTCCTCTCGCTGTTTTAAACTGTGGAATTCCTGCTCTCCTCTCGTTCTTTTGAACAGTGAAAATTCTGCTCTCCTCTCGCTATTTTAAACAGTGAAAATCCTGCTCAACTCTCGCTGTTTTAAACTGTGAAATTCAGGGTCCACTCTCACTGTTTTAAACTGTGAAAATCCTGCTCTCCTCTGGCTCTTTTAAAATGTGAAAATCCCGGCTCTCCTCTCACTGTTTTAAACTGCGAAAATCCTGCTTCCCTCTCGCTGTTTTAAACTGTGAAAATCCAGATGTCTCTTGCGGTTTTAAACTGTGAAAATACTGCACACCTCTCGCTGTTTTATATTGTGAAAAACGTGCTCTTCTCTCGCAGATTTAACCTGTGAAAATCCTGTTTTCCTCTCGCTGTTTTAAACTGTGAAAATCCTGGCCATCATCTCCCTGTTTTCAACTGTGAAAATCGCAGCACTCCTCTCGGTGTTTGAAACGGTAAAAATCACAGCTCTCCTCTCGTTGTTTTAAACTGTGAAAACCCTGCGCTCCTCTCGCTGTTTTAAACTGTGAAAATCCTGCTCTCCTCTCGCTGTTTTAAACTGTGAAAATCCTGCTCTCCTCTCGCTGTTTTAAACTGTGAAAATCCTGCTCTCCTCTCGCTGTTTTAAACTGTGAAAAAACCTGCTCTCCTCTCGCTGTTTTAAACTGTGAAAATCCTGCTCAATTCTCACAGTTTTAAAGTGTGAAAATCCCAGCTCTACTCTCGCTGTTTTAAACTGTGAAAATCCTGCTCCTCTCTCACTGTTTTAAACTGTGAAAATCCCTTGTCAACTCTCTCTGTTTTAAACTGAGAAAATCCTGCTCACCTCTCACTGCTTTAAACTGTGAAAATCCTGCTCACTTCACGCTGTATTAAACAGTGAAAATCCCAGCTCTACTCTCGCTATTTTAAACTATGAAATTTCTGCTCTCCTCTCGCTGTTTTAAACTGTGAAAATCCTTCACACCTCTCACTGCTTTAAACTGTGAAAATCCTGCTCACTTCACGCTGTTTTAAATGGTGAAAATCCCAGCTCTACTCTCGCTGTTTTAAACTGTGAAAATCCCAGCTCTACTCTCGCTGTTTTAAACTGTGAAATTCCTGCTCTCCACTTGCAATTTAATCCGTGAATATCCTTCTCTCCTCTCGTTGAATTAAACTGTGAAAGTACCTGCACCCCTCTGGCTGCTTCAATACTGTGAAAATCCCATCTCACCTCTCGCTGTTTTAAACTGTGAAATTCCTGCTCTCCTCTCGCTGTTTTAAACTGTGAAATTCAGGGTCAGCTCTCACTGTTTTAAACTGTGAAAATCCGGCTCTCCTCTGGCTGTTTTAAACTGTGTAAATCCCAGCTCTCCTCTCGCTGTTTAAAACTGTGAAAATCCCAGCTCACCTCTCACTGTTTAAAACTGTGAAAATCTGGCTTTCCTCTCGCTGTTTTAAATTGTGAAAATCCTGCTCACCTCTCGCTATTTTAAACTGTGAATATCGAGCTCTCCTCTCGCTGTTTTAAACTGTGAAAATCCCAGCTCACCTCTCGCTGTTTTCAACTGTGAAAATCCTGCTCTCCTCTGGCTCTTTTAAAATGTGAAAATCCCGGCTCTCCTCTCACTGTTTCAAACTGCAAAAATCCTGCTTCCCTCTCGCTGTTTTAAACTGTGAAAATCCAGATGTCTCTCGCGGTTTTAAACTGTGAAAAAACTGCACACCTCTCGCTGTTTTATATTGTGAAAATCCTGCTCTTCTCTCACTGTTTTATTCTGTGAAAATTCCGTTGTCCTCTCGCTGTTTTAAATTGCGAAAATCCTGGCCAACATCTCCCTGTTTTCAACTGTTAAAATCGCAGCACTCCTCTTGGTGTTTGAAACGGAAAAAAATCACAGCTCTCCTCTCGCTGTTTTACACTGTGAAAATGCTGCTCTCCTCTCACTGTTTTAAACTGTGAAAATCCTGCTCACCTCTCACTGCTGTAAACAGTGAAAATCCTGCTCACTTCACGCTGTTTTAAACGGTTAAAATCACAGCTCTACTTTCGCTGTTTTAAACTGTGGAATTCCTGCTCTCCTCTCGCTGTTTTAAACAGTGAAATTCCTGCTCAACTCTCGCTGTTTTAAACTGTGAAAATCCTGC
Source organism: Isurus oxyrinchus (assembly GCA_026770705.1). Lineage (NCBI taxonomy): Eukaryota > Metazoa > Chordata > Chondrichthyes > Lamniformes > Lamnidae > Isurus > Isurus oxyrinchus. Next base: position 278,622 of record JANJGN010000464.1, on the reverse strand, counting down.
TCTCCTCTAGCTCTTTAAAAATGTGGAAATCCCGGCTCTCCTCTCACTGTTTTAAACTGTGAATATCGAGATCTCCTCTCGCTGTTTTAAACTGTGAAAATCCCAGCTCACCTCTCGCTGTTTTCAACTGTGAAAATCCTGCTCTCCTCTGGCTCTTTTAAAATGTGAAAATCCCGGCTCTCCTCTCACTGTTTCAAACTGCGAAAATCCTGCTTCCCTCTCGCTGTTTTAAACTGTGAAAATCCAGATGTCTATCGCGGTTTTAAACTGTGAAATTACTGCACACCTCTCGCTGTTTTATATTGTGAAAATCGGGCTCTACTCTCGCTGTTTTAACCTGTGAAAATTATGCTGTCCTCTCGGTGTTTTAAAATGCGAAAATCCTGGCCAACATTCCCTGTTTTCAACTGTGAAAATCAGAGCACTCCTCTCGGTGTGTGAAACGGTAAAAATCACAGCTCTCCTCTCGTTGTTTTACAGTGTGAAAATCGTGCTCACCTCGCATTGTTTTAAAGTGTGAAAATCCCAGCTCTACTCTCGCTGTTTTAAACTGTGAAAATCCCAGCTCTACTCTCGTTGTTTTAAACTGTGAAATTCCTGCTCTCCACTTGCAATTTAATCCGTGAATATCCTTCTCTCCTCTCGTTGAATTAAACTGTGAAAATAGCTGCACCCCTCTGGCTGCTTCAATACTGTGAAAATCCCATCTCACCTGTCGCTGTTTTAAACTGTGAAAATCCTGCTCTCCGCTCGCTGATTTAAACTGTGAAAATCCTGCTCTCCTCTAGCTGTTTTAAACTGTGAAATTCAGGGTCAGCTCTCACTGTTTTAAACTGTAAAAATCAAGCTCTACTCTCGCTGTTTTAAACTGTGAAAATCTCAGCTCACCTCTCGCTGTTTTAAACTGTGAATATCGGGCTCTCCTCTCACTGTTTTAAACTGTGAAAATCCTGCACAACACTCGCTGTTTTAAACTGCGAAAATCCTGCTTCCCTCTCGCTGTTTTAAACTGTGAAAATCCAGACGTCTCTCGCGGTTTTAAACTGTGAAAATACTGCACACCTCTCGCTGTTTTATATTGTGAAAATCGTGCTCTTCTCTCGCAGATTTAACCTGTGAAAATCCTGCTTGCCTCTCGCTGTTTTAAACTGTGAAAATCCTGGCCATCATCTCCCTGTTTTCAACTGTGAAAATCGCAGCACTCCTCCCGGTGTTTGAAACGGTAAAAATCACAGCTCTCCTCTCGTTGTTTTACACTGTGAAAATCCTGCTCTCCTCTCGCTGTTTTAAACTGTGAAAATCCTGCTCTCCTCTCGCTGTTTTAAACTGTGAAAATCCTGCTCTCCTCTCGCTGTTTTAAACTGTGAAAATCCTGCTCTCCTCTCGCTGTTTTAAACTGTGAAAATCCTGCACTCCTCTCGCTGTTTTAAACTGTGAAAATCCTGCTCTCCTCTCGCTGTTTAAAACTGTGAAATTCCTGCTCTCCTCTCTCCGTTTTAAACAGTGAAATTCCTGCTCACCTCTCACTGCTGTAAACAGTGAAAATCCTGCTCACTTCACGCTGTTTTAAACGGTTAAAATCACATCTCTACTCTCGCTGTTTTAAACTGTGGAATTCCTGCTCTCCTCTCGCTGTTTTAAACAGTGAAATACTGCTCAATTCTCGCTGTTTTAAACTGTGAAATTCAGGGTCAACTCTCACTGTTTTAAACTGTGAAAATCCTGCTCTCCTCTGGCTCTTTTAAAATGTGAAAATCCCGGCTCTCCTCTCACTGTTTTAAACTACGAAAATCCTGCTTCCCTCTCGCTGTTTTAAACTTTGAAAATCCAGATGTCTCTCCCGGTTTTAAACTGTGAAAATACTGCACACCTCTCGCTGTTTTATATTGTGAAAAAAGTGCTCTTCTCTCACAGTTTTAACCTGTGAAATTCCTGCTTGCCACTCGCTGTTTTAAAATGCGAAAATCCTGGCCAACATTCCCTGTTTTCAACTGTGAAAATCACAGCACTCCTCTCGGTGTTTGAAACGGTAAGAATCACAGCTCTCCTCTCGTTGTTTTAAACTGTGAAAATCCTGCTCACCTCGCATTGTTTTAAAGTGTGAAAATCCGGCTCTCTGCTCGCTGTTTTAAACAGTGAAAATCCTGCTCCCCTCTGGCTGCTTCAATTCTGTGAAAATCCCAGCTCACCTCTCGCTGTTTTAAACTGTGAAATTCCTGCTCTCCTTTTGCTGTTTTAAACAGTGAAAATCCTGCTCTCCTCTCGCTGTTTCAAAATTGTGAAAATCCCGGCTCACCTCTCGCTGATTAAAACTGTGAAAATCCTGCTCTCCTCTCGGTGTTTTAAACTGTGAAAATCCTGCTCACCTCTCACTGCTTTAAACTGTGAAAATCCTGCTCACTTCACGCTGTTTTAAACGGTGAAAATCCCAGCTCTACTCTCGCTGTTTTAAACCGTGAAAATCCCAGCTCTACTCTCGCTGTTTCAAACTGTGAAAATCCCAGCTCTACTCTCGCTGTTTTAAACTGTGAAAATCCCAGCTCTACTCTCGCTGTTTTAAACTGTGAAATACCCGCTCTCCACTCGCAATTTAATCCGTGAATATCCTTCTCTCCTCTCGTTGAATTAAACTGTGAAAATACCTGCTCCCCTCTGGCTGCTTCAATACTGTGAAAATCCCAGCTCACCTCTCGTTGTTTTAAACTGTGAAAATCCTGCGCTCCGCTCGCTGATTAAAACTGTAAAATTCAGGGTCAGCTCTCACTGTTTTAAACTGTGAAAATCCCGGCTCTCCTCTCACTGTTTTAAACATCGAAAATCCTGCTTCCCTCTCGCTGTTTTAAACTGTGAAAATCCAGATGTCTCTCGCGGTTTTAAACTGTGAAAATACTGCACACCTCTCGCTGTTTTATATTGTGAAAATCGTGCTCTCCTCTCGCGGTTTTACCCTGTGAAAATTCCGCTGTCCTCTCGCTGTTTTAAATTGCGAAAATCCTGACCAACATCTCCCTGTTTTCAACTGTGAAAATCACAGCACTCCTCTCGGTGTTTGAAATGGTAAAAATCACAGCTCTATTCTCGTTGTTTTAAACTGTGAAAATCCTGCTCACCTCTCACTGTTTTAAACTGTGAAAATCCCAGCTCACCTCTCACTGTTTTAAACTGTGAAAATCCTGCTCACCTCTCACTGTTTTAAACTGTGAAAATCCCAGCTCACCTCTCACTGTTTTAAACTGTGAAAATCCTGCTCTCCTCTCGCTGTTTTAAACTGTGAAAATCCCAGCTCACATCTCACTGTTTTAAACTGTGAAAATCCTGCTCACCTCTCGCGGTTTTAAACTGTGAAAATACTGCACACCTCTCGCTGTTTTATATTGTGAAAATCCTGCTCTTCTCTCGCAGATTTAAACTTTGAAAATTCCGCTGTCCTCTCGCTGTTTTAAATTGCGAAAATCCTGGCCAACATCTCCCTGTTTTCAACTGTGAAAATCGCAGCACTCCTCTCGGTGTTTGAAACGGTAAAACTCACAGCTCTCCTCTCGCTGTTTTACACTGTGAAAATCCTGCTCTCCTCTCGCTGTTTTAAACTGTGAAAATCCTGCTCACCTCTCACTGTTTTAAACTGTGAAAATCCTGCTCACCTCTCACTGCTGTAAATAGTGAAAATCCTGCTCACTTCACGCTGTTTTAAATGGTTAAAATCACAGCTCTACTTTCGCTGTTTTAAACTGTGGAATTCCTGCTCTCCTCTCGATGTTTTAAACTGTGAAAATCCTGCTCTCCTCTAGCTCTTTAAAAATGTGGAAATCCTGGCTCTCCTCTCACTGTTTTAAACTGCGAAAATCCTGCTTCCCTCTCGCTGTTTTAAACTGTGAAAATCCAGATGTCTATCGCGGTTTTTAACTGTGAAATTACTGCACACCTCTCGCTGTTTTATATTGTGAAAATCGGGCTCTACTCTCGCTGTTTTAACCTGTGAAAATTGTGCTGTCCTCTCGGTGTTTTAAAAAGCGAAAATCCTGGCCAACATTCCCTGTTTTCAACTGTGAAAATCACAGCACTCCTCTCGGTGTTTGAAACGGTAAAAATCACAGCTCTCCTCTCGTTGTTTTACATTGTGAAAATCGTGCTCACCTCGCATTGTTTTAAAGTGTGAAAATCCGTCTCTCTGCTCGCTGTTTTAAACAGTGAAAATCCTGCTCCCTTCTGGCTGCTTCAATACTGTGAAAATCCCAGCTCACCTCTCGCTGTTTTAAACTGTGAAATTCCTGCTCTCCTTTCGCTGTTTTAAACTGTGAAAATTCAGCGCTCCTCTGGCTGTTTCAAAACTGTGAAAATCACGGCTCACCTCTCGCTGATTAAAACTGTGAAAATCCTGCTCTCCTCTCGGTGTTTTAAACTGTGAAAATCCTGCTCACCTCTCACTGCTTTAAACTGTGAAAATCCTGCTCACTTCACGCTGTTTTAAACGGTGAAAATCCCAGCTCTACTCTCGCTGTTTTAAACTGTGAAAATCCCAGCTCTACTCTCGCTGTTTCAAACTGTGAAAATCCCAGCTCTACTCTCGCTGTTTTAAACTGTGAAAATCCCAGCTCTACTCTCGCTGTTTTAAACTGTGAAATACCCGCTCTCCACTCGCAATTTAATCCGTGAATATCCTTCTCTCCTCTCGGTGAATTAAACTGTGAAAATACCTGCACCCCTCTGGCTGCTTCAATAGTGTGAAAATCCCATCTCACCTCTCGCTGTTTTAAACTGTGAAAATCCTGCTCTCCTTTCGCTGTTTTAAACTGTGAAAATCCCAGCTCTGCTCTCGCTGTTTTAAACTGTGAAAGTCAGGGTCAGCTCTCACGGTTTTAAACTGTGAAAATCCAGCTCTCCTCTCGTTGTTTTAACCTGTGAAAATCCCAGCTCACCTCTCGTTGTTTTAAACTGTGAAAATCCTGCGCTCCGCTCGCTGATTAAAACTGTAAAATTCAGGGTCAGCTCTCACTGTTTTAAACTGTGAAAATCCCGGCTCTCCTCTCACTGTTTTAAACTACGAAAATCCTGCTTCCCTCTCGCTGTTTTAAACTTTGAAAATCCAGATGTCTCTCCCGGTTTTAAACTGTGAAAATACTGCACACCTCTCGCTGTTTTATATTGTGAAAAAAGTGCTCTTCTCTCACAGTTTTAACCTGTGAAATTCCTGCTTGCCACTCGCTGTTTTAAAATGCGAAAATCCTGGCCAACATTCCCTGTTTTCAACTGTGAAAATCACAGCACTCCTCTCGGTGTTTGAAACGGTAAGAATCACAGCTCTCCTCTCGTTGTTTTAAACTGTGAAAATCCTGCTCACCTCGCATTGTTTTAAAGTGTGAAAATCCGGCTCTCTGCTCGCTGTTTTAAACAGTGAAAATCCTGCTCCCCTCTGGCTGCTTCAATTCTGTGAAAATCCCAGCTCACCTCTCGCTGTTTTAAACTGTGAAATTCCTGCTCTCCTTTTGCTGTTTTAAACAGTGAAAATCCTGCTCTCCTCTCGCTGTTTCAAAACTGTGAAAATCCCGGCTCACCTCTCGCTGATTAAAACTGTGAAAATCCTGCTCTCCTCTCGGTGTTTTAAACTGTGAAAATCCTGCTCACCTCTCACTGCTTTAAACTGTGAAAATCCTGCTCACTTCACGCTGTTTTAAACGGTGAAAATCCCAGCTCTACTCTCGCTGTTTTAAACCGTGAAAATCCCAGCTCTACTCTCGCTGTTTCAAACTGTGAAAATCCCAGCTCTACTCTCGCTGTTTTAAACTGTGAAAATCCCAGCTCTACTCTCGCTGTTTTAAACTGTGAAATACCCGCTCTCCACTCGCAATTTAATCCGTGAATATCCTTCTCTCCTCTCGTTGAATTAAACTGTGAAAATACCTGCTCCCCTCTGGCTGCTTCAATACTGTGAAAATCCCAGCTCACCTCTCGTTGTTTTAAACTGTGAAAATCCTGCGCTCCGCTCGCTGATTAAAACTGTAAAATTCAGGGTCAGCTCTCACTGTTTTAAACTGTGAAAATCCCGGCTCTCCTCTCACTGTTTTAAACATCGAAAATCCTGCTTCCCTCTCGCTGTTTTAAACTGTGAAAATCCAGATGTCTCTCGCGGTTTTAAACTGTGAAAATACTGCACACCTCTCGCTGTTTTATATTGTGAAAATCGTGCTCTCCTCTCGCGGTTTTACCCTGTGAAAATTCCGCTGTCCTCTCGCTGTTTTAAATTGCGAAAATCCTGACCAACATCTCCCTGTTTTCAACTGTGAAAATCACAGCACTCCTCTCGGTGTTTGAAATGGTAAAAATCACAGCTCTATTCTCGTTGTTTTAAACTGTGAAAATCCTGCTCACCTCTCACTGTTTTAAACTGTGAAAATCCCAGCTCACCTCTCACTGTTTTAAACTGTGAAAATCCTGCTCACCTCTCACTGTTTTAAACTGTGAAAATCCCAGCTCACCTCTCACTGTTTTAAACTGTGAAAATCCTGCTCTCCTCTCGCTGTTTTAAACTGTGAAAATCCCAGCTCACCTCTCACTGTTTTAAACTGTGAAAATCCTGCTCACCTCTCGCGGTTTTAAACTGTGAAAATACTGCACACCTCTCGCTGTTTTATATTGTGAAAATCCTGCTCTTCTCTCGCAGATTTAAACTTTGAAAATTCCGCTGTCCTCTCGCTGTTTTAAATTGCGAAAATCCTGGCCAACATCTCCCTGTTTTCAACTGTGAAAATCGCAGCACTCCTCTCGGTGTTTGAAACGGTAAAACTCACAGCTCTCCTCTCGCTGTTTTACACTGTGAAAATCCTGCTCTCCTCTCGCTGTTTTAAACTGTGAAAATCCTGCTCACCTCTCACTGTTTTAAACTGTGAAAATCCTGCTCACCTCTCACTGCTGTAAATAGTGAAAATCCTGCTCACTTCACGCTGTTTTAAATGGTTAAAATCACAGCTCTACTTTCGCTGTTTTAAACTGTGGAATTCCTGCTCTCCTCTCGATGTTTTAAACTGTGAAAATCCTGCTCTCCTCTAGCTCTTTAAAAATGTGGAAATCCTGGCTCTCCTCTCACTGTTTTAAACCGTGAAAATACTGCACACCTCTCGCTGTTTTATATTGTGAAAATCCTGCTCTTCTCTCGCAGATTTAAACTTTGAAAATTCCGCTGTCCTCTCGCTGTTTTAAATTGCGAAAATCCTGGCCAACATCTCCCTGTTTTCAACTGTGAAAATCGCAGCACTCCTCTCGGTGTTTGAAACGGTAAAACTCACAGCTCTCCTCTCGCTGTTTTACACTGTGAAAATCCTGCTCTCCTCTCGCTGTTTTAAACTGTGAAAATCCTGCTCACCTCTCACTGTTTTAAACTGTGAAAATCCTGCTCACCTCTCACTGCTGTAAATAGTGAAAATCCTGCTCACTTCACGCTGTTTTAAATGGTTAAAATCACAGCTCTACTTTCGCTGTTTTAAACTGTGGAATTCCTGCTCTCCTCTCGATGTTTTAAACTGTGAAAATCCTGCTCTCCTCTAGCTCTTTAAAAATGTGGAAATCCTGGCTCTCCTCTCACTGTTTTAAACTGCGAAAATCCTGCTTCCCTCTCGCTGTTTTAAACTGTGAAAATCCAGATGTCTATCGCGGTTTTTAACTGTGAAATTACTGCACACCTCTCGCTGTTTTATATTGTGAAAATCGGGCTCTACTCTCGCTGTTTTAACCTGTGAAAATTGTGCTGTCCTCTCGGTGTTTTAAAATGCGAAAATCCTGGCCAACATTCCCTGTTTTCAACTGTGAAAATCACAGCACTCCTCTCGGTGTTTGAAACGGTAAAAATCACAGCTCTCCTCTCGTTGTTTTACATTGTGAAAATCGTGCTCACCTCGCATTGTTTTAAAGTGTGAAAATCCGGCTCTCTGCTCGCTGTTTTAAACAGTGAAAATCCTGCTCCCTTCTGGCTGCTTCAATACTGTGAAAATCCCAGCTCACCTCTCGCTGTTTTAAACTGTGAAATTCCTGCTCTCCTTTCGCTGTTTTAAACTGTGAAAATTCAGCGCTCCTCTGGCTGTTTCAAAACTGTGAAAATCACGGCTCACCTCTCGCTGATTAAAACTGTGAAAATCCTGCTCTCCTCTCGGTGTTTTAAACTGTGAAAATCCTGCTCACCTCTCACTGCTTTAAACTGTGAAAATCCTGCTCACTTCACGCTGTTTTAAACGGTGAAAATCCCAGCTCTACTCTCGCTGTTTTAAACTGTGAAAATCCCAGCTCTACTCTCGCTGTTTCAAACTGTGAAAATCCCAGCTCTACTCTCGCTGTTTTAAACTGTGAAAATCCCAGCTCTACTCTCGCTGTTTTAAACTGTGAAATACCCGCTCTCCACTCGCAATTTAATCCGTGAATATCCTTCTCTCCTCTCGGTGAATTAAACTGTGAAAATACCTGCACCCCTCTGGCTGCTTCAATAGTGTGAAAATCCCAGCTCTCCTCTCGCTGTTTTAAACTGTGAAAATCCTGCTCTCCTTTCGCTGTTTTAAACTGTGAAAATCCCAGCTCTCCTCTCGCTGTTTTAAACTGTGAAAGTCAGGGTCAGCTCTCACGGTTTTAAACTGTGAAAATCCAGCTCTCCTCTCGTTGTTTTAACCTGTGAAAATCCCAGCTCACCTCTCGTTGTTTTAAACTGTGAAAATCCTGCGCTCCGCTCGCTGATTAAAACTGTAAAATTCAGGGTCAGCTCTCACTGTTTTAAACTGTGAAAATCCCGGCTCTCCTCTCACTGTTTTAAACTGCGAAAATCCTGCTTCCCTCTCGCTGTTTTAAACTGTGAAAATACAGATGTCTCTCGTGGTTTTAAACTGTGAAAATACTGCACACCTCTCGCTGTTTTATATTGTGAAAATCGTGCTCTCCTCTCGCGGTTTTAACCTGTGAAAATTCCGCTGTCCTCTCGCTGTTTTAAATTGCGAAAATCCTGACCAACATCTCCCTGTTTTCAACTGTGAAAATCACAGCACTCCTCTCGGTGTTTGAAATGGTAAAAATCACAGCTCTCTTCTCGTTGTTTTAAACTGTGAAAATCCTGCTCACCTCTCACTGTTTTAAACTGTGAAAATCCCAGCTCACCTCTCACTGTTTTAAACTGTGAAAATCCCAGCTCACCTCTCACTGTTTTAAACTGTGAAAATCCTGCTCTCCTCTTGCTGTTTTAAACTGTGAAAATCCCAGCTCACCTCTCACTGTTTTAAACTGTGAAAATCCTGCTCACCTCTCGCTGATTTAAACTGTGAAAATCCCGGCTCACCTCTCGCTGTTTTAAACTCCAATAATCCCAGCTCTCCTCTCGCTGTTTTAAACTGTGAAAATCTGGCTCTCCTCTCGCTGTTTTAAACTGTGAAATTCCTGCTCTCCACTCGCTGTTTTAATCCGTGAAAATCCTTCTCCCCTCTCGCTGATTTGAACTGTGAAAATCCCGGCTCCCCTCTCGCTGTTTTAAACTGTGAAAACCCTGCTCTCCTCTCGCTGTTTTATACTGTGCAAATCCTGCTCTCCTCTCGCTGTTTTAAACTTGCAAAATCCTGCTCTAGATTCGCTGTTTTAAAATGTGAAAATCCAGCTCCCCTCTGGTTCCTTCAATACTGTGAAAATCCCAGCTCACCTCTCGCTGTTTTAAACTGTGAAATTCCTGCTCTCCTTGCGCTGTTTTAAACAGTGAAAATCCTGCTCCCCTCTCGCTGTTTTAAACTGTGAAATTCCTGCTCTCCTCTCGCTGTTTTAAACAGTAAAAATCCAGCGCTCCTCTGGCTGTTTCAAAACTGTGAAAATCCCGGCTCCCCTCTGGCTGATTAAAACTGTGAAAATCTTGCTCTCCTCTCACTGTTTTAAACTGTGAAAATCCTGCTCCCCTCTCACTGTTTTAAACGGTGAAAATCCCTTCTCACTTCACGCTGTTTTAAACAGTGAAAATCCCAGCTCACCTCTCGCTGTTTTCAACTGTGAAAATCCTGCTCTCCTCTAGCTCTTTTAAAATGTGAAAATCCCGGCTCTCCTCTCACTGTTTCAAACTGCGAAAATCCTGCTTCCCTCTCGCTGTTTTAAACTGTAAAAATCCAGATGTCTCTCGCGGTTTTAAACTGTGAAAAAACTGCACACCTCTCGCTGTTTTATATTGTGAAAATCCTGCTCTTCTCTCGCTGTTTTATTCTGTGAAAATTCCGCTGTCCTCTCGCTGTTTTAAATTGCGAAAATCCTGGCCAACATCTCCCTGTTTTCAACCGTGAAAATCGCAGCACTCCTCTCGGTGTTTGAAATGGTAAAAGTCACAGCTCTCCTCTCGCTGTTTTACACTGTGAAAATCCTGCTCACCTCGCATTGTTTTAAACTGTGAAAATCCTGCTCACCTCTCACTGTTTTAAGCTGTGAAAATCCTGCTCACCTCTCACTGCTGTAAAAAGTGAAAATCCTGCTCACTTCACGCTGTTTTAAACGGTTAAAATCACAGCGCTACTTTCGCTGTTTTAAACTGTGGAATTCCTGCTCTCCTCTCGCTGTTTTAAACTGTGAAAATCCTGCTCTCCTCTAGCTCTTTAAAAATGTGGAAATCCCGGCTCTCCTCTCACTGTTTTAAACTGCGAAAATCCTGCTTCCCTCTTGCTGTTTTAAACTGTGAAAATCCAGATGTCTATCGCGGTTTAAAACGGTGAAATTACTGCACACCTCTCGCTGTTTTATATTGTGAAAATTGGGCTCTACTCTCGCTGTTTTAACCTGTGAAAATTGTGCTGTCCTCTCGGTGTTTTAAAATGCGAAAATCCTGGCCAACATTCCCTGTTTTCAACTGTGAAAATCATAGCACTCCTCTCGGTGTTTGAAACGGTAAAAATCACAGATCTCCTCTCGTTGTTTTACACTGTAAAAATCCTGCTCTCCTCTCGCTGTTTTAAAATGTGAAAATCCAGCTCTCTGCTCGCTGTTTTAAACATGAAATTCCAGCTCCCTTCTGGCTTCTTCAATACTGTGAAAATCCCAGCTCACCTCTCGCTGTTTTAAACTGTGAAATTCCTGCTCTCCTTTCGCTGTTTTAAACAGAGAAAATCCTGCTCACCTCTGGCTGTTTCAAAACTGTGAAAATCCCGGCTCACCTCTCGCTGATTAAAACTGTGAAAATCCTGCTCTCCTCTCGGTGTTTTAAACTATGAAATTCCTGCTCTTTTCTCGCTGTTTTAAACTGTGAAAATCCTGCTCACCTTTCACTGCTTTAAACTGTGAAAATCCTGCTCACTTCACGCTGTTTTAAACGGTGAAAATCCCAGCTCTACTCTCGCTGTTTTAAACTGTGAAAATCCCAGCTCTACTCTCGCTGTTTTAAACTGTGAAATACCTGCTCTCCACTCGCAATTTAATCCGTGAATATCCTTCTCTCCTCTCGTTGAATTAAACTGTGAAAATACCTGCTCCCCTCTGGCTGCTTCAATACTGTGAAAATCCCAGCTCACCTCTCGCTGTTTTAAACTGTGAAAATCCTGCGCTCCGCTCGCTGATTAAAACTGTGAAATTCAGGGTCAGCTCTCACTGTTTTAAACTGTGAAAATCCCAGCTCTGCTCTCACTGTTTTAAACTGCGAAAATCCTGCTTCCCTCTCGCTGTTTTAAACTGTGAAAATCCAGATGTCTCTCGCGGTTTAAAACTGTGAAAATACTGCACACCTCTCGCTGTTTTATATTGTGAAAATCGTGCTCTCCTCTCGCTGTTTTAACCTGTGAAAATTCCGCTGTCCTCTCGCTGTTTTAAATTGCGAAAATCCTGGCCAACATTCCCTGTTTTCAACTGTGAAAATCACAGCACTCCTCTCGGTGTTTGAAATGGTAAAAATCACAGCTCTCTTCTCGTTGTTTTAAACTATGAAAATGCTGCTCGCCTCTCGCTGTTTTAAACTGTGAAAATCCTGCTCTCCTCTCGCTGTTTTAAACTGTGAAAATCCTGCTCACCTCTCACTGTTTTAAACTGTGAAAATCCTGCTCACCTCTCGCTGTTTTAAACTGTGAAAATCCTGCTCTCCTCTTGCTGTTTTAAACTGTGAAAATCCTGGCTCTCCTCTCGCTGTTTTAAACTGTGAAAATCCCAGCTCTCCTCTCGCTGTTTTAAACTGTGAAAATCTGGCTCTCCTCTCGCTGTTTTAAACTGTGAAATTCCTGCTCTCCACTCGCTGTTTTAATCCGTGAAAATCCTTCTCCCCTCTCGCTGATTTGAACTGTGAAAATCCCGGCTCCCCTCTCGCTGTTTTAAACTTTGAAAACCCTGCTCTCCTCTCGCTGTTTTATACTGTGGAAATCCTGCTCTCCTCTCGCTGTTTTAAACTTGCAAAATCCTGCTCTAGAATCGCTCTTTTGAAATGTGAAAATCCAGCTCCCCTCTGGCTGCTTCAATACTGTGAAAATCCCAGCTCACCTCTCGCTGTTTTAAACAGTGAAAATCCTGCGCTCCTCTGGCTGTTTCAAAACTGTGAAAATCCCGGGTCCCCTCTGGCTGATTAAAACTGTGAAAATCCTCACCTCTCACTGCTTTAAACTGTGAAAATCCTGCTCACTTCACGCTGTTTTAAACGGTGAAAATCCCAGCTCTACTCTCGCTGTTTTAAACTGTGAAATTCCTGCTCTCCTCTCGCTGTTTTAAACAGTAAAAGTCCAGCGCTCCTCTGGCTGTTTCAAAACTGTGAAAATCCCGGCTCACCTTCGCTGATTAAAACTGTGAAAATCCTGCTCTCCTCTCGGTGTTTTAAACTGTGAAAATCCTGCTTTCCTCTCATTGTTTTAAACTGTGAAAATACTGCTCACTTCTCACTGCTTTAAACAGCGAAAATCCTGCTCTCCTCTCGCTGTTTTAAACTGTGAAATTCCTGCTCTCCTCTCGCTGTTTTAAACAGTAAAAATCCAGCGCTCATCTGGCTGTTTCAAAACTGTGAAAATCCCGGCTCCCCTCTCGCTGATTAAAACTGTGAAAAACCTGCTCTCCTCTCGGTGTTTTAAACTATGAAAATCCTGCTCTCCTCTCGCTGTTTTAAATTGTGAAAATCCTGCTCCCCTCTGGCTCTTTTAAAATCTGAAAATCCCGGCTCACCTCTCGCTGTTTTAAACTGTGAAATTCAGGTTCAGCTCTCAGTCTTTTAAACAGTGAAAATCCGGCTCCCCTCTGGCTGCTTCAATACTGTGAAAATCCCAGCTCACCTCTCGCTGTTTTAAACTGTGAAAGTCCTGCTGTCCTTTCGCTGTTTTAAACAGTGAAAATCCTGCTCACCTCTCGCTGTTTCAAAACTGTGAAAATCCCGGCTCCCCTCTCGCTGATTAAAACTGTGAAAATCCTGCTTTCCCTCGGTGTTTTAAACTGTGAAAATCCTGCTTTCCTCTCGCTGTTTTCAACTGTGAAAATCCTGCTTTCCTCTCGCTGTTTTAAACTGTGAAAATCCTGCTCACTTCTCACAGTTTTAAAGTGTGAAAATCCCGGCTCTCCTCTCACTGTTTTAAACTGCGAAAATCCTGCTCCCCTCTCACTCTTTTAAACGGTGAAAATCCCTTCTCACCTCTCGCTGTTTTAAACAGTGAAAATCCCAGCTCTACTCTCGCTGTTTGAAAATATGAAATTCCTGCTCTCCTCTCGCTGTTTTAACCTGTGAAAATCCTGCTTCCCTCTCCCTGTTTTAAACTGTGAAAATCCTGCTTTCCTCTCGCTGTTTTAAACTGTGAAAATCCTGCTCCCCTCTCACTGTTTTAAACTGTGAAAATCCCTTGTCACCTCTCACAGTTTTAAACTGAGAAAATCCCGCTCACCTCTCACTGCTTTAAACTGTGAAAATCCTGCTCACTTCACGCTGTTTCAAACTGCGAAAATCCTGCTTCCCTCTCGCTGTTTTAAACTGTGAAAATCCAGATGTCTCTCGCGGTTTTAAACTGTGAAAATACTGCAAACCTCTCGCTTTTTTATATTGTGAAAATCGTGCTCTTCTCTCGCAGATTTAACCTGTGAAAATTCTGCTCTCCTCTCGCTGTTTTAAATTGCGAAAATCCTGGCCATCATCTCCCTGTTTTCAACTGTGAAAATTGCAGCACTGCTCTCGGTGTTTTAAATTGTGAAAATCCTGCTCACCTCTCGCTGTTTTAAACTGGGAATATCGAGATCTCCTCTCGCTGTTTTAAACTGTGAAAATCCCAGCTCACCTCACGCTGTTTTCAAATGTGAAAATCCTGCTCTCCTCTTGCTCTTTTAAAATGTGAAAATCCCGTCTCTCCTCTCACTGTTTCAAACTGCGAAAATCCTGCTTCCCTCTCGCTGTTTTAAACTGTGAAAATCCAGATGTCTCTCGCGGTTTTAAACTGTGAAAAAACTGCACACCTCTCGCTGTTTTATATTGTGAAAATCCTGCTCTTCTCTCGCTGTTTTATTCTGTGAAAATTTCGCTGTCCTCTCGCTGTTTTAAATTGCAAAAATCCTGGCCAACATCTCCCTGTTTTCAACTGTGAAAATCGCAGCACTCCTCTTGGTGTTTGAAATGGTAAAAATCACAGCTCTCCTCTCGCTGTTTTACACTGTGAAAATGCTGCTCTCCTCTCGCTGTTTTAAATTGTGAAAATCCTGCTCACCTCTCACTGTTTTAAACTGTGAAAATCCTGCTCACCTCTCACTGCTGTAAATAGTGAAAATCCTGCTCACTTATCGCTGTTTTAAACGGTTAAAATCACAGCTCTACTTTCGCTGTTTTAAACTGTGGAATTCCTGCTCTCCTCTCGCTGTTTTAAACAGTGAAATTCCTGCTCAACTCTCGATGTTTTAAACTGTGAAAATCCTGCTCTCCTCTAGCTCTTTAAAAATGTGGAAATCCTGGCTCTCCTCTCACTGTTTTAAACTGCGAAAATCCTGCTTCCCTCTTGCTGTTTTAAACTGTGAAAATCCAGATGTCTATCGCAGTTTTAAACTGTGAAATTACTGCACACCTCCCGCTGTTTTATATTGTGAAAATCGGGCTCTACTCTCGCTGTTTTAACCTGTGAAAATTGTGCTGTCCTCTCGGTGTTTTAAAATGCGAAAATCCTGGCCAACATTCCCTGTTTTCAACTGTGAAAATCACAGCACTCCTCTCGGTGTTTGAAACGGTAAAAATCACAGCTCTCCTCTCGTTGTTTTAGACAGTGAAAATGCTGCTCTCCTCTCGCTGTTTTAAATTGTGAAAATCCTGCTCACCTCTCACTGTTTTAAACTGTGAAAATCCTGCTCACCTCTCACTGCTGTAAATAGTGAAAATCCTGCTCACTTATCGCTGTTTTAAACGGTTAAAATCACAGCTCTACTTTCGCTGTTTTAAACTGTGGAATTCCTGCTCTCCTCTCGCTGTTTTAAACAGTGAAATTCCTGCTCAACTCTCGATGTTTTAAACTGTGAAAATCCTGCTCTCCTCTAGCTCTTTAAAAATGTGGAAATCCTGGCTCTCCTCTCACTGTTTTAAACTGCGAAAATCCTGCTTCCCTCTTGCTGTTTTAAACTGTGAAAATCCAGATGTCTATCGCAGTTTTAAACTGTGAAATTACTGCACACCTCCCGCTGTTTTATATTGTGAAAATCGGGCTCTACTCTCGCTGTTTTAACCTGTGAAAATTGTGCTGTCCTCTCGGTGTTTTAAAATGCGAAAATCCTGGCCAACATTCCCTGTTTTCAACTGTGAAAATCACAGCACTCCTCTCGGTGTTTGAAACGGTAAAAATCACAGCTCTCCTCTCGTTGTTTTACATTGTGAAAATCGTGCTCACCTCGCATTGTTTTAAAGGGTGAAAATCCGGCTCTCTGCTCTTTGTTTTAAACAGTGAAAATCCTGCTCCCTTCTGGCTGCTTCAATACTGTGAAAATCCCAGCTCACCTCTCGCTGTTTTAAACTGTGAAATTCCTGCTCTCCTTTCGCTGTTTTAAACTGTGAAAATCCTGCACTCCTCTGGCTGTTTCAAAACTGTGAAAATCCCGGCTCACCTCTCGCTGATTAAAACGGTGAAAATCCTGCTCTCCTCTCGGTGTTTTAAACTGTGAAAATCCTGCTCACCTCTCACTGCTTTAAACTGTGAAAATCCTGCTCACTTCACGCTGTTTTAAACGGTGAAAATCCCAGCTCTACTCTCGCTGTTTTAAACTGTGAAAATCCCAGCTCTACACTTGCTGTTTTAAACTGTGAAATACCTGCTCTCCACTCGCAATTTAATCCGTGAAATTCCTTCTCTCCTCTCGTTGAATTAAACTGTGAAAATACCTGCTCCCCTCTGGCTGCTTCAATACTGTGAAAATCCCATCTCACCTCTCGCTGTTTTAAACTGTGAAAATCCTGCGCTCCGCTCGCTGATTAAAACTGTGAAATTCAGGGTCAGCTCTCACTGTTTTAAACAGTGAAAATCCTGCTCTCCTATCACTGTTTTAAACTGCGAAAATCCTGATTCCCTCTCGCTGTTTTAAACTGTGAAAATCCAGATGTCTCTCGCGGTTTTAAACTGTGAAAATACTGCACACCTCTCGCTGTTTTATATTGTGAAAATCGTGCTCTCCTCTCGCGGTTTTAACCTGTGAAAATTCCGCTGTCCTCTCGCTGTTTTAAATTGCGAAAATCCTTGCCAACATCTCCCTGTTTTCAACTGTGAAAATCACAACACTCCTCTCGGTGTTTGAAATGGTAAAAATCACAGCTCTCTTCTCGTTGTTTTAAACTGTGAAAATCCTGCTCACCTCTCACTGTTTTAAACTGTGAAAATCCCAGCTCACATCTCACTGTTTTAAACTGTGAAAATCCCAGCTCACCTCTCACTGTTTTAAACTGTGAAAATCCTGCTCTCCTCTCGCTGTTTTAAACTGTGATAATCCCAGCTCACCTCTCACTGTTTTAAACTGTGAAAATCCTGCTCACCTCTCGCTGTTTTAAACTGTGAAAATCCCGGCTCACCTCTCGCTGTTTTAAACTCCAATAATCCCAGCTCTCCTCTCGCTGTTTTACACTGTGAAAATCTGGCTCTCCTCTCGCTGTTTTAAACTGTGAAATTCCTGCTCTCCACTCGCTGTTTTAATCCGTGAAAATCCTTCTCCCCTCTCGCTGATTTGAACTGTGAAAATCCGGGCTCCCCTCTCGCTGTTTTAAACTGTGAAAACCCTGCTCTCCTCTCGCTGCTTTATACTGTGCAAATCCTGCTCTCCTCTTGCTGTTTTAAACTTGCAAAATCCTGCTCTAGAATCGCTGTTTTAAAATGTGAAAATCCAGCTCCCCTCTGGTTGCTTCAATACTGTGAAAATCCAAGCTCACCTCTCGCTGTTTTAAACTGTGAAATTCTTGCTCTCCTTGCGCTGTTTTAAACAGTGAAAATCCTGCTCTCCTCTCGGTGTTTTAAACTGTGAAAATCCTGCTCTCCTCTCGCTGTTTTAAACTATGAAAATCCTGCTCTCCTCTCGCTGTTTTAAACTGTGAAAATCCTGCTCTCCTCTCGCTGTTTTAAACTGTGAAAATCCTGCTCTCCTCTCGCTGTTTTAAACTGTGAAAATCCTGCTCTCCTCTCGCTGTTTCAAACTGTGAAAATCCTGCTCTCCTCTCGCTGTTTTAAACTGTGAAAATCCTGCTCACCCCTCACTTTTTAAACTGTGAAAATCCTGCTCATTTCACGCTGTTTTAAACGGTGAAAATCCCAGCTCTACTCTCGCTGTTTTAAACTGTGAAAATCCCAGCTCTACTCTCGCTGTTTTAAACTGTGAAATTCCTGCTTCCCTCTTGCTGTTTTAAATTGTGAAAATCCTGGACAACATTTCCCTGTTTTCAACTGTGAAAATCGCAGCACTCCTCTCGGTGTTTGAAATGGTAAAAATCACAGCTCTTCTCTTGTTGTTTTACACTGTGAAAATCGTGCACACCTCTCGCTGTTTTAAACTGTGAAAATCCTGCTCTCCTCTCGCTGTTTTAAACTGTAAAAATCCTGCTCTCCTCTCGCTGTTTTAAACTGTGAAATTCCGGCTCACCTCTCACTACTGTAAACAGTGAAAATCCTGCTCACTTCACTTTGTCTTAAACAGTTAAAATCACAGCTCTCCTCTCGCTGTTTTAAACTGTGGAATTCCTGCTCTCCTCTCGTTCTTTTGAACAGTGAAAATTCTGCTCTCCTCTCGCTATTTTAAACAGTGAAAATCCTGCTCAACTCTCGCTGTTTTAAACTGTGAAATTCAGGGTCCACTCTCACTGTTTTAAACTGTGAAAATCCTGCTCTCCTCTGGCTCTTTTAAGATGTGAAAATCCCGGCTCTCCTCTCACTGTTTTAAACTGCGAAAATCCTGCTTCCCTCTCGCTGTTTTAAACTGTGAAAATCCAGATGTCTCTTGCGGTTTTAAACTGTGAAAATACTGCACACCTCTCGCTGTTTTATATTGTGAAAAACGTGCTCTTCTCTCGCAGATTTAACCTGTGAAAATCCTGTTTTCCTCTCGCTGTTTTAAACTGTGAAAATCCTGGCCATCATCTCCCTGTTTTCAACTGTGAAAATCGCAGCACTCCTCTCGGTGTTTGAAACGGTAAAAATCACAGCTCTCCTCTCGTTGTTTTAAACTGTGAAAACCCTGCGCTCCTCTCGCTGTTTTAAACTGTGAAAATCCTGCTCTCCTCTCGCTGTTTTAAACTGTGAAAATCCTGCTCTCCTCTCGCTGTTTTAAACTGTGAAAATCCTGCTCTCCTCTCGCTGTTTTAAACTGTGAAAAAACCTGCTCTCCTCTCGCTGTTTTAAACTGTGAAAATCCTGCTCAATTCTCACAGTTTTAAAGTGTGAAAATCCCAGCTCTACTCTCGCTGTTTTAAACTGTGAAAATCCTGCTCCTCTCTCACTGTTTTAAACTGTGAAAATCCCTTGTCAACTCTCTCTGTTTTAAACTGAGAAAATCCTGCTCACCTCTCACTGCTTTAAACTGTGAAAATCCTGCTCACTTCACGCTGTATTAAACAGTGAAAATCCTAGCTCTACTCTCGCTATTTTAAACTATGAAATTTCTGCTCTCCTCTCGCTGTTTTAAACTGTGAAAATCCTTCACACCTCTCACTGCTTTAAACTGTGAAAATCCTGCTCACTTCACGCTGTTTTAAATGGTGAAAATCCCAGCTCTACTCTCGCTGTTTTAAACTGTGAAAATCCCAGCTCTACTCTCGCTGTTTTAAACTGTGAAATTCCTGCTCTCCACTTGCAATTTAATCCGTGAATATCCTTCTCTCCTCTCGTTGAATTAAACTGTGAAAGTACCTGCACCCCTCTGGCTGCTTCAATACTGTGAAAATCCCATCTCACCTCTCGCTGTTTTAAACTGTGAAATTCCTGCTCTCCTCTCGCTGTTTTAAACTGTGAAATTCAGGGTCAGCTCTCACTGTTTTAAACTGTGAAAATCCGGCTCTCCTCTGGCTGTTTTAAACTGTGTAAATCCCAGCTCTCCTCTCGCTGTTTAAAACTGTGAAAATCCCAGCTCACCTCTCACTGTTTAAAACTGTGAAAATCTGGCTTTCCTCTCGCTGTTTTAAATTGTGAAAATCCTGCTCACCTCTCGCTATTTTAAACTGTGAATATCGAGCTCTCCTCTCGCTGTTTTAAACTGTGAAAATCCCAGCTCACCTCTCGCTGTTTTCAACTGTGAAAATCCTGCTCTCCTCTGGCTCTTTTAAAATGTGAAAATCCCGGCTCTCCTCTCACTGTTTCAAACTGCAAAAATCCTGCTTCCCTCTCGCTGTTTTAAACTGTGAAAATCCAGATGTCTCTCGCGGTTTTAAACTGTGAAAAAACTGCACACCTCTCGCTGTTTTATATTGTGAAAATCCTGCTCTTCTCTCACTGTTTTATTCTGTGAAAATTCCGTTGTCCTCTCGCTGTTTTAAATTGCGAAAATCCTGGCCAACATCTCCCTGTTTTCAACTGTTAAAATCGCAGCACTCCTCTTGGTGTTTGAAACGGTAAAAATCACAGCTCTCCTCTCGCTGTTTTACACTGTGAAAATGCTGCTCTCCTCTCGCTGTTTTAAACTGTGAAAATCCTGCTCACCTCTCACTGTTTTAAACTGTGAAAATCCTGCTCACCTCTCACTGCTGTAAACAGTGAAAATCCTGCTCACTTCACGCTGTTTTAAACGGTTAAAATCACAGCTCTACTTTCGCTGTTTTAAACTGTGGAATTCCTGCTCTCCTCTCGCTGTTTTAAACAGTGAAATTCCTGCTCAACTCTCGCTGTTTTAAACTGTGAAAATCCTGCTCTCCTCTAGCTCTTTAAAAATGTGGAAATCCCGGCTCTCCTCTCACTGTTTTAAACTGTGAATATCGAGATCTCCTCTCGCTGTTTTAAACTGTGAAAATCCCAGCTCACCTCTCGCTGTTTTCAACTGTGAAAATCCTGCTCTCCTCTGGCTCTTTTAAAATGTGAAAATCCCGGCTCTCCTCTCACTGTTTCAAACTGCGAAAATCCTGCTTCCCTCTCGCTGTTTTAAACTGTGAAAATCCAGATGTCTATCGCGGTTTTAAACTGTGAAATTACTGCACACCTCTCGCTGTTTTATATTGTGAAAATCGGGCTCTACTCTCGCTGTTTTAACCTGTGAAAATTATGCTGTCCTCTCGGTGTTTTAAAATGCGAAAATCCTGGCCAACATTCCCTGATTTCAACTGTGAAAATCAGAGCACTCCTCTCGGTGTGTGAAACGGTAAAAATCACAGCTCTCCTCTCGTTGTTTTACAGTGTGAAAATCGTGCTCACCTCGCATTGTTTTAAAGTGTGAAAATCCCAGCTCTACTCTCGCTGTTTTAAACTGTGAAAATCCCAGCTCTACTCTCGTTGTTTTAAACTGTGAAATTCCTGCTCTCCACTTGCAATTTAATCCGTGAATATCCTTCTCTCCTCTCGTTGAATTAAACTGTGAAAATAGCTGCACCCCTCTGGCTGCTTCAATACTGTGAAAATCCCATCTCACCTGTCGCTGTTTTAAACTGTGAAAATCCTGCTCTCCGCTCGCTGATTTAAACTGTGAAAATCCTGCTCTCCTCTAGCTGTTTTAAACTGTGAAATTCAGGGTCAGCTCTCACTGTTTTAAACTGTAAAAATCAAGCTCTACTCTCGCTGTTTTAAACTGTGAAAATCTCAGCTCACCTCTCGCTGTTTTAAACTGTGAATATCGGGCTCTCCTCTCACTGTTTTAAACTGTGAAAATCCTGCACAACACTCGCTGTTTTAAACTGCGAAAATCCTGCTTCCCTCTCGCTGTTTTAAACTGTGAAAATCCAGACGTCTCTCGCGGTTTTAAACTGTGAAAATACTGCACACCTCTCGCTGTTTTATATTGTGAAAATCGTGCTCTTCTCTCGCAGATTTAACCTGTGAAAATCCTGCTTGCCTCTCGCTGTTTTAAACTGTGAAAATCCTGGCCATCATCTCCCTGTTTTCAACTGTGAAAATCGCAGCACTCCTCCCGGTGTTTGAAACGGTAAAAATCACAGCTCTCCTCTCGTTGTTTTACACTGTGAAAATCCTGCTCTCCTCTCGCTGTTTTAAACTGTGAAAATCCTGCTCTCCTCTCGCTGTTTTAAACTGTGAAAATCCTGCTCTCCTCTCGCTGTTTTAAACTGTGAAAATCCTGCTCTCCTCTCGCTGTTTTAAACTGTGAAAATCCTGCACTCCTCTCGCTGTTTTAAACTGTGAAAATCCTGCTCTCCTCTCGCTGTTTAAAACTGTGAAATTCCTGCTCTCCTCTCTCCGTTTTAAACAGTGAAATTCCTGCTCACCTCTCACTGCTGTAAACAGTGAAAATCCTGCTCACTTCACGCTGTTTTAAACGGTTAAAATCACAGCTCTACTCTCGCTGTTTTAAACTGTGGAATTCCTGCTCTCCTCTCGCTGTTTTAAACAGTGAAATACTGCTCAATTCTCGCTGTTTTAAACTGTGAAATTCAGGGTCAACTCTCACTGTTTTAAACTGTGAAAATCCTGCTCTCCTCTGGCTCTTTTAAAATGTGAAAATCCCGGCTCTCCTCTCACTGTTTTAAACTACGAAAATCCTGCTTCCCTCTCGCTGTTTTAAACTTTGAAAATCCAGATGTCTCTCCCGGTTTTAAACTGTGAAAATACTGCACACCTCTCGCTGTTTTATATTGTGAAAAAAGTGCTCTTCTCTCACAGTTTTAACCTGTGAAATTCCTGCTTGCCACTCGCTGTTTTAAAATGCGAAAATCCTGGCCAACATTCCCTGTTTTCAACTGTGAAAATCACAGCACTCCTCTCGGTGTTTGAAACGGTAAGAATCACAGCTCTCCTCTCGTTGTTTTAAACTGTGAAAATCCTGCTCACCTCGCATTGTTTTAAAGTGTGAAAATCCGGCTCTCTGCTCGCTGTTTTAAACAGTGAAAATCCTGCTCCCCTCTGGCTGCTTCAATTCTGTGAAAATCCCAGCTCACCTCTCGCTGTTTTAAACTGTGAAATTCCTGCTCTCCTTTTGCTGTTTTAAACAGTGAAAATCCTGCTCTCCTCTCGCTGTTTCAAAACTGTGAAAATCCCGGCTCACCTCTCGCTGATTAAAACTGTGAAAATCCTGCTCTCCTCTCGGTGTTTTAAACTGTGAAAATCCTGCTCACCTCTCACTGCTTTAAACTGTGAAAATCCTGCTCACTTCACGCTGTTTTAAACGGTGAAAATCCCAGCTCTACTCTCGCTGTTTTAAACCGTGAAAATCCCAGCTCTACTCTCGCTGTTTCAAACTGTGAAAATCCCAGCTCTACTCTCGCTGTTTTAAACTGTGAAAATCCCAGCTCTACTCTCGCTGTTTTAAACTGTGAAATACCCGCTCTCCACTCGCAATTTAATCCGTGAATATCCTTCTCTCCTCTCGTTGAATTAAACTGTGAAAATACCTGCTCCCCTCTGGCTGCTTCAATACTGTGAAAATCCCAGCTCACCTCTCGTTGTTTTAAACTGTGAAAATCCTGCGCTCCGCTCGCTGATTAAAACTGTAAAATTCAGGGTCAGCTCTCACTGTTTTAAACTGTGAAAATCCCGGCTCTCCTCTCACTGTTTTAAACATCGAAAATCCTGCTTCCCTCTCGCTGTTTTAAACTGTGAAAATCCAGATGTCTCTCGCGGTTTTAAACTGTGAAAATACTGCACACCTCTCGCTGTTTTATATTGTGAAAATCGTGCTCTCCTCTCGCGGTTTTACCCTGTGAAAATTCCGCTGTCCTCTCGCTGTTTTAAATTGCGAAAATCCTGACCAACATCTCCCTGTTTTCAACTGTGAAAATCACAGCACTCCTCTCGGTGTTTGAAATGGTAAAAATCACAGCTCTATTCTCGTTGTTTTAAACTGTGAAAATCCTGCTCACCTCTCACTGTTTTAAACTGTGAAAATCCCAGCTCACCTCTCACTGTTTTAAACTGTGAAAATCCTGCTCACCTCTCACTGTTTTAAACTGTGAAAATCCCAGCTCACCTCTCACTGTTTTAAACTGTGAAAATCCTGCTCTCCTCTCGCTGTTTTAAACTGTGAAAATCCCAGCTCACCTCTCACTGTTTTAAACTGTGAAAATCCTGCTCACCTCTCGCGGTTTTAAACTGTGAAAATACTGCACACCTCTCGCTGTTTTATATTGTGAAAATCCTGCTCTTCTCTCGCAGATTTAAACTTTGAAAATTCCGCTGTCCTCTCGCTGTTTTAAATTGCGAAAATCCTGGCCAACATCTCCCTGTTTTCAACTGTGAAAATCGCAGCACTCCTCTCGGTGTTTGAAACGGTAAAACTCACAGCTCTCCTCTCGCTGTTTTACACTGTGAAAATCCTGCTCTCCTCTCGCTGTTTTAAACTGTGAAAATCCTGCTCACCTCTCACTGTTTTAAACTGTGAAAATCCTGCTCACCTCTCACTGCTGTAAATAGTGAAAATCCTGCTCACTTCACGCTGTTTTAAATGGTTAAAATCACAGCTCTACTTTCGCTGTTTTAAACTGTGGAATTCCTGCTCTCCTCTCGATGTTTTAAACTGTGAAAATCCTGCTCTCCTCTAGCTCTTTAAAAATGTGGAAATCCTGGCTCTCCTCTCACTGTTTTAAACTGCGAAAATCCTGCTTCCCTCTCGCTGTTTTAAACTGTGAAAATCCAGATGTCTATCGCGGTTTTTAACTGTGAAATTACTGCACACCTCTCGCTGTTTTATATTGTGAAAATCGGGCTCTACTCTCGCTGTTTTAACCTGTGAAAATTGTGCTGTCCTCTCGGTGTTTTAAAAAGCGAAAATCCTGGCCAACATTCCCTGTTTTAAACTGTGAAATTCCTGCTCTCCACTCGCTGTTTTAATCCGTGAAAATCCTTCTCCCCTCTCGCTGATTTGAACTGTGAAAATCCGGGCTCCCCTCTCGCTGTTTTAAACTGTGAAAACCCTGCTCTCCTCTCGCTGTTTTATACTGTGCAAATCCTGCTCTCCTCTTGCTGTTTTAAACTTGCAAAATCCTGCTCTAGAATCGCTGTTTTAAAATGTGAAAATCCAGCTCCCCTCTGGTTGCTTCAATACTGTGAAAATCCAAGCTCACCTCTCGCTGTTTTAAACTGTGAAATTCTTGCTCTCCTTGCGCTGTTTTAAACAGTGAAAATCCTGCTCTCCTCTCGGTGTTTTAAACTGTGAAAATCCTGCTCTCCTCTCGCTGTTTTAAACTATGAAAATCCTGCTCTCCTCTCGCTGTTTTAAACTGTGAAAATCCTGCTCTCCTCTCGCTGTTTTAAACTGTGAAAATCCTGCTCTCCTCTCGCTGTTTTAAACTGTGAAAATCCTGCTCTCCTCTCGCTGTTTCAAACTGTGAAAATCCTGCTCTCCTCTCGCTGTTTTAAACTGTGAAAATCCTGCTCACCCCTCACTTTTTAAACTGTGAAAATCCTGCTCATTTCACGCTGTTTTAAACGGTGAAAATCCCAGCTCTACTCTCGCTGTTTTAAACTGTGAAAATCCCAGCTCTACTCTCGCTGTTTTAAACTGTGAAATTCCTGCTTCCCTCTTGCTGTTTTAAATTGTGAAAATCCTGGACAACATTTCCCTGTTTTCAACTGTGAAAATCGCAGCACTCCTCTCGGTGTTTGAAATGGTAAAAATCACAGCTCTTCTCTTGTTGTTTTACACTGTGAAAATCGTGCACACCTCTCGCTGTTTTAAACTGTGAAAATCCTGCTCTCCTCTCGCTGTTTTAAACTGTAAAAATCCTGCTCTCCTCTCGCTGTTTTAAACTGTGAAATTCCGGCTCACCTCTCACTACTGTAAACAGTGAAAATCCTGCTCACTTCACTTTGTCTTAAACAGTTAAAATCACAGCTCTCCTCTCGCTGTTTTAAACTGTGGAATTCCTGCTCTCCTCTCGTTCTTTTGAACAGTGAAAATTCTGCTCTCCTCTCGCTATTTTAAACAGTGAAAATCCTGCTCAACTCTCGCTGTTTTAAACTGTGAAATTCAGGGTCCACTCTCACTGTTTTAAACTGTGAAAATCCTGCTCTCCTCTGGCTCTTTTAAAATGTGAAAATCCCGGCTCTCCTCTCACTGTTTTAAACTGCGAAAATCCTGCTTCCCTCTCGCTGTTTTAAACTGTGAAAATCCAGATGTCTCTTGCGGTTTTAAACTGTGAAAATACTGCACACCTCTCGCTGTTTTATATTGTGAAAAACGTGCTCTTCTCTCGCAGATTTAACCTGTGAAAATCCTGTTTTCCTCTCGCTGTTTTAAACTGTGAAAATCCTGGCCATCATCTCCCTGTTTTCAACTGTGAAAATCGCAGCACTCCTCTCGGTGTTTGAAACGGTAAAAATCACAGCTCTCCTCTCGTTGTTTTAAACTGTGAAAACCCTGCGCTCCTCTCGCTGTTTTAAACTGTGAAAATCCTGCTCTCCTCTCGCTGTTTTAAACTGTGAAAATCCTGCTCTCCTCTCGCTGTTTTAAACTGTGAAAATCCTGCTCTCCTCTCGCTGTTTTAAACTGTGAAAAAACCTGCTCTCCTCTCGCTGTTTTAAACTGTGAAAATCCTGCTCAATTCTCACAGTTTTAAAGTGTGAAAATCCCAGCTCTACTCTCGCTGTTTTAAACTGTGAAAATCCTGCTCCTCTCTCACTGTTTTAAACTGTGAAAATCCCTTGTCAACTCTCTCTGTTTTAAACTGAGAAAATCCTGCTCACCTCTCACTGCTTTAAACTGTGAAAATCCTGCTCACTTCACGCTGTATTAAACAGTGAAAATCCCAGCTCTACTCTCGCTATTTTAAACTATGAAATTTCTGCTCTCCTCTCGCTGTTTTAAACTGTGAAAATCCTTCACACCTCTCACTGCTTTAAACTGTGAAAATCCTGCTCACTTCACGCTGTTTTAAATGGTGAAAATCCCAGCTCTACTCTCGCTGTTTTAAACTGTGAAAATCCCAGCTCTACTCTCGCTGTTTTAAACTGTGAAATTCCTGCTCTCCACTTGCAATTTAATCCGTGAATATCCTTCTCTCCTCTCGTTGAATTAAACTGTGAAAGTACCTGCACCCCTCTGGCTGCTTCAATACTGTGAAAATCCCATCTCACCTCTCGCTGTTTTAAACTGTGAAATTCCTGCTCTCCTCTCGCTGTTTTAAACTGTGAAATTCAGGGTCAGCTCTCACTGTTTTAAACTGTGAAAATCCGGCTCTCCTCTGGCTGTTTTAAACTGTGTAAATCCCAGCTCTCCTCTCGCTGTTTAAAACTGTGAAAATCCCAGCTCACCTCTCACTGTTTAAAACTGTGAAAATCTGGCTTTCCTCTCGCTGTTTTAAATTGTGAAAATCCTGCTCACCTCTCGCTATTTTAAACTGTGAATATCGAGCTCTCCTCTCGCTGTTTTAAACTGTGAAAATCCCAGCTCACCTCTCGCTGTTTTCAACTGTGAAAATCCTGCTCTCCTCTGGCTCTTTTAAAATGTGAAAATCCCGGCTCTCCTCTCACTGTTTCAAACTGCAAAAATCCTGCTTCCCTCTCGCTGTTTTAAACTGTGAAAATCCAGATGTCTCTCGCGGTTTTAAACTGTGAAAAAACTGCACACCTCTCGCTGTTTTATATTGTGAAAATCCTGCTCTTCTCTCACTGTTTTATTCTGTGAAAATTCCGTTGTCCTCTCGCTGTTTTAAATTGCGAAAATCCTGGCCAACATCTCCCTGTTTTCAACTGTTAAAATCGCAGCACTCCTCTTGGTGTTTGAAACGGTAAAAATCACAGCTCTCCTCTCGCTGTTTTACACTGTGAAAATGCTGCTCTCCTCTCGCTGTTTTAAACTGTGAAAATCCTGCTCACCTCTCACTGTTTTAAACTGTGAAAATCCTGCTCACCTCTCACTGCTGTAAACAGTGAAAATCCTGCTCACTTCACGCTGTTTTAAACGGTTAAAATCACAGCTCTACTTTCGCTGTTTTAAACTGTGGAATTCCTGCTCTCCTCTCGCTGTTTTAAACAGTGAAATTCCTGCTCAACTCTCGCTGTTTTAAACTGTGAAAATCCTGCTCTCCTCTAGCTCTTTAAAAATGTGGAAATCCCGGCTCTCCTCTCACTGTTTTAAACTGTGAATATCGAGATCTCCTCTCGCTGTTTTAAACTGTGAAAATCCCAGCTCACCTCTCGCTGTTTTCAACTGTGAAAATCCTGCTCTCCTCTGGCTCTTTTAAAATGTGAAAATCCCGGCTCTCCTCTCACTGTTTCAAACTGCGAAAATCCTGCTTCCCTCTCGCTGTTTTAAACTGTGAAAATCCAGATGTCTATCGCGGTTTTAAACTGTGAAATTACTGCACACCTCTCGCTGTTTTATATTGTGAAAATCGGGCTCTACTCTCGCTGTTTTAACCTGTGAAAATTATGCTGTCCTCTCGGTGTTTTAAAATGCGAAAATCCTGGCCAACATTCCCTGATTTCAACTGTGAAAATCAGAGCACTCCTCTCGGTGTGTGAAACGGTAAAAATCACAGCTCTCCTCTCGTTGTTTTACAGTGTGAAAATCGTGCTCACCTCGCATTGTTTTAAAGTGTGAAAATCCCAGCTCTACTCTCGCTGTTTTAAACTGTGAAAATCCCAGCTCTACTCTCGTTGTTTTAAACTGTGAAATTCCTGCTCTCCACTTGCAATTTAATCCGTGAATATCCTTCTCTCCTCTCGTTGAATTAAACTGTGAAAATAGCTGCACCCCTCTGGCTGCTTCAATACTGTGAAAATCCCATCTCACCTGTCGCTGTTTTAAACTGTGAAAATCCTGCTCTCCGCTCGCTGATTTAAACTGTGAAAATCCTGCTCTCCTCTAGCTGTTTTAAACTGTGAAATTCAGGGTCAGCTCTCACTGTTTTAAACTGTAAAAATCAAGCTCTACTCTCGCTGTTTTAAACTGTGAAAATCTCAGCTCACCTCTCGCTGTTTTAAACTGTGAATATCGGGCTCTCCTCTCACTGTTTTAAACTGTGAAAATCCTGCACAACACTCGCTGTTTTAAACTGCGAAAATCCTGCTTCCCTCTCGCTGTTTTAAACTGTGAAAATCCAGACGTCTCTCGCGGTTTTAAACTGTGAAAATACTGCACACCTCTCGCTGTTTTATATTGTGAAAATCGTGCTCTTCTCTCGCAGATTTAACCTGTGAAAATCCTGCTTGCCTCTCGCTGTTTTAAACTGTGAAAATCCTGGCCATCATCTCCCTGTTTTCAACTGTGAAAATCGCAGCACTCCTCCCGGTGTTTGAAACGGTAAAAATCACAGCTCTCCTCTCGTTGTTTTACACTGTGAAAATCCTGCTCTCCTCTCGCTGTTTTAAACTGTGAAAATCCTGCTCTCCTCTCGCTGTTTTAAACTGTGAAAATCCTGCTCTCCTCTCGCTGTTTTAAACTGTGAAAATCCTGCTCTCCTCTCGCTGTTTTAAACTGTGAAAATCCTGCACTCCTCTCGCTGTTTTAAACTGTGAAAATCCTGCTCTCCTCTCGCTGTTTAAAACTGTGAAATTCCTGCTCTCCTCTCTCCGTTTTAAACAGTGAAATTCCTGCTCACCTCTCACTGCTGTAAACAGTGAAAATCCTGCTCACTTCACGCTGTTTTAAACGGTTAAAATCACAGCTCTACTCTCGCTGTTTTAAACTGTGGAATTCCTGCTCTCCTCTCGCTGTTTTAAACAGTGAAATACTGCTCAATTCTCGCTGTTTTAAACTGTGAAATTCAGGGTCAACTCTCACTGTTTTAAACTGTGAAAATCCTGCTCTCCTCTGGCTCTTTTAAAATGTGAAAATCCCGGCTCTCCTCTCACTGTTTTAAACTACGAAAATCCTGCTTCCCTCTCGCTGTTTTAAACTTTGAAAATCCAGATGTCTCTCCCGGTTTTAAACTGTGAAAATACTGCACACCTCTCGCTGTTTTATATTGTGAAAAAAGTGCTCTTCTCTCACAGTTTTAACCTGTGAAATTCCTGCTTGCCACTCGCTGTTTTAAAATGCGAAAATCCTGGCCAACATTCCCTGTTTTCAACTGTGAAAATCACAGCACTCCTCTCGGTGTTTGAAACGGTAAGAATCACAGCTCTCCTCTCGTTGTTTTAAACTGTGAAAATCCTGCTCACCTCGCATTGTTTTAAAGTGTGAAAATCCGGCTCTCTGCTCGCTGTTTTAAACAGTGAAAATCCTGCTACCCTCTGGCTGCTTCAATTCTGTGAAAATCCCAGCTCACCTCTCGCTGTTTTAAACTGTGAAATTCCTGCTCTCCTTTTGCTGTTTTAAACAGTGAAAATCCTGCTCTCCTCTCGCTGTTTCAAAACTGTGAAAATCCCGGCTCACCTCTCGCTGATTAAAACTGTGAAAATCCTGCTCTCCTCTCGGTGTTTTAAACTGTGAAAATCCTGCTCACCTCTCACTGCTTTAAACTGTGAAAATCCTGCTCACTTCACGCTGTTTTAAACGGTGAAAATCCCAGCTCTACTCTCGCTGTTTTAAACCGTGAAAATCCCAGCTCTACTCTCGCTGTTTCAAACTGTGAAAATCCCAGCTCTACTCTCGCTGTTTTAAACTGTGAAAATCCCAGCTCTACTCTCGCTGTTTTAAACTGTGAAATACCCGCTCTCCACTCACAATTTAATCCGTGAATATCCTTCTCTCCTCTCGTTGAATTAAACTGTGAAAATACCTGCTCCCCTCTGGCTGCTTCAATACTGTGAAAATCCCAGCTCACCTCTCGTTGTTTTAAACTGTGAAAATCCTGCGCTCCGCTCGCTGATTAAAACTGTAAAATTCAGGGTCAGCTCTCACTGTTTTAAACTGTGAAAATCCCGGCTCTCCTCTCACTGTTTTAAACATCGAAAATCCTGCTTCCCTCTCGCTGTTTTAAACTGTGAAAATCCAGATGTCTCTCGCGGTTTTAAACTGTGAAAATACTGCACACCTCTCGCTGTTTTATATTGTGAAAATCGTGCTCTCCTCTCGCGGTTTTACCCTGTGAAAATTCCGCTGTCCTCTCGCTGTTTTAAATTGCGAAAATCCTGACCAACATCTCCCTGTTTTCAACTGTGAAAATCACAGCACTCCTCTCGGTGTTTGAAATGGTAAAAATCACAGCTCTATTCTCGTTGTTTTAAACTGTGAAAATCCTGCTCACCTCTCACTGTTTTAAACTGTGAAAATCCCAGCTCACCTCTCACTGTTTTAAACTGTGAAAATCCTGCTCACCTCTCACTGTTTTAAACTGTGAAAATCCTGCTCTTCTCTCGCAGATTTAAACTTTGAAAATTCCGCTGTCCTCTCGCTGTTTTAAATTGCGAAAATCCTGGCCAACATCTCCCTGTTTTCAACTGTGAAAATCGCAGCACTCCTCTCGGTGTTTGAAACGGTAAAACTCACAGCTCTCCTCTCGCTGTTTTACACTGTGAAAATCCTGCTCTCCTCTCGCTGTTTTAAACTGTGAAAATCCTGCTCACCTCTCACTGTTTTAAACTGTGAAAATCCTGCTCACCTCTCACTGCTGTAAATAGTGAAAATCCTGCTCACTTCACGCTGTTTTAAATGGTTAAAATCACAGCTCTACTTTCGCTGTTTTAAACTGTGGAATTCCTGCTCTCCTCTCGATGTTTTAAACTGTGAAAATCCTGCTCTCCTCTAGCTCTTTAAAAATGTGGAAATCCTGGCTCTCCTCTCACTGTTTTAAACTGCGAAAATCCTGCTTCCCTCTCGCTGTTTTAAACTGTGAAAATCCAGATGTCTATCGCGGTTTTTAACTGTGAAATTACTGCACACCTCTCGCTGTTTTATATTGTGAAAATCGGGCTCTACTCTCGCTGTTTTAACCTGTGAAAATTGTGCTGTCCTCTCGGTGTTTTAAAAAGCGAAAATCCTGGCCAACATTCCCTGTTTTCAACTGTGAAAATCACAGCACTCCTCTCGGTGTTTGAAACGGTAAAAATCACAGCTCTCCTCTCGTTGTTTTACATTGTGAAAATCGTGCTCACCTCGCATTGTTTTAAAGTGTGAAAATCCGGCTCTCTGCTCGCTGTTTTAAACAGTGAAAATCCTGCTCCCTTCTGGCTGCTTCAATACTGTGAAAATCCCAGCTCACCTCTCGCTGTTTTAAACTGTGAAATTCCTGCTCTCCTTTCGCTGTTTTAAACTGTGAAAATTCAGCGCTCCTCTGGCTGTTTCAAAACTGTGAAAATCACGGCTCACCTCTCGCTGATTAAAACTGTGAAAATCCTGCTCTCCTCTCGGTGTTTTAAACTGTGAAAATCCTGCTCACCTCTCACTGCTTTAAACTGTGAAAATCCTGCTCACTTCACGCTGTTTTAAACGGTGAAAATCCCAGCTCTACTCTCGCTGTTTTAAACTGTGAAAATCCCAGCTCTACTCTCGCTGTTTCAAACTGTGAAAATCCCAGCTCTACTCTCGCTGTTTTAAACTGTGAAAATCCCAGCTCTACTCTCGCTGTTTTAAACTGTGAAATACCCGCTCTCCACTCGCAATTTAATCCGTGAATATCCTTCTCTCCTCTCGGTGAATTAAACTGTGAAAATACCTGCACCCCTCTGGCTGCTTCAATAGTGTGAAAATCCCATCTCACCTCTCGCTGTTTTAAACTGTGAAAATCCTGCTCTCCTTTCGCTGTTTTAAACTGTGAAAATCCCAGCTCTCCTCTCGCTGTTTTAAACTGTGAAAGTCAGGGTCAGCTCTCACGGTTTTAAACTGTGAAAATCCAGCTCTCCTCTCGTTGTTTTAACCTGTGAAAATCCCAGCTCACCTCTCGTTGTTTTAAACTGTGAAAATCCTGCGCTCCGCTCGCTGATTAAAACTGTAAAATTCAGGGTCAGCTCTCACTGTTTTAAACTGTGAAAATCCCGGCTCTCCTCTCACTGTTTTAAACTGCGAAAATCCTGCTTCCCTCTCGCTGTTTTAAACTGTGAAAATCCAGATGTCTCTCGTGGTTTTAAACTGTGAAAATACTGCACACCTCTCGCTGTTTTATATTGTGAAAATCGTGCTCTCCTCTCGCGGTTTTAACCTGTGAAAATTCCGCTGTCCTCTCGCTGTTTTAAATTGCGAAAATCCTGACCAACATCTCCCTGTTTTCAACTGTGAAAATCACAGCACTCCTCTCGGTGTTTGAAATGGTAAAAATCACAGCTCTCTTCTCGTTGTTTTAAACTGTGAAAATCCTGCTCACCTCTCACTGTTTTAAACTGTGAAAATCCCAGCTCACCTCTCACTGTTTTAAACTGTGAAAATCCCAGCTCACCTCTCACTGTTTTAAACTGTGAAAATCCTGCTCTCCTCTCGCTGTTTTAAACTGTGAAAATCCCAGCTCACCTCTCACTGTTTTAAACTGTGAAAATCCTGCTCACCTCTCGCTGATTTAAACTGTGAAAATCCCGGCTCACCTCTCGCTGTTTTAAACTCCAATAATCCCAGCTCTCCTCTCGCTGTTTTAAACTGTGAAAATCTGGCTCTCCTCTCGCTGTTTTAAACTGTGAAATTCCTGCTCTCCACTCGCTGTTTTAATCCGTGAAAATCCTTCTCCCCTCTCGCTGATTTGAACTGTGAAAATCCCGGCTCCCCTCTCGCTGTTTTAAACTGTGAAAACCCTGCTCTCCTCTCGCTGTTTTATACTGTGCAAATCCTGCTCTCCTCTCGCTGTTTTAAACTTGCAAAATCCTGCTCTAGATTCGCTGTTTTAAAATGTGAAAATCCAGCTCCCCTCTGGTTCCTTCAATACTGTGAAAATCCCAGCTCACCTCTCGCTGTTTTAAACTGTGAAATTCCTGCTCTCCTTGCGCTGTTTTAAACAGTGAAAATCCTGCTCCCCTCTCGCTGTTTTAAACTGTGAAATTCCTGCTCTCCTCTCGCTGTTTTAAACAGTAAAAATCCAGCGCTCCTCTGGCTGTTTCAAAACTGTGAAAATCCCGGCTCCCCTCTGGCTGATTAAAACTGTGAAAATCTTGCTCTCCTCTCACTGTTTTAAACTGTGAAAATCCTGCTCCCCTCTCACTGTTTTAAACGGTGAAAATCCCTTCTCACTTCACGCTGTTTTAAACAGTGAAAATCCCAGCTCACCTCTCGCTGTTTTCAACTGTGAAAATCCTGCTCTCCTCTAGCTCTTTTAAAATGTGAAAATCCCGGCTCTCCTCTCACTGTTTCAAACTGCGAAAATCCTGCTTCCCTCTCGCTGTTTTAAACTGTAAAAATCCAGATGTCTCTCGCGGTTTTAAACTGTGAAAAAACTGCACACCTCTCGCTGTTTTATATTGTGAAAATCCTGCTCTTCTCTCGCTGTTTTATTCTGTGAAAATTCCGCTGTCCTCTCGCTGTTTTAAATTGCGAAAATCCTGGCCAACATCTCCCTGTTTTCAACCGTGAAAATCGCAGCACTCCTCTCGGTGTTTGAAATGGTAAAAGTCACAGCTCTCCTCTCGCTGTTTTACACTGTGAAAATCCTGCTCACCTCGCATTGTTTTAAACTGTGAAAATCCTGCTCACCTCTCACTGTTTTAAGCTGTGAAAATCCTGCTCACCTCTCACTGCTGTAAAAAGTGAAAATCCTGCTCACTTCACGCTGTTTTAAACGGTTAAAATCACAGCGCTACTTTCGCTGTTTTAAACTGTGGAATTCCTGCTCTCCTCTCGCTGTTTTAAACTGTGAAAATCCTGCTCTCCTCTAGCTCTTTAAAAATGTGGAAATCCCGGCTCTCCTCTCACTGTTTTAAACTGCGAAAATCCTGCTTCCCTCTTGCTGTTTTAAACTGTGAAAATCCAGATGTCTATCGCGGTTTAAAACGGTGAAATTACTGCACACCTCTCGCTGTTTTATATTGTGAAAATTGGGCTCTACTCTCGCTGTTTTAACCTG
Source organism: Isurus oxyrinchus (assembly GCA_026770705.1). Lineage (NCBI taxonomy): Eukaryota > Metazoa > Chordata > Chondrichthyes > Lamniformes > Lamnidae > Isurus > Isurus oxyrinchus. The sequence goes on along the minus strand of JANJGN010000464.1, from coordinate 244,235 downwards.
TGAAAATTGTGCTGTCCTCTCGGTGTTTTAAAATGCGAAAATCCTGGCCAACATTCCCTGTTTTCAACTGTGAAAATCATAGCACTCCTCTCGGTGTTTGAAACGGTAAAAATCACAGATCTCCTCTCGTTGTTTTACACTGTAAAAATCCTGCTCTCCTCTCGCTGTTTTAAAATGTGAAAATCCAGCTCTCTGCTCGCTGTTTTAAACATGAAATTCCAGCTCCCTTCTGGCTTCTTCAATACTGTGAAAATCCCAGCTCACCTCTCGCTGTTTTAAACTGTGAAATTCCTGCTCTCCTTTCGCTGTTTTAAACAGAGAAAATCCTGCTCACCTCTGGCTGTTTCAAAACTGTGAAAATCCCGGCTCACCTCTCGCTGATTAAAACTGTGAAAATCCTGCTCTCCTCTCGGTGTTTTAAACTATGAAATTCCTGCTCTTTTCTCGCTGTTTTAAACTGTGAAAATCCTGCTCACCTTTCACTGCTTTAAACTGTGAAAATCCTGCTCACTTCACGCTGTTTTAAACGGTGAAAATCCCAGCTCTACTCTCGCTGTTTTAAACTGTGAAAATCCCAGCTCTACTCTCGCTGTTTTAAACTGTGAAATACCTGCTCTCCACTCGCAATTTAATCCGTGAATATCCTTCTCTCCTCTCGTTGAATTAAACTGTGAAAATACCTGCTCCCCTCTGGCTGCTTCAATACTGTGAAAATCCCAGCTCACCTCTCGCTGTTTTAAACTGTGAAAATCCTGCGCTCCGCTCGCTGATTAAAACTGTGAAATTCAGGGTCAGCTCTCACTGTTTTAAACTGTGAAAATCCCAGCTCTGCTCTCACTGTTTTAAACTGCGAAAATCCTGCTTCCCTCTCGCTGTTTTAAACTGTGAAAATCCAGATGTCTCTCGCGGTTTAAAACTAGGAAAATACTGCACACCTCTCGCTGTTTTATATTGTGAAAATCGTGCTCTCCTCTCGCTGTTTTAACCTGTGAAAATTCCGCTGTCCTCTCGCTGTTTTAAATTGCGAAAATCCTGGCCAACATTCCCTGTTTTCAACTGTGAAAATCACAGCACTCCTCTCGGTGTTTGAAATGGTAAAAATCACAGCTCTCTTCTCGTTGTTTTAAACTATGAAAATGCTGCTCGCCTCTCGCTGTTTTAAACTGTGAAAATCCTGCTCTCCTCTCGCTGTTTTAAACTGTGAAAATCCTGCTCACCTCTCACTGTTTTAAACTGTGAAAATCCTGCTCACCTCTCGCTGTTTTAAACTGTGAAAATCCTGCTCTCCTCTTGCTGTTTTAAACTGTGAAAATCCTGGCTCTCCTCTCGCTGTTTTAAACTGTGAAAATCCCAGCTCTCCTCTCGCTGTTTTAAACTGTGAAAATCTGGCTCTCCTCTCGCTGTTTTAAACTGTGAAATTCCTGCTCTCCACTCGCTGTTTTAATCCGTGAAAATCCTTCTCCCCTCTCGCTGATTTGAACTGTGAAAATCCCGGCTCCCCTCTCGCTGTTTTAAACTTTGAAAACCCTGCTCTCCTCTCGCTGTTTTATACTGTGCAAATCCTGCTCTCCTCTCGCTGTTTTAAACTTGCAAAATCCTGCTCTAGAATCGCTCTTTTGAAATGTGAAAATCCAGCTCCCCTCTGGCTGCTTCAATACTGTGAAAATCCCAGCTCACCTCTCGCTGTTTTAAACAGTGAAAATCCTGCGCTCCTCTGGCTGTTTCAAAACTGTGAAAATCCCGGGTCCCCTCTGGCTGATTAAAACTGTGAAAATCCTCACCTCTCACTGCTTTAAACTGTGAAAATCCTGCTCACTTCACGCTGTTTTAAACGGTGAAAATCCCAGCTCTACTCTCGCTGTTTTAAACTGTGAAATTCCTGCTCTCCTCTCGCTGTTTAAAACAGTAAAAGTCCAGCGCTCCTCTGGCTGTTTCAAAACTGTGAAAATCCCGGCTCACCTTCGCTGATTAAAACTGTGAAAATCCTGCTCTCCTCTCGGTGTTTTAAACTGTGAAAATCCTGCTTTCCTCTCATTGTTTTAAACTGTGAAAATACTGCTCACTTCTCACTGCTTTAAACAGCGAAAATCCTGCTCTCCTCTCGCTGTTTTAAACTGTGAAATTCCTGCTCTCCTCTCGCTGTTTTAAACAGTAAAAATCCAGCGCTCATCTGGCTGTTTCAAAACTGTGAAAATCCCGGCTCCCCTCTCGCTGATTAAAACTGTGAAAAACCTGCTCTCCTCTCGGTGTTTTAAACTATGAAAATCCTGCTCTCCTCTCGCTGTTTTAAATTGTGAAAATCCTGCTCCCCTCTGGCTCTTTTAAAATGTGAAAATCCCGGCTCACCTCTCGCTGTTTTAAACTGTGAAATTCAGGTTCAGCTCTCAGTCTTTTAAACTGTGAAAATCCGGCTCTCCTCTGGCTGTTTTAAACTGTGTAAATCCCAGCTCACATCTCGCTGTTTTAAACTGCGAAAATCCCAGCTCACCTCTCACTCTTTTAAACTGTGAAAATCGTGCTCTCCTCTGGTTCTTTTAAAATGTGAAAATCCCGGCTCTCCTCTCACTGTTTCAAACTGCGAAAATCCTGCTTCCCTCTCGCTGTTTTAAAATGCGAAAATCAAGATGTCTCTCGCGGTTTCGAACTGTGAAAATACTGCACACCTCTCGCTGTTTTATATTGTGAAAATCGTGCTCTTCTCTCGCTGTTTTAAATTGCGAAAATCCTGGCCAACATCTCCATGTTTTCAACTGTGAAAATCGCAGCACTCCTCTCGCTGTTTGAAACGGTAAAAATCACAGCTCTCCTCTCATTGTTTTACACTGTGAAAATGCTGCTCTCCTCTCGCTGTTTTAGACTGTGAAAATCCAGATGTTTCTCGCGGTTTTAAACTGTGAAGATACTGCACACCGCTCGCTGTTTTACATTGTGAAAATCGTGCTCTTCTCTCGCAGATTTAACCTGTGAAAATCCTGCTCTTCTCTCGCTGATTTAACCTGTGAAATTCCTGCTTGCCTCTTGCTGTTTTAAAATGCGAAAATCCTGGCCAACATTCCCTGTTTTAAACTGTGAAAATCACAGCACTCCTCTCGGTGTTTTAAACTATGAAAATCCTGCTCTCCGCTCGCTGTTTTAAACTGTGAAAATCCTGCTATCCTCTGGCTCTTTTAAAATGTGAAAATCCCGGCTCTTCTCTCACTGTTTTAAAATGTGAAAATCCTGCTTCCCTCTCGCTGTTTCAAACTGTGAAAATCCAGATGTCTCTCCCGGTTTTAAACTGTGAAAATACTGCACACCTCTCGCTGTTTTATATCGTGAAAATCCTGCTCTACTCTGGCTGTTTTAACCTGTGAAAATGCTGCTGTCCTCTCGCTGTTTTAAAATGCAAAAATCCTGGCCAACATTCCCTGTTTTCAACTGTGAAAATCGCAGCACTCCTCTCGGTGTTTGAAACGGTAAAAATCACAGCTCTCCTCTCGTTGTTTTACACTGTGAAAATCCTGCTCTCCTCTCGCTGTTTTAAACGGTGAAAATAGTGCTCACCTCGCATTGTTTTAAACTGCGAAAATCCCAGCTCTACTCTCGCTGTTTTAAACTGTGAAATTCCTGCTCTCCACTCGCTGTTTTAATCCGTGAATATCCTTCTCTCCTCTCGTTGAATTAAACTGTGAAAATACCTGCTCCCCTCTGGCTGCTTCAATACTGTGAAAATCCCAGCTCACCTCTGGCTGTTTTAAACTGTGAAAATCCTGCTCTCCTCTCGCTGTTTTAAACTGTGAAAATTCTGCTCACCTCTCACTGCTTTAAACAGCGAAAATCCTGCTCTCCTCTCGCTGTTTTAAACTGTGTAAATCTCAGCTCTCCTCTCGCTGTTTTAAACTGTGAAAATCCCAGCTCTCCTCTCGCTGTTTTAAACTGTGAAAATCCTGCTCACTCTCGCTGTTTTAAACTGTGAATATCGGGCTCTCCTCTGGCTCTTTTAAAATGTGAAAATCCCGGCTCTCCTCTCACTGTTTCAAACTGCGAAAATCCTGCTTCCCTCTCGCTGTTTAAAAGTGTGAAAATGCAGATGTCTCTCGCGGTTTTAAACAGTGAAAATACTGCACACCTCTCGCTGTTTTATGTTGTGAAAATCGTTCTCTTCTCTCGCAGATTTCACCTGTGAAAATCCTGATTGCCTCTCGCTGTTTTAAAATGCGAAAATCCTGGCCAACATCTCCCTGTTTTCAACTGTGAAAATCGCAGCACTCCTCTCGCTGTTTTACACTGTGAAAATGGAGCTCACCTCTCGCTGTTTTAAACTGTGAAATTCCTGCTCACCTCTCACTGCTGTAAACTGTGAAAATCCTGCTCACTTCACACTGTTTTGAACGGTTAAAATCACAGCTCTACTCTCGCTGTTTTAAACTGTGAAAATCCTGCTCACTTCACGCTGTTTTGAACGGTTAAAATCACAGCTCTACTTTCGCTGTTTTAAACTGTGGAATTCCTGCTCTCCTCTCGCTGTTTTAAACTGCGAAAATCCTGCTCAACTCTCGCTGTTTTAAACTGTGAAATTCAGGGTCAACTCTCACTGTTTTAAACTGTGAAACTCCTGCTCTCCTCTGGCTGTTTTAAACTGTGAAATTCCCAGCTCTCCTATCACTGTTTTAAACTGTTAAAATCCAGATGTCTCTCGCGGTTTTAAACTGTGAAAATACTGCACACCTCTCGCTGTTTTATATTGTGAAAATCGTGCTCTTCTCTCGCAGATTTAACCTGTGAAAATTCTGCTGTCCTCCCGTTGTTTTAAATTGCGAAAATCCTGGCCAACATCTCCCTGTTTTCAACTGTGAAAATCGCAGCACTCCTCTCGCTGTTTGATACGGTAAAAATCACAGCTCTCTTCTCATTGTTTTACACTGAGAAAATGCTGCTCATCCTCTCGCTGTTTTAAAATGTGAAAATCCCAGCTCTCCTCTCGCTGTTTTAACCTGCGAAAATCCTGCTTCCCTCTCGCTGTTTTAACCTGTGAAAATGCTGCTCTCCTCTCGCTGTTTTAAACTGTGAAAATCCTGCTCACCTCTCGCTGTTTTAAACTGAGAAAATTCTGTTCACCTCTCACTGCTTCAAACTGTGAAAATCTTGCTCACTTCACGCTGTTTTAAACTGTGAAAATCCCAGCTCTACTCTCGCTGTTTTAAAATGTGAAAATCCTGCTCACCTCTCACTGTTTAAAACTGTGAAAATCCTGCTCACTTCATGCTGTTTTAAACGGTGAAAATCCCAGCTCTACTCTCGCTGTTTTAAACTGTGAAATTCCTGCTCTCCTCTCGCTGTTTTAAACAGTAAAAATCCAGCGCTCCTCTGGCTGTTTCAAAACTGTGAAAATCCCGGCTCCCCTTCGCTGATTAAAACTGTGAAATTCCTGCTCTCCTCTCGGTGTTTTAAACTGTGAAAATCCTCCTCTCCTCTCGTTGTTTTAAACTGTGAAAATACTACTTTCCTCTCGCTGTTTTAAACTGTGAAAATCCTGCTCACTTCTCACAGTTTTAATGGGTGAAAATCCCAGCTCTACTCTCGCTGTTTTAAACTGTGAAAATCCAGCTCTCCTCTCGCTGTTTTAAACTGTGAAAATCCTGTTCTCCTCTCGTTGTTTTAAACTGTGAAAATCCTGCTTTCCTCTCGCTGTTTTAAACTGTGAAAATCCTGCTCACTTCTCACAGTTTTAAAGGGTGAAAATCCTGCTCTTCTCTGGCTGTTACAAAATGTGAAAATCCCAGCTCTACTCTCGCTGTTTTAAACTGCGAAAATCCTGCTTCCCTCTCGCTGTTTCAAACTGTGAAAATCCAGATGTCTCTCGCGGTTTTAAACAGTGAAAATACTGCACACCTCTCGCTGTTTTATATTGTGAAAATCGTGCTCTTCTCTCGCAGATTTAACCTGTGAAAATCCTGCTCTCCTCTCACTGTTTTAAAATGCGAAAATCCTGGCCAACATCTCCCTGTTTTCAACTGTGAAAATCACAGCACTCCTCTCGGTGTTTGAAACGGTAAAAATCACAGATCTCCTCTCGTTGTTTTACACTGTGAAAATCGTGCTCACCTCGCATAGTTTTAAACTGTGAAAATCCGGCTCTCTGCTCGCTGTTTTAAACAGTGAAAATCCTGCTTCCCTCTGGCTGCTTCAATACTGTGAAAATCCCAGCACACCTCTCGCTGTTTTATATTGTGAAAATCCTGCTCTCCTCTCACTGTTTTAACCTGTGAAAATTCTGCACTCCTCTCGCTGTTTTAAAATGCGAAAATCCTGGCCAACATCTCCCTGTTTTCAACTGTGAAAATCGCAGCAATCCTCTCGCTGTTTCAAACTGTGAAAATCCTGCTCTCCTCTCGCTGTTTTAAACAGTGAAAATCCTTCTCTCCTCTCGCTGTTTTAAACTGTGAAATTCCTGCTCTCCTCTCGCTGTTTTAAACTCTGAAAATCCTGCTCTCCTCTGGCTGTTTTAAAATGTGAAAATCCCGGCTCTACTCTCGCTGTTTTAAACTGCGAAAATCCTGCTTCCCTCTTGCTGTTTTAAACTGTGAAAATCCAGATGTCTCTCGCGGTTTTAAACTGTGAAAATACTGCACACCTCTCGCTGTTTTATATTGTGAAAATCGTGCTCTTCTCTCACAGATTTAACCTGTGAAAATCCTGCACACCTCTCGCTGTTTTAAAATGCGAAAATCCTGGCCAACATCTCCCTGTTTTCAACTGTGAAAATCGCAGCACTCCTCTCGGTGTTTGAAACGGTAAAAATCACAGCTCTCTTCTCGTTGTTTTACACTGTGAAAATGCTGCTCTCCTCTCGCTGTTTTAGAATGTGAAAATCCTGCTCTACGCTCGCTGTTTTAACCTATGAAATTCCTGATCTCCTCTCGCTGTTTTAAACTGTGAAATTCCTGCTCTCCTCTCGCTGTTTTAAACAGTGAAAATCCTTCTCTCCTCTCGCTGTTTTAAACTGTGAAATTTCTGCTCTCCTCTCGCTGTTTTAAACTCTGAAAATCCTGCTCTCCTCTGGCTCTTATAAAATGTGAAAATCCCGGCTCTACTCTCGCTGTTTTAAACTGCGAAAATCCTGCTTCCCTCTCGCTGTTTTAAACTGTGAAAATCCAGATGTCTCTCGCGGTTTTAAACTGTGAAAATACTGCACACCTCTCGCTGTTTTATATTGTGAAAATCGTGCTCTTCTCTCGCAGATTTAACCTGTGAAAATTCTGCTGTCCTCCCGTTGTTTTAAATTGCGAAAATCCTGGCCAACATCTCCCCGTTTTCAACTGTGAAAATCGCAGCACTCCTCTCGCTGTTTGAAACGGTAAAAATCACAGCTCTCTTCTCGTTTTTTTACACTGTGAAAATGCTGCTCTCCTCTCGCTGTTTTAGACTGTGAAAATCCCAGCTCTACTCTCGCTGTTTTAAACTGTGAAAATCCTGCTCTCCTCTCTCTGTTTTAAATTGTGAAACTCTGGCTCTCCTCTCGCTGTTTTAAACTGTGAACACCCAAGCTCACCTCTCGTTGTTTTAAACTGTTAAAACTCTGCTTTCCTCTCGCTGTTTTAAACTGTGAAAATCCTGCTCTCCTCTCGCTGTTTTAAACTGTGAAAATCCTGCTCTCCTCTCGCTGTTTTAAACTGTGAAATTCCTGCACTCCTCTCACTGCTTTAAACTGTGAAAATCCTGCTCACTTCACGCTGCTTTAAACGGTGAAAATCAGAGCTCTACTCTCGCTGTTTAAAACTGTGAAATTCCTGCTCTCCTCTCGCTGTTTTAAACAGTGAAAATCCTGTGCTCCTCTGGCTGTTTCAAAACTGCAAAAATCCCGGCTCTCCTGTCGCTCTTTAAAACTGTGAAAATCCCAGCTCACCTCTCGCTGTTTGAAACAGTGAAAATCCTGCTCTCCTCTCGCTGTTTTAAACTGTGAAAATCCTGCTCACCTCTGGCTGCTTCAATACTGTGACAATCCCAGCTCACCTCTCGCTGTTTTAAACAGTGAAAATCCAGCTCACTTCTCACAGTTTTAAATTGTGAAAATCCCAGCTCTCCTCTCGCTGTTTTAAATTGTAAAAATCCTGCTCTCCTCTCACTGCTTTGAACGGTGAAAATCCTGCTCACTTCACGCTGCTTTAAACGGTGAAAATCACAGCTCTACTCTCGCTGTTTTAAACTGTGAAATTCCTGCTCTCCTCTCGTTGTTTTAAACAGTAAAAATCCAGCGCTCCTCTGGCTGTTTCAAAACTGTGAAAATCCAGGCTCCCCTCTCGCTCATTAAAACAGTGAAAATCCTGCTCTCCTCTCGGTGTTTTAAACTGTGAAAATCCTGCTCTTCCTCTCGCAGTTTTAAACTGAAAATCCTGCTCTCCTCTGGCTCTTTTAAAATGTGAAAATCCCGGCTCTCCTCTCACTGTTTTAAACTGTGAAAATCCTGCTTCCCTCTGGCTGCTTCAATACTGTGAAAATCCAGATGTCTCTCGCGGTTTTAAACTGTGAAAATACTGCACACCTCTCGCTGTTTTATATTGTGAAAATCGTGCTCTTCTCTCGCAGATTTAACCTGTGAAATTCCTGCTTGCCTCTCGCTGTTTTAAATTGCGAAAATCCTGGCCAACATCTCCCTGTTTTCAACTGTGAAAATCGCAGCACTCTTCTTGGTGTTTGAAACGGTAAAAATCACAGCTCTCCTCTCGTTGTTTTACACTGTGAAAATCCGACTCTCCATTCGCTGTTTTAAACTGTGAAAATCCTGTTCTCCTCTTGCTCTTTTAAAATGTGAAAATCCCGGCTCTCCTCTCACTGTTTCAAACTGTGAAAATCCTGTTCTCCTCTGGCTCTTTTAAAATGTGAAAATCCCGGCCATCCTCTCACTGTTTTAAACTGTGAAAATCCTGCTCTCCTCTGGCTCTTTTAAAATGTGAAAATCCCGGCTCTCCTCTCACTGTTTTAAACTGCGAAAATCCTGCTTCCCTCTCGCTGTTTTAAACTGTGAAAATCCAGATGTCTCTCGCGGTTTTAAACTGTGAAAATACTGCAAACCTCTCGCTGTTTTATATTGTGAAAATCGTGCTCTTCTCTGGCTTTTTTAACCGGTGAAATTCCTGCTGTCCTCTCGCTGTTTTAAAATGCGAAAATCCTGGCCAACATTTCCCTGTTTTCAAATGTGAAAATCGCCGCAATCCTCTCGGTGTTTGAAATGGTAAAAATCACAGCTCTCCTCTCGTTGTTTTAAACAGTGAAAATCCTGCTCACCTCTCGCTGTTTAAAACTGTGAAAATCCTGCTCACCTCTCGCTGATTAAAACTGTGAAAATCCTGCTCTCCTCTTGGTGTTTGAAACTGTGAAATTCCTGCTTGCCTCTCGCTGTTTTAAATTGCGAAAATCCTGGCCAACATCTCCCTGTTTTCAACTGTGAAAATCGCAGCATTCCTCTTGGTGTTTGAAACGGTAAAAATCACAGCTCTCCTCTCGTTGTTTTACACTGTGAAAATCCGACTCTCCATTCGCTGTTTTAAACTGTGAAAATCCTGTTCTCCTCTGGCTCTTTTAAAATGTGAAAATCCCGGCTCTCCTCTCGTTGTTTTAAACTGCGAAAATCCTGCTTCCCTCTCGCTGTTTGAAACTGTGAAAATCCAGATGTCTCTCGCGGTTTTAAACTGTGAAATTCCTGCTCCCCTCTCGCTGTTTTAAACTGTGAAAATCCTGCTCCCCTCTCGCTATTTTAAACTGTGAAAATCCTGCTCACCTCTGGCTGCTTCAATACTGTGGCAATCCCAGCTCAACTCTCGCTGTTTTAAACTGTGAAAATCCTGCTCACTTCTCACAGTTTTAAAGTGTGAAATTCCCAGCTCTTTTCTCGCTGTTTTAAATTGTAATAATCCTGCTCTCCTCTCACTGCTTTAAACGGTGAAAATCCTGCTCACTTCACGCTGCTTTAAACGGTGAAAATCACAGCTCTACTCTCGCTGTTTTAAACTGTGAAATTCCTGCTCTCCTCTCGCGGTTTTAAACTGTGAAAATCCTGCGCTCCTCTGGCTGTTTCAAAACTGCAAAAATCCCGGCTCTCCTGTCGCTGTTTAAAACTGTAAAAATCCTGCTCTCCTCTCGCTGATTAAAACTGTGAAAATCCTGCTCTCCTCTCACTGTTTTAAACTGTCAAAACCCTGCTCTCCTCTCGCTGTTTTAAACTGTGAAAACCCTGCTCTCCTCTCACTGTTTTAAACTGTCAAAACTCTGCTCTCCTCTCACTGTTTTAAACTGTGAAAATCCCAGCTCTCCTCTCGCTGTTTTAAACTGTGAAAACCCTGCTCTCCTCTCACTATTTTAAACTGTGAAATTCCTGCTCTCCTCTCGCTGTTTTAAACTGTGAAAATCCCAGCACTCCGCTCGCTGTTTTAAACTGCGAAAATCCCAGCTCACCTCTCGCTGTTTTAAACTGTGAAATCCCTGCTCACCTCTCGCTGTTTTAAACAGTGAAAATCCTGCGGTCCTCTGGCTGTTTCAAAACTGCGAAAATCCCGGCTCTCCTGTCGCTGTTTAAAACTTTAAAAATCCTGCTCTCCTCTCGCTGATTAAAACTGTGAAAATCCTGCTCTCCTCTTGGTGTTTGAAACTGTGTAAATCCTGCTTTCCTCTCGCTGTTTTAAACTGTGAAATTCCTGCTCCCCTCTCGCTGTTTTAAACTGTGAAAATCCTGCTCCCCTCTCGCTGTTTTAAACTGTGAAAATCCTGCTCACCTCTGGCTGCTTCAATACTGTGACAATCCCAGCTCACCTCTCGCTGTTTTAAACTGTGAAAATCGTGCTCACTTCTCACAGTTTTAAAGTGTGAAATTCCCAGCTCTTTTCTCGCTGTTTTAAATTGTAAAAATCCTGCTCTCCTCTCATTGCTTTAAACGGTGAAAATCCTGCTCACTTCACGCTGCTTTAAACGGTGAAAATCACAGCTCTACTCTCGCTGTTTTAAACTGTGAAATTCCTGCTCTCCTCTCGCTGTTTTAAACAGTGAAAATCCTGCGCTCCTCTGGCTGTTTCAAAACTGCAAAAATCCCGGCTCTCCTGTCGCTGTTTTAAACTGTGAAAATCCTGCTCTCCTCTCGGTGATTAAAACTGTGAAAACCCTGCTCTCCTCTCACTGTTTTAAACTGTCAAAACCCTGCTCTCCTCTCACTGTTTTAAACTGTGAAAATCCCAGCTCTCCTCTCGCTGTTTTAAACTGTGAAAACCCTGCTCTCCTCTCACTATTTTAAACTGTGAAATTCCTGCTCTCCTCTCGCTGTTTTAAACTGTGAAAATCCCAGCACTCCGCTCGCTGTTTTAAACTGTGAAAACCCTGCTCTGCTCTCGCTGTTTCAAACTGTGAAATTCCTGCTCTGCTCTCGCTGTTTAAAACTGTGAAATTCCTGCTATCCTCTAGCTGTTTTAAACTGTGAAAACCCTGCTCTGCTCTCGCTGTTTCAAACTGCGAAATTCCTGCTCACCTCTTGCTGTTTTAAACTGTGAAAATCCTGCTCTCCTCTCGCTGTTTTAAACAGTGAAAATGCTGCTCTCCTCTCGCTGTTTTAAACTGTGAAAATCCTGCTCACCTCTCGCTGTTTTAAACTGAGAAAATTCTGTTCACCTCTCACTGCTTCAAACTGTGAAAATCTTGCTCACTTCACGCTGTTTTAAACTGTGAAAATCCCAGCTCTACTCTCGCTGTTTTAAAATGTGAAAATCCTGCTCACCTCTCACTGTTTAAAACTGTGAAAATCCTGCTCACTTCATGCTGTTTTAAACGGTGAAAATCCCAGCTCTACTCTCGCTGTTTTAAACTGTGAAATTCCTGCTCTCCTCTCGCTGTTTTAAACAGTAAAAATCCAGCGCTCCTCTGGCTGTTTCAAAACTGTGAAAATCCCGGCTCCCCTTCGCTGATTAAAACTGTGAAATTCCTGCTCTCCTCTCGGTGTTTTAAACTGTGAAAATCCTCCTCTCCTCTCGTTGTTTTAAACTGTGAAAATACTACTTTCCTCTCGCTGTTTTAAACTGTGAAAATCCTGCTCACTTCTCACAGTTTTAATGGGTGAAAATCCCAGCTCTACTCTCGCTGTTTTAAACTGTGAAAATCCAGCTCTCCTCTCGCTGTTTTAAACTGTGAAAATCCTGTTCTCCTCTCGTTGTTTTAAACTGTGAAAATCCTGCTTTCCTCTCGCTGTTTTAAACTGTGAAAATCCTGCTCACTTCTCACAGTTTTAAAGGGTGAAAATCCTGCTCTTCTCTGGCTGTTACAAAATGTGAAAATCCCAGCTCTACTCTCGCTGTTTTAAACTGCGAAAATCCTGCTTCCCTCTCGCTGTTTCAAACTGTGAAAATCCAGATGTCTCTCGCGGTTTTAAACAGTGAAAATACTGCACACCTCTCGCTGTTTTATATTGTGAAAATCGTGCTCTTCTCTCGCAGATTTAACCTGTGAAAATCCTGCTCTCCTCTCACTGTTTTAAAATGCGAAAATCCTGGCCAACATCTCCCTGTTTTCAACTGTGAAAATCACAGCACTCCTCTCGGTGTTTGAAACGGTAAAAATCACAGATCTCCTCTCGTTGTTTTACACTGTGAAAATCGTGCTCACCTCGCATAGTTTTAAACTGTGAAAATCCGGCTCTCTGCTCGCTGTTTTAAACAGTGAAAATCCTGCTTCCCTCTGGCTGCTTCAATACTGTGAAAATCCCAGCACACCTCTCGCTGTTTTATATTGTGAAAATCCTGCTCTCCTCTCACTGTTTTAACCTGTGAAAATTCTGCACTCCTCTCGCTGTTTTAAAATGCGAAAATCCTGGCCAACATCTCCCTGTTTTCAACTGTGAAAATCGCAGCAATCCTCTCGCTGTTTCAAACTGTGAAAATCCTGCTCTCCTCTCGCTGTTTTAAACAGTGAAAATCCTTCTCTCCTCTCGCTGTTTTAAACTGTGAAATTCCTGCTCTCCTCTCGCTGTTTTAAACTCTGAAAATCCTGCTCTCCTCTGGCTGTTTTAAAATGTGAAAATCCCGGCTCTACTCTCGCTGTTTTAAACTGCGAAAATCCTGCTTCCCTCTTGCTGTTTTAAACTGTGAAAATCCAGATGTCTCTCGCGGTTTTAAACTGTGAAAATACTGCACACCTCTCGCTGTTTTATATTGTGAAAATCGTGCTCTTCTCTCACAGATTTAACCTGTGAAAATCCTGCACACCTCTCGCTGTTTTAAAATGCGAAAATCCTGGCCAACATCTCCCTGTTTTCAACTGTGAAAATCGCAGCACTCCTCTCGGTGTTTGAAACGGTAAAAATCACAGCTCTCTTCTCGTTGTTTTACACTGTGAAAATGCTGCTCTCCTCTCGCTGTTTTAGAATGTGAAAATCCTGCTCTACGCTCGCTGTTTTAACCTATGAAATTCCTGATCTCCTCTCGCTGTTTTAAACTGTGAAATTCCTGCTCTCCTCTCGCTGTTTTAAACAGTGAAAATCCTTCTCTCCTCTCGCTGTTTTAAACTGTGAAATTTCTGCTCTCCTCTCGCTGTTTTAAACTCTGAAAATCCTGCTCTCCTCTGGCTCTTATAAAATGTGAAAATCCCGGCTCTACTCTCGCTGTTTTAAACTGCGAAAATCCTGCTTCCCTCTCGCTGTTTTAAACTGTGAAAATCCAGATGTCTCTCGCGGTTTTAAACTGTGAAAATACTGCACACCTCTCGCTGTTTTATATTGTGAAAATCGTGCTCTTCTCTCGCAGATTTAACCTGTGAAAATTCTGCTGTCCTCCCGTTGTTTTAAATTGCGAAAATCCTGGCCAACATCTCCCCGTTTTCAACTGTGAAAATCGCAGCACTCCTCTCGCTGTTTGAAACGGTAAAAATCACAGCTCTCTTCTCGTTTTTTTACACTGTGAAAATGCTGCTCTCCTCTCGCTGTTTTAGACTGTGAAAATCCCAGCTCTACTCTCGCTGTTTTAAACTGTGAAAATCCTGCTCTCCTCTCTCTGTTTTAAATTGTGAAACTCTGGCTCTCCTCTCGCTGTTTTAAACTGTGAACACCCAAGCTCACCTCTCGTTGTTTTAAACTGTTAAAACTCTGCTTTCCTCTCGCTGTTTTAAACTGTGAAAATCCTGCTCTCCTCTCGCTGTTTTAAACTGTGAAAATCCTGCTCTCCTCTCGCTGTTTTAAACTGTGAAATTCCTGCACTCCTCTCACTGCTTTAAACTGTGAAAATCCTGCTCACTTCACGCTGCTTTAAACGGTGAAAATCAGAGCTCTACTCTCGCTGTTTAAAACTGTGAAATTCCTGCTCTCCTCTCGCTGTTTTAAACAGTGAAAATCCTGTGCTCCTCTGGCTGTTTCAAAACTGCAAAAATCCCGGCTCTCCTGTCGCTCTTTAAAACTGTGAAAATCCCAGCTCACCTCTCGCTGTTTGAAACAGTGAAAATCCTGCTCTCCTCTCGCTGTTTTAAACTGTGAAAATCCTGCTCACCTCTGGCTGCTTCAATACTGTGACAATCCCAGCTCACCTCTCGCTGTTTTAAACAGTGAAAATCCAGCTCACTTCTCACAGTTTTAAATTGTGAAAATCCCAGCTCTCCTCTCGCTGTTTTAAATTGTAAAAATCCTGCTCTCCTCTCACTGCTTTGAACGGTGAAAATCCTGCTCACTTCACGCTGCTTTAAACGGTGAAAATCACAGCTCTACTCTCGCTGTTTTAAACTGTGAAATTCCTGCTCTCCTCTCGTTGTTTTAAACAGTAAAAATCCAGCGCTCCTCTGGCTGTTTCAAAACTGTGAAAATCCAGGCTCCCCTCTCGCTCATTAAAACAGTGAAAATCCTGCTCTCCTCTCGGTGTTTTAAACTGTGAAAATCCTGCTCTTCCTCTCGCAGTTTTAAACTGAAAATCCTGCTCTCCTCTGGCTCTTTTAAAATGTGAAAATCCCGGCTCTCCTCTCACTGTTTTAAACTGTGAAAATCCTGCTTCCCTCTGGCTGCTTCAATACTGTGAAAATCCAGATGTCTCTCGCGGTTTTAAACTGTGAAAATACTGCACACCTCTCGCTGTTTTATATTGTGAAAATCGTGCTCTTCTCTCGCAGATTTAACCTGTGAAATTCCTGCTTGCCTCTCGCTGTTTTAAATTGCGAAAATCCTGGCCAACATCTCCCTGTTTTCAACTGTGAAAATCGCAGCACTCTTCTTGGTGTTTGAAACGGTAAAAATCACAGCTCTCCTCTCGTTGTTTTACACTGTGAAAATCCGACTCTCCATTCGCTGTTTTAAACTGTGAAAATCCTGTTCTCCTCTTGCTCTTTTAAAATGTGAAAATCCCGGCTCTCCTCTCACTGTTTCAAACTGTGAAAATCCTGTTCTCCTCTGGCTCTTTTAAAATGTGAAAATCCCGGCCATCCTCTCACTGTTTTAAACTGTGAAAATCCTGCTCTCCTCTGGCTCTTTTAAAATGTGAAAATCCCGGCTCTCCTCTCACTGTTTTAAACTGCGAAAATCCTGCTTCCCTCTCGCTGTTTTAAACTGTGAAAATCCAGATGTCTCTCGCGGTTTTAAACTGTGAAAATACTGCAAACCTCTCGCTGTTTTATATTGTGAAAATCGTGCTCTTCTCTGGCTTTTTTAACCGGTGAAATTCCTGCTGTCCTCTCGCTGTTTTAAAATGCGAAAATCCTGGCCAACATTTCCCTGTTTTCAAATGTGAAAATCGCAGCAATCCTCTCGGTGTTTGAAATGGTAAAAATCACAGCTCTCCTCTCGTTGTTTTAAACAGTGAAAATCCTGCTCACCTCTCGCTGTTTAAAACTGTGAAAATCCTGCTCACCTCTCGCTGATTAAAACTGTGAAAATCCTGCTCTCCTCTTGGTGTTTGAAACTGTGAAATTCCTGCTTGCCTCTCGCTGTTTTAAATTGCGAAAATCCTGGCCAACATCTCCCTGTTTTCAACTGTGAAAATCGCAGCATTCCTCTTGGTGTTTGAAACGGTAAAAATCACAGCTCTCCTCTCGTTGTTTTACACTGTGAAAATCCGACTCTCCATTCGCTGTTTTAAACTGTGAAAATCCTGTTCTCCTCTGGCTCTTTTAAAATGTGAAAATCCCGGCTCTCCTCTCGTTGTTTTAAACTGCGAAAATCCTGCTTCCCTCTCGCTGTTTGAAACTGTGAAAATCCAGATGTCTCTCGCGGTTTTAAACTGTGAAATTCCTGCTCCCCTCTCGCTGTTTTAAACTGTGAAAATCCTGCTCCCCTCTCGCTATTTTAAACTGTGAAAATCCTGCTCACCTCTGGCTGCTTCAATACTGTGGCAATCCCAGCTCAACTCTCGCTGTTTTAAACTGTGAAAATCCTGCTCACTTCTCACAGTTTTAAAGTGTGAAATTCCCAGCTCTTTTCTCGCTGTTTTAAATTGTAATAATCCTGCTCTCCTCTCACTGCTTTAAACGGTGAAAATCCTGCTCACTTCACGCTGCTTTAAACGGTGAAAATCACAGCTCTACTCTCGCTGTTTTAAACTGTGAAATTCCTGCTCTCCTCTCGCGGTTTTAAACTGTGAAAATCCTGCGCTCCTCTGGCTGTTTCAAAACTGCAAAAATCCCGGCTCTCCTGTCGCTGTTTAAAACTGTAAAAATCCTGCTCTCCTCTCGCTGATTAAAACTGTGAAAATCCTGCTCTCCTCTCACTGTTTTAAACTGTCAAAACCCTGCTCTCCTCTCGCTGTTTTAAACTGTGAAAACCCTGCTCTCCTCTCACTGTTTTAAACTGTCAAAACTCTGCTCTCCTCTCACTGTTTTAAACTGTGAAAATCCCAGCTCTCCTCTCGCTGTTTTAAACTGTGAAAACCCTGCTCTCCTCTCACTATTTTAAACTGTGAAATTCCTGCTCTCCTCTCGCTGTTTTAAACTGTGAAAATCCCAGCACTCCGCTCGCTGTTTTAAACTGCGAAAATCCCAGCTCACCTCTCGCTGTTTTAAACTGTGAAATCCCTGCTCACCTCTCGCTGTTTTAAACAGTGAAAATCCTGCGGTCCTCTGGCTGTTTCAAAACTGCGAAAATCCCGGCTCTCCTGTCGCTGTTTAAAACTTTAAAAATCCTGCTCTCCTCTCGCTGATTAAAACTGTGAAAATCCTGCTCTCCTCTTGGTGTTTGAAACTGTGTAAATCCTGCTTTCCTCTCGCTGTTTTAAACTGTGAAATTCCTGCTCCCCTCTCGCTGTTTTAAACTGTGAAAATCCTGCTCCCCTCTCGCTGTTTTAAACTGTGAAAATCCTGCTCACCTCTGGCTGCTTCAATACTGTGACAATCCCAGCTCACCTCTCGCTGTTTTAAACTGTGAAAATCGTGCTCACTTCTCACAGTTTTAAAGTGTGAAATTCCCAGCTCTTTTCTCGCTGTTTTAAATTGTAAAAATCCTGCTCTCCTCTCATTGCTTTAAACGGTGAAAATCCTGCTCACTTCACGCTGCTTTAAACGGTGAAAATCACAGCTCTACTCTCGCTGTTTTAAACTGTGAAATTCCTGCTCTCCTCTCGCTGTTTTAAACAGTGAAAATCCTGCGCTCCTCTGGCTGTTTCAAAACTGCAAAAATCCCGGCTCTCCTGTCGCTGTTTTAAACTGTGAAAATCCTGCTCTCCTCTCGGTGATTAAAACTGTGAAAACCCTGCTCTCCTCTCACTGTTTTAAACTGTCAAAACCCTGCTCTCCTCTCACTGTTTTAAACTGTGAAAATCCCAGCTCTCCTCTCGCTGTTTTAAACTGTGAAAACCCTGCTCTCCTCTCACTATTTTAAACTGTGAAATTCCTGCTCTCCTCTCGCTGTTTTAAACTGTGAAAATCCCAGCACTCCGCTCGCTGTTTTAAACTGTGAAAACCCTGCTCTGCTCTCGCTGTTTCAAACTGTGAAATTCCTGCTCTGCTCTCGCTGTTTAAAACTGTGAAATTCCTGCTATCCTCTAGCTGTTTTAAACTGTGAAAACCCTGCTCTGCTCTCGCTGTTTCAAACTGCGAAATTCCTGCTCACCTCTTGCTGTTTTAAACTGTGAAAATCCTGCTCTCCTCTCGCTGTTTTAAACAGTGAAAATCCCAGCTCTCCTCTCGCTGTTTTAAACTGTGAAAATCCTGCTCTCCTCTCGCTGTTTTAAACTGTGAAATTCCAGCTCTCCTCTCGCTGTTTTAAACTGTGAAATTCCTGCTCTCCTCTCTCTGTTTTAAACTGTGAAAACACTGCTCTCCTCTCGCTGTTTGAAACTGTGAAATTCTTGCTCCCCTCTCGCTGTTTTAACCTGAGAAATTCCTGCTCTCCTCTCGCTGTTTTAAACTGTGAAAATCCTGCTCTCCTTACGCTGTTTTAAACTGTGAAATTCCTGCTCTCCTCTCGCTGTTTTAAACTGTGAAAATCCCAGCTCTCCTCTCGCTGTTTGAAACTGTGAAAATCCTGCTCACCTCTCGCTGTTTTAAACTGTGAAAATCCTGCTCTCCTCTCTCTGTTTTAAACTGAAAATCCTGCTCTCCTCTCGCTGTTTTAAACTGTGAAAATCCTGCTCTCCTTACGCTGTTTTGAACTGTGAAATTCCTGCTCTCCTCTCGCTGTTTTAAACTGTGAAAATCCTGCTCTCCTCTCTCTGTTTTAAACTGAAAATCCTGCTCTCCTCTCGCTGTTTTAAACTCTGAAAATCCCAGCTCTCCTCTCGCTGTTTGAAACTGTGAAAATCCTGCTCTCCTCTCGCTGTTTTAAACTGTGAAAATCCTGCTCTCCTCTCTCTGTTTTAAACTGAAAATCCTGCTCTCCTCTCGCTGTTTTAAACTGTGAAAATCCTGCTCTCCTTACGCTGTTTTGAACTGTGAAAATCCTGCTCTCCTCTCGCTGTTTTAAACTGTGAAAATCCTGCTCTCCTCTCTCTGTTTTAAACTGAAAATCCTGCTCTCCTCTCGCTGTTTTAAACTCTGAAATTCCTGCTCACCTCTCGCTGTTTGAAACTGTGAAATTCTTGCTCCACTCTCGCTGTTTTAACCTGTGAAATTCCTGCTCTCCTCTCGCTGTTTTAAACTGTGAAAATCCTGCTCTCCTCTCTCTGTTGTAAATTGCGAAATCCCTGCTCTCCTCTCGCGGTTTTAAACTGTGTAAATCCTGCTCTCCTCTCGCTGTTTTAAACTGTGAAAATCCCAGCTCTCCTCTTGCTGTTTTATACTGTGAAAAACCTGCTCTCCTCTTGCTGTTTTAAACTGTGAAAACCCTGCTCACCTCTCTCTGTTTTAAACTGTGAAATTCCTGCTCTCCTCTCGTTGTTTTAAACTGTGAAAAACCTGCTCTCCTCACGTTGTTTTAAACTGTGGAAATCCTGCACTCATCTCCTTGTTTTAAACTGTGAAAATCCTGCTCTTTTCTCGCTGTTTTAAACTCTGAATATCCTGCTCTCCATTCGCTGTTTTAAACTGTGAACTACCTGCTCTCCTCTCACTGATTTATGCTGTGCAAATCCTGCTCACCTCTTGGCGTTTTCAATTGTGAAATTACCAGCTTTCCTCTCGCTGTTTTAAACTGTGAAATTCCTGCTCTCCACGTGCTGTTTTAAACTGTGAAATTCCAGCTCTCTTCTGGCTGTTTTAAACTGTGAAAACCCTGCTCTCCTCTTGCTGAGTTAAACAGTGAAAACCCTCCTCTACTTTCGGTGTTTTAACCTGTGAAATTCTTGCACTCCTCTCGCTGTTTTAAACTTTAAAATTCCTGCTCTCCTCTCGCTGTTTTAAACTGTGAAAATCCCAGCTCTCCTCTTGCTGTTTGAAACTCTGAAAATCCTGCTCTCCTCTCGCTGTTTTAAGCTGTGAAAATCCTGCTCTCCTCTCTCTGTTTTAAACTGAAAATCCTACTCTCCTCTCGCTGTTTTAAACTCTGAAATTCCTGCTCTCCTCTCGCTGTTTGAAACTGTGAAATTCTTGCTCCACTCTCGCTGTTTTAACCTGTGAAATTCCTGCTCTCCTCTCGCTGTTTTAAACTGTGAAAATCCTGCTCTCCTCTCGCTGTTTTAACATGTGAAAATCCTGCTCTCCTCTCGCTGTTTTAAACTGTGAAATTCCCGCTCTCCTTACGCTGTTTTAAACTGTGAAAAACCTGCTTTTTTCTCTCTGTTGTAAATTGCGAAAATCCTGCTCTCCTCTCGAGGTTTTAAACTGTGTGAATCCTGCTCTCCTCTTGCTGTTTTAAACCGTGAAAATCCTGCTCTCCTCTCGCTGTTTTAAACTGTGAAAATCTCAGCTCTCCTCTCGCTGTTTTAAACTGTGAAATTCCTGCTCTCCTCTCGCTGTTCTAAACTGTGAAAATCCCAGCTCTCCTCTCGCTGTTTTAAACTGTGAAAATCCCAGCTCTCCTCTCGCTGTTTTAAACTGTGAAAATCCTGCTCTCCTCTCGCTGTTTTAACATGTGAAAATCCTGCTCTCCTCTCGCTGTTTTAAACTGTGAAATTCCCGCTCTCCTTACGCTGTTTTAAACTGTGAAAAACCTGCTTTTTTCTCTCTGTTGTAAATTGCGAAAATCCTGCTCTCCTCTCGCGGTTTTAAACTGTGTGAATCCTGCTCTCCTCTTGCTGTTTTAAACCGTGAAAATCCTGCTCTCCTCTCGCTGTTTTAAACTGTGAAAATCCTGCTCTCCTTACGCTGTTTTGAACTGTGAAAATCCTGCTCTCCTCTCGCTGTTTTAAACTGTGAAAATCCTGCTCTCCTCTCTCTGTTTTAAACTGAAAATCCTGCTCTCCTCTCGCTGTTTTAAACTCTGAAATTCCTGCTCACCTCTCGCTGTTTGAAACTGTGAAATTCTTGCTCCACTCTCGCTGTTTTAACCTGTGAAATTCCTGCTCTCCTCTCGCTGTTTTAAACTGTGAAAATCCTGCTCTCCTCTCTCTGTTGTAAATTGCGAAATCCCTGCTCTCCTCTCGCGGTTTTAAACTGTGTAAATCCTGCTCTCCTCTCGCTGTTTTAAACTGTGAAAATCCCAGCTCTCCTCTTGCTGTTTTATACTGTGAAAAACCTGCTCTCCTCTTGCTGTTTTAAACTGTGAAAACCCTGCTCACCTCTCTCTGTTTTAAACTGTGAAATTCCTGCTCTCCTCTCGTTGTTTTAAACTGTGAAAAACCTGCTCTCCTCACGTTGTTTTAAACTGTGGAAATCCTGCACTCATCTCCTTGTTTTAAACTGTGAAAATCCTGCTCTTTTCTCGCTGTTTTAAACTCTGAATATCCTGCTCTCCATTCGCTGTTTTAAACTGTGAACTACCTGCTCTCCTCTCACTGATTTATGCTGTGCAAATCCTGCTCACCTCTTGGCGTTTTCAATTGTGAAATTACCAGCTTTCCTCTCGCTGTTTTAAACTGTGAAATTCCTGCTCTCCACGTGCTGTTTTAAACTGTGAAATTCCAGCTCTCTTCTGGCTGTTTTAAACTGTGAAAACCCTGCTCTCCTCTTGCTGAGTTAAACAGTGAAAACCCTCCTCTACTTTCGGTGTTTTAACCTGTGAAATTCTTGCACTCCTCTCGCTGTTTTAAACTTTAAAATTCCTGCTCTCCTCTCGCTGTTTTAAACTGTGAAAATCCCAGCTCTCCTCTTGCTGTTTGAAACTCTGAAAATCCTGCTCTCCTCTCGCTGTTTTAAGCTGTGAAAATCCTGCTCTCCTCTCTCTGTTTTAAACTGAAAATCCTACTCTCCTCTCGCTGTTTTAAACTCTGAAATTCCTGCTCTCCTCTCGCTGTTTGAAACTGTGAAATTCTTGCTCCACTCTCGCTGTTTTAACCTGTGAAATTCCTGCTCTCCTCTCGCTGTTTTAAACTGTGAAAATCCTGCTCTCCTCTCGCTGTTTTAACATGTGAAAATCCTGCTCTCCTCTCGCTGTTTTAAACTGTGAAATTCCCGCTCTCCTTACGCTGTTTTAAACTGTGAAAAACCTGCTTTTTTCTCTCTGTTGTAAATTGCGAAAATCCTGCTCTCCTCTCGAGGTTTTAAACTGTGTGAATCCTGCTCTCCTCTTGCTGTTTTAAACCGTGAAAATCCTGCTCTCCTCTCGCTGTTTTAAACTGTGAAAATCTCAGCTCTCCTCTCGCTGTTTTAAACTGTGAAATTCCTGCTCTCCTCTCGCTGTTCTAAACTGTGAAAATCCCAGCTCTCCTCTCGCTGTTTTAAACTGTGAAAATCCCAGCTCTCCTCTCGCTGTTTTAAACTGTGAAAATCCTGCTCTCCTCTCGCTGTTTTAACATGTGAAAATCCTGCTCTCCTCTCGCTGTTTTAAACTGTGAAATTCCCGCTCTCCTTACGCTGTTTTAAACTGTGAAAAACCTGCTTTTTTCTCTCTGTTGTAAATTGCGAAAATCCTGCTCTCCTCTCGCGGTTTTAAACTGTGTGAATCCTGCTCTCCTCTTGCTGTTTTAAACCGTGAAAATCCTGCTCTCCTCTCGCTGTTTTAAACTGTGAAAATCCCAGCTCTCCTCTCGCTGTTTTAAACTGTGAAATTCCTGCTCTCCTCTCGCTGTTCTAAACTGTGAAAATCCCAGCTCTCCACTCGCTGTTTTAAACTGTGAAAATCCCAGCTCTCCTCTCGCTGTTTTAAACTGTGAAATTCCTGCTCTCCTCTCGCTGTTTTAAACTGTGAATATCCGGCTCCCCTCTCGCTGTTTTAAACTGTGAAAATCCTGCTCTTCCTCTCGCTGTTTTAAACTGTGAAAATCCTGCTCTCCTCTCGCTGTTTTAAACTGTGAAAATCCTGCTCTCCTCTCGCTGTTTTAAACTGTGAAAATCCTGCTCTCCTCTCGCTGTTTTAAACTGTGAAAATTCCGGCTCTCCGCTCGCTGTTTTAAACTGCGAAAATCCCAGCTCACCTCTCGCTGTTTTAAACTGTGAAATCCCTGCTCACCTCTCGCTGTTTTAAACAGTGAAAATCCTGCGCTCCTCTGGCTGTTTCAAAACTGCGAAAATCCCGGCTCTCCTGTCGCTGTTTAAAACTTTAAAAATCCTGCTCTCCTCTCGCTGATTAAAACTGTGAAAATCCTGCTCTCCTCTTGGTGTTTGAAACTGTGTAAATCCTGCTTTCCTCTCGCTGTTTTAAACTGTGAAATTCCTGCTCCCCTCTCGCTGTTTTAAACTGTGAAAATCCTGCTCCCCTCTCGCTGTTTTAAACTGTGAAAATCCTGCTCACCTCTGGCTGCTTCAATACTGTGACAATCCCAGCTCACCTCTCGCTGTTTTAAACTGTGAAAATCGTGCTCACTTCTCACAGTTTTAAAGTGTGAAATTCCCAGCTCTTTTCTCGCTGTTTTAAATTGTAAAAATCCTGCTCTCCTCTCATTGCTTTAAACGGTGAAAATCCTGCTCACTTCACGCTGCTTTAAACGGTGAAAATCACAGCTCTACTCTCGCTGTTTTAAACTGTGAAATTCCTGCTCTCCTCTCGCTGTTTTAAACAGTGAAAATCCTGCGCTCCTCTGGCTGTTTCAAAACTGCAAAAATCCCAGCTCTCCTGTCGCTGTTTTAAACTGTGAAAATCCTGCTCTCCTCTCGGTGATTAAAACTGTGAAAACCCTGCTCTCCTCTCACTGTTTTAAACTGTCAAAACCCTGCTCTCCTCTCACTGTTTTAAACTGTGAAAATCCCAGCTCTCCTCTCGCTGTTTTAAACTGTGAAAACCCTGCTCTCCTCTCACTATTTTAAACTGTGAAATTCCTGCTCTCCTCTCGCTGTTTTAAACTGTGAAAATCCCAGCACTCCGCTCGCTGTTTTAAACTGCGAAAATCCCAGCTCACCTCTCGCTGTTTTAAACTGTGAAATTCCTGCTCTGCTCTCGCTGTTTAAAACTGTGAAATTCCTGCTATCCTCTAGCTGTTTTAAACTGTGAAAACCCTGCTCTGCTCTCGCTGTTTCAAACTGCGAAATTCCTGCTCACCTCTTGCTGTTTGAAACTGTGAAAATCCTGCTCTCCTCTCGCTGTTTTAAACAGTGAAAATCCCAGCTCTCCTCTCGCTGTTTTAAACTGTGAAAATCCTGCTCTCCTCTCGCTGTTTTAAACTGTGAAATTCCAGCTCTCCTCTCGCTGTTTTAAACTGTGAAATTCCTGCTCTCCTCTCTCTGTTTTAAACTGTGAAAACACTGCTCTCCTCTCGCTGTTTGAAACTGTGAAATTCTTGCTCCCCTCTCGCTGTTTTAACCTGAGAAATTCCTGCTCTCCTCTCGCTGTTTTAAACTGTGAAAATCCTGCTCTCCTTACGCTGTTTTAAACTGTGAAATTCCTGCTCTCCTCTCGCTGTTTTAAACTGTGAAAATCCCAGCTCTCCTCTCGCTGTTTGAAACTGTGAAAATCCTGCTCTCCTCTCGCTGTTTTAAACTGTGAAAATCCTGCTCTCCTCTCTCTGTTTTAAACTGAAAATCCTGCTCTCCTCTCGCTGTTTTAAACTGTGAAAATCCTGCTCTCCTTACGCTGTTTTGAACTGTGAAATTCCTGCTCTCCTCTCGCTGTTTTAAACTGTGAAAATCCCAGCTCTCCACTCGCTGTTTGAAACTGTGAAAATCCTGCTCTCCTCTCGCTGTTTTAAACTGTGAAAATCCTGCTCTCCTCTCTCTGTTTTAAACTGAAAATCCTGCTCTCCTCTCGCTGTTTTAAACTCTGAAATTCCTGCTCACCTCTCGCTGTTTGAAACTGTGAAATTCTTGCTCCACTCTCGCTGTTTTAACCTGTGAAATTCCTGCTCTCCTCTCGCTGTTTTAAACTGTGAAAATCCTGCTCTCCTCTCTCTGTTGTAAATTGCGAAATCCCTGCTCTCCTCTCACGGTTTTAAACTGTGTAAATCCTGCTCTCCTCTCGCTGTTTTAAACTGTGAAAATCCCAGCTCTCCTCTTGCTGTTTTATACTGTGAAAAACCTGCTCTCCTCTTGCTGTTTTAAACTGTGAAAACCCTGCTCACCTCTCTCTGTTTTAAACTGTGAAATTCCTGCTCTCCTCTCGTTGTTTTAAACTGTGAAAAACCTGCTCTCCTCACGTTGTTTTAAACTGTGGAAATCCTGCACTCATCTCCTTGTTTTAAACTGTGAAAATCCTGCTCTTTTCTCGCTGTTTTAAACTCTGAATATCCTGCTCTCCATTCGCTGTTTTAAACTGTGAACTACCTGCTCTCCTCTCACTGATTTATGCTGTGCAAATCCTGCTCACCTCTTGGCGTTTTCAATTGTGAAATTACCAGCTTTCCTCTCGCTGTTTTAAACTGTGAAATTCCTGCTCTCCACGTGCTGTTTTAAACTGTGAAATTCCAGCTCTCCTCTGGCTGTTTTAAACTGTGAAAACCCTGCTCTCCTCTTGCTGAGTTAAACAGTGAAAACCCTCCTCTACTTTCGGTGTTTTAACCTGTGAAATTCTTGCACTCCTCTCGCTGTTTTAAACTTTAAAATTCCTGCTCTCCTCTCGCTGTTTTAAACTGTGAAAATCCCAGCTCTCCTCTTGCTGTTTGAAACTCTGAAAATCCTGCTCTCCTCTCGCTGTTTTAAGCTGTGAAAATCCTGCTCTCCTCTCTCTGTTTTAAACTGAAAATCCTACTCTCCTCTCGCTGTTTTAAACTCTGAAATTCCTGCTCTCCTCTCGCTGTTTGAAACTGTGAAATTCTTGCTCCACTCTCGCTGTTTTAACCTGTGAAATTCCTGCTCTCCTCTCGCTGTTTTAAACTGTGAAAATCCTGCTCTCCTCTCGCTGTTTTAACATGTGAAAATCCTGCTCTCCTCTCGCTGTTTTAAACTGTGAAATTCCCGCTCTCCTTACGCTGTTTTAAACTGTGAAAAACCTGCTTTTTTCTCTCTGTTGTAAATTGCGAAAATCCTGCTCTCCTCTCGAGGTTTTAAACTGTGTGAATCCTGCTCTCCTCTTGCTGTTTTAAACCGTGAAAATCCTGCTCTCCTCTCGCTGTTTTAAACTGTGAAAATCTCAGCTCTCCTCTCGCTGTTTTAAACTGTGAAATTCCTGCTCTCCTCTCGCTGTTCTAAACTGTGAAAATCCCAGCTCTCCTCTCGCTGTTTTAAACTGTGAAAATCCCAGCTCTCCTCTCGCTGTTTTAAACTGTGAAAATCCTGCTCTCCTCTCGCTGTTTTAAACTGTGAAAATCCCAGCTCTCCTCTCGCTGTTTTAAACTGTGAAATTCCTGCTCTCCTCTCGCTGTTCTAAACTGTGAAAATCCCAGCTCTCCACTCGCTGTTTTAAACTGTGAAAATCCCAGCTCTCCTCTCGCTGTTTTAAACTGTGAAATTCCTGCTCTCCTCTCGCTGTTTTAAACTGTGAATATCCGGCTCCCCTCTCGCTGTTTTAAACTGTGAAAATCCTGCTCTTCCTCTCGCTGTTTTAAACTGTGAAAATCCTGCTCTCCTCTCGCTGTTTTAAACTGTGAAAATCCTGCTCTCCTCTCGCTGTTTTAAACTGTGAAAATCCTGCTCTCCTCTCGCTGTTTTAAACTGTGAAAATTCCGGCTCTCCGCTCGCTGTTTTAAACTGCGAAAATCCCAGCTCACCTCTCGCTGTTTTAAACTGTGAAATCCCTGCTCACCTCTCGCTGTTTTAAACAGTGAAAATCCTGCGCTCCTCTGGCTGTTTCAAAACTGCGAAAATCCCGGCTCTCCTGTCGCTGTTTAAAACTTTAAAAATCCTGCTCTCCTCTCGCTGATTAAAACTGTGAAAATCCTGCTCTCCTCTTGGTGTTTGAAACTGTGTAAATCCTGCTTTCCTCTCGCTGTTTTAAACTGTGAAATTCCTGCTCCCCTCTCGCTGTTTTAAACTGTGAAAATCCTGCTCCCCTCTCGCTGTTTTAAACTGTGAAAATCCTGCTCACCTCTGGCTGCTTCAATACTGTGACAATCCCAGCTCACCTCTCGCTGTTTTAAACTGTGAAAATCGTGCTCACTTCTCACAGTTTTAAAGTGTGAAATTCCCAGCTCTTTTCTCGCTGTTTTAAATTGTAAAAATCCTGCTCTCCTCTCATTGCTTTAAACGGTGAAAATCCTGCTCACTTCACGCTGCTTTAAACGGTGAAAATCACAGCTCTACTCTCGCTGTTTTAAACTGTGAAATTCCTGCTCTCCTCTCGCTGTTTTAAACAGTGAAAATCCTGCGCTCCTCTGGCTGTTTCAAAACTGCAAAAATCCCAGCTCTCCTGTCGCTGTTTTAAACTGTGAAAATCCTGCTCTCCTCTCGGTGATTAAAACTGTGAAAACCCTGCTCTCCTCTCACTGTTTTAAACTGTCAAAACCCTGCTCTCCTCTCACTGTTTTAAACTGTGAAAATCCCAGCTCTCCTCTCGCTGTTTTAAACTGTGAAAACCCTGCTCTCCTCTCACTATTTTAAACTGTGAAATTCCTGCTCTCCTCTCGCTGTTTTAAACTGTGAAAATCCCAGCACTCCGCTCGCTGTTTTAAACTGCGAAAATCCCAGCTCACCTCTCGCTGTTTTAAACTGTGAAATTCCTGCTCTGCTCTCGCTGTTTAAAACTGTGAAATTCCTGCTATCCTCTAGCTGTTTTAAACTGTGAAAACCCTGCTCTGCTCTCGCTGTTTCAAACTGCGAAATTCCTGCTCACCTCTTGCTGTTTGAAACTGTGAAAATCCTGCTCTCCTCTCGCTGTTTTAAACAGTGAAAATCCCAGCTCTCCTCTCGCTGTTTTAAACTGTGAAAATCCTGCTCTCCTCTCGCTGTTTTAAACTGTGAAATTCCAGCTCTCCTCTCGCTGTTTTAAACTGTGAAATTCCTGCTCTCCTCTCTCTGTTTTAAACTGTGAAAACACTGCTCTCCTCTCGCTGTTTGAAACTGTGAAATTCTTGCTCCCCTCTCGCTGTTTTAACCTGAGAAATTCCTGCTCTCCTCTCGCTGTTTTAAACTGTGAAAATCCTGCTCTCCTTACGCTGTTTTAAACTGTGAAATTCCTGCTCTCCTCTCGCTGTTTTAAACTGTGAAAATCCCAGCTCTCCTCTCGCTGTTTGAAACTGTGAAAATCCTGCTCTCCTCTCGCTGTTTTAAACTGTGAAAATCCTGCTCTCCTCTCTCTGTTTTAAACTGAAAATCCTGCTCTCCTCTCGCTGTTTTAAACTGTGAAAATCCTGCTCTCCTTACGCTGTTTTGAACTGTGAAATTCCTGCTCTCCTCTCGCTGTTTTAAACTGTGAAAATCCCAGCTCTCCACTCGCTGTTTGAAACTGTGAAAATCCTGCTCTCCTCTCGCTGTTTTAAACTGTGAAAATCCTGCTCTCCTCTCTCTGTTTTAAACTGAAAATCCTGCTCTCCTCTCGCTGTTTTAAACTCTGAAATTCCTGCTCACCTCTCGCTGTTTGAAACTGTGAAATTCTTGCTCCACTCTCGCTGTTTTAACCTGTGAAATTCCTGCTCTCCTCTCGCTGTTTTAAACTGTGAAAATCCTGCTCTCCTCTCTCTGTTGTAAATTGCGAAATCCCTGCTCTCCTCTCACGGTTTTAAACTGTGTAAATCCTGCTCTCCTCTCGCTGTTTTAAACTGTGAAAATCCCAGCTCTCCTCTTGCTGTTTTATACTGTGAAAAACCTGCTCTCCTCTTGCTGTTTTAAACTGTGAAAACCCTGCTCACCTCTCTCTGTTTTAAACTGTGAAATTCCTGCTCTCCTCTCGTTGTTTTAAACTGTGAAAAACCTGCTCTCCTCACGTTGTTTTAAACTGTGGAAATCCTGCACTCATCTCCTTGTTTTAAACTGTGAAAATCCTGCTCTTTTCTCGCTGTTTTAAACTCTGAATATCCTGCTCTCCATTCGCTGTTTTAAACTGTGAACTACCTGCTCTCCTCTCACTGATTTATGCTGTGCAAATCCTGCTCACCTCTTGGCGTTTTCAATTGTGAAATTACCAGCTTTCCTCTCGCTGTTTTAAACTGTGAAATTCCTGCTCTCCACGTGCTGTTTTAAACTGTGAAATTCCAGCTCTCCTCTGGCTGTTTTAAACTGTGAAAACCCTGCTCTCCTCTTGCTGAGTTAAACAGTGAAAACCCTCCTCTACTTTCGGTGTTTTAACCTGTGAAATTCTTGCACTCCTCTCGCTGTTTTAAACTTTAAAATTCCTGCTCTCCTCTCGCTGTTTTAAACTGTGAAAATCCCAGCTCTCCTCTTGCTGTTTGAAACTCTGAAAATCCTGCTCTCCTCTCGCTGTTTTAAGCTGTGAAAATCCTGCTCTCCTCTCTCTGTTTTAAACTGAAAATCCTACTCTCCTCTCGCTGTTTTAAACTCTGAAATTCCTGCTCTCCTCTCGCTGTTTGAAACTGTGAAATTCTTGCTCCACTCTCGCTGTTTTAACCTGTGAAATTCCTGCTCTCCTCTCGCTGTTTTAAACTGTGAAAATCCTGCTCTCCTCTCGCTGTTTTAACATGTGAAAATCCTGCTCTCCTCTCGCTGTTTTAAACTGTGAAATTCCCGCTCTCCTTACGCTGTTTTAAACTGTGAAAAACCTGCTTTTTTCTCTCTGTTGTAAATTGCGAAAATCCTGCTCTCCTCTCGAGGTTTTAAACTGTGTGAATCCTGCTCTCCTCTTGCTGTTTTAAACCGTGAAAATCCTGCTCTCCTCTCGCTGTTTTAAACTGTGAAAATCTCAGCTCTCCTCTCGCTGTTTTAAACTGTGAAATTCCTGCTCTCCTCTCGCTGTTCTAAACTGTGAAAATCCCAGCTCTCCTCTCGCTGTTTTAAACTGTGAAAATCCCAGCTCTCCTCTCGCTGTTTTAAACTGTGAAATTCCTGCTCTCCTCTCGCTGTTTTAAACTGTGAATATCCGGCTCCCCTCTCGCTGTTTTAAACTGTGAAAATCCTGCTCTTCCTCTCGCTGTTTTAAACTGTGAAAATCCTGCTCTCCTCTCGCTGTTTTAAACTGTGAAAATCCTGCTCTCCTCTCGCTGTTTTAAACTGTGAAAATCCTGCTCTCCTCTCGCTGTTTTAAACTGTGAAAATTCCGGCTCTCCGCTCGCTTTTCTAAACTTTGAAAATTCCGGCTCTCCACTGGCTGTTTTAAACTGTGAAAATCCCAGCCGAACTCTCACCATTTTAAAATGTGAAAATCCGGCTTTCGTCTGGCTGTTTTATACTGTGAAAATCCTGCTCTCCTCTCGCTGTTTTAAACTGTGAAAATTCTGCTTTCCTCCCGCCGTTTGAAACTTTTAAATTCCCGTCTCTCCTCTTGCTGATTTAATCTGTGAAAATCCCAGCTCTCCTCTCGCTGTTTTAAACGGTGAAAATCCTGTTCTCCTCTCACTGTTTCAAAATGTGAAAATCCTGGTCTCCACTCGCTGTTTTAAACTGTGAAATTCCTGCTCTCCTCTGGCTGTTTTAAACTGTGAAAATCCTGCTCTCCACTCGCTGTTTTAAACTGTGAAATTCCTGCTCTCCTCTGGCTGTTTTAAACTGTGAAATTCCTGCTCTCCACTCGCTGTTTTAAACTCTGAAAATCACAGCTCTCCCATTGCTGTTTTAAACTGTGAAAATCCCAGCTCTCCTCTCACTGTTTTATACTCTGAAAATCCTGCTCTCCTCTCGCTGTTTAAAACTGAGAAAATTCTGCTTTCCTCCCGCCATTTGAAACTTTTAAAATCCCGTCTCTCCTCTTGCTGTATTAAACTGTGAAAATCCCGGCTCTCCACTCGCTGTTTAAAAGAGTGAAAATCCTGCTCTCCTCTCACTGTTTTATGCTGTGCAAATCGTGATCACCTCTCGGTGTTTTCAGTTGTGAATTTCCCAGCTTTCCTCTCGCTGTTTTAAACGGTGAAAATGCCCCTCCACTTTCGCTGTTCTAAACTGTGAAAATCCTGCTCTCCTCTCGCTGTTTTAAACTGTGAAAATCCCAGCTCTCCTCTCACTGTTTTATGCTCTGAAAATCCTGTCATCCTCTCGCTGTTTAAAACTGCGAAAATTCTGCTTTCCTCCCGCCATTTGAAACTTTTAAAATCCCGTCTCTCCTCTTGCTGTATTAAACTGTGAAAATCCCAGCTCCCCTATTGCTGTTTTAAACTGTGAAAATCCTGCTCTCCTCTCACTGTTTTAAACAGTGAAAATCCTGCTCACCACTCGCTGTTTTAAACTGTGAAAATCCTGCTCTCCTCTCGCTGTTTTAAACAGTAAAATTCCTGCTCTCCTCTCGCTGTTTTAAACTGTAAAATTCCTGTTCTCCTCTCGCTGTTTTAAACAGTGAAAATCCTGCTCTCCTCTCGCTGTTTTAAACAGTGAAAATCCTGCTCTCCTCTCGCTGTTTTAAACTGTAAAATTCCTGTTCTCCTCTCGCTGTTTTAAACTGTGAAAATCCTGCTCCCCTCTCGCTGTTTTAAACTGTGAAAATCCTGCTCACCTCTAGCTACTTCAATACTGTGACAATCCCAGCTCACCTCTCGCTGTTTTAAACTGTGAAAATCCTGCTCACTTCTCACAGTTTTAAAGTGTGAAAATCCCAGCTCTCCTCTCGCTGTTTTAAATTGTAAAAATCCTGCTCTCCTCTCACTGTTTTAAACGGTGAAAATCCTGCTCACTTCACGCTGCTTTAAACGGTGAAAATCACAGCTCTACTCTTGCTGTTTTAAACTGTGAAATTCCTGCTCTCCTCTCGCTGTTTTAAACAGTGAAAATCCTGCTCACCTCTCGCTGTCTTAAACTGTGAAAACACTGCTCTCCTCTCGCTGTTTTAAACAGTGAAAATCCTGCTCTCCTCTGGCTGTTTCAACACTGCAAAAATCCCGGCTCTCCTGTCGCTGTTTAAAACTGTAAAAATCCTGCTCTCCTCTCGCTGATTAAAACTGTGAAAACCCTGCTCTCCTCTCACTGTTTTAAACTGTCAAAACCCAGCTCTCCTCTCACTGTTTTAAACTGTGAAAATCCCAGCTCTCCTCTCGCTGTTTTAAACTGTGAAAACCCTGCTCTCCTCTCACTATTTTAAACTGTGAAATTCCTGCTCTCCTCTCGCTGTTTTAAACTGTGAAAATCCCAGCACTCCTCTCGCTGTTTTAAACTGTGAAAACCCTGCTCTGCTCTCGCTGTTTCAAACTGTGAAATTCCTGCTCTGCTCTCGCTGTTTCAAACTGTGAAATTCCTGCTCTCCTCTCGCTGTTTTAAACGGTGAAAACCCTGCTATGCTCTCGCTGTTTCAAACTGCGAAATTCCTGCTCACCTCTTGCTGTTTTAAACTGTGAAAACCATACTCTCCTCTCGCTGTTTGAATCTGTGAAAAACCTGCTCTGCTCTCGCTGCTTTAAACTGTGAAATTCCTGCACTCCTCTCGCTGTTTGAAACTGTGAAAATCATGCTCTCCTCTCGCTGTTTTAAACTGTGAAAATCCCAGCTCTCGTCTCGCAGTTTTAAACTGTGAAAATCCCAGCTCTCCTCTCACTGTTTTATACTCTGAAAATCCTGTCATCCTCTCGCTGTTTAAAACTGAGAAAATTCTGCTTTCCTCCCGCCATTTGAAACTTTTAAAATCCCGTCTCTCCTCTTGCTGTATTAAACTGTGAAAATCCCAGCTCTCCTATTGCTGTTTTAAACTGTGAAAATCCTGCTCTCCTCTCACTGTTTTAAACAGTGAAAATCCTGCTCACCACTCGCTGTTTTAAACTGTGAAAATCCTGCTCTCCTCTCGCTGTTTTAAACAGTAAAATTCCTGCTCTCCTCTCGCTGTTTTAAACTGTAAAATTCCTGTTCTCCTCTCGCTGTTTTAAACTGTGAAAATCCTGCTCTCCTCTCGCTGTTTTAAACTGTGAATATCCGGCTCCCCTCTCGCTGTTTTAAACTGTGAAAATCCTGCTCTTCCTCTCGTTGTTTTAAACTGTGAAAATCCTGCTCTCCTCTCGCTGTTTTAAACTGTGAAATTCCTGCTCTCCTCTCGCTGTTTTAAACTGTGAAAATCCTGCTCTCCTCTCGCTGTTTTAAACTGTGAAAATTCCGGCTCTCCGCTCGCTGTTCTAAACTGTGAAAATTCCGGCTCTCCACTGGCTGTTTTAAACTGTGAAAATCCCAGCCGAACTCTCACCATTTTAAAATGTGAAAATCCGGCTTTCGTCTGGCTGTTTTATACTGTGAAAATCCTGCTCTCCACTCGCTGTTTTAAACTGTGAAAATTCTGCTTTCCTCCCGCCGTTTGAAACTTTTAAATTCCCGTCTCTCCTCTTGCTGATTTAATCTGTGAAAATCCCAGCTCTCCTCTCGCTGTTTTAAACGGTGAAAATCCTGTTCTCCTCTCGCTGTTTCAAAATGTGAAAACCCTGCTCTGCTCTCGCTGTTTCAAACCGTGAAATTCCTGCTCTGCTCTCGCTGTTTCAAACTGTGAAATTCCTGCTCTCCTCTCGCTGTTTTAAACTGTGAAAACCCTGCTCTGCTCTCGCTGTTTCAAACTGCGAAATTCCTGCTCACCTCTTGCTGTTTTAAACTGTGAAAACCATGCTCTCCTCTCGCTGTTTGAATCTGTGAAAAACCTGCTCTGCTCTCGCTGCTTTAAACTGTGAAATTCCTGCTCTCCTTACACTGTTTGAAACTGTGAAAATCCTGCTCTCCTCTCGCTGTTTTAAACTGTGAAAATCCCAGCTCTCGTCTCGCTGTTTTAAACTGTGAAAATCCTGCTCTCCTCTCGCTGTTTTAAACTGTGAAAATCCTGCTCACCTCTCTCTGTTTTAAACTGTGAAAACACTGCTCTCCTCTCGCTGTTTGAAACTGTGAAATTCTTGCTCCCCTCTCGCTGTTTTAACCTGAGAAATTGCTGCTCTCCTCTCGCTGTTTTAAACTGAGAAAATCCTGCTCTCCTCTCGCTGTTTTAAACTGTGAAAATCCCAGCTCTCCTCTCACTGTTTTATACTCTGAAAATCCTGTCATCCTCTCGCTGTTTAAAACTGAGAAAATTCTGCTTTCCTCCCACCATTTGAAACTTTTAAAATCCCGTCTCTCCTCTTGCTGTATTAAACTGTGAAAATCCCAGCTCTCCTATCGCTGTTTTAAACTGTGAAAATCCTGCTCTCCTCTCACTGTTTTAAACGGTGAAAATCCTGCTCACTTCACGCTGCTTTAAACGGTGAAAATCACAGCTCTACTCTCGTTGTTTTAAACTGTGAAAAACCTGCTCTCCTCTCGCTGTTTTAAACTGTGAAATTCCTGTTCTCCTCTCGCTGTTTTAAACAGTGAAAATCCTGCTCACCTCTCGCTGTCTTAAACTGTGAAAACACTGCTCTCCTCTCGCTGTTTTAAACAGTGAAAATCCTGCTCTCCTCTGGCTGTTTCAACACTGCAAAAATCCCGGTTCTCCTGTCGCTGT
The DNA here is from genome assembly GCA_026770705.1 of Isurus oxyrinchus. Lineage (NCBI taxonomy): Eukaryota > Metazoa > Chordata > Chondrichthyes > Lamniformes > Lamnidae > Isurus > Isurus oxyrinchus. Next base: position 209,950 of record JANJGN010000464.1, on the reverse strand, counting down.
TTAAAACTGTAAAAATCCTGCTCTCCTCTCGCTGATTAAAACTGTGAAAACCCTGCTCTCCTCTCACTGTTTTAAACTGTCAAAACCCAGCTCTCCTCTCACTGTTTTAAACTGTGAAAATCCCAGCTCTCCTCTCGCTGTTTTAAACTGTGAAAACCCTGCTCTCCTCTCACTATTTTAAACTGTGAAATTCCTGCTCTCCTCTCGCTGTTTTAAACTGTGAAAATCCCAGCACTCCTCTCGCTGTTTTAAACTGTGAAAACCCTGCTCTGCTCTCGCTGTTTCAAACCGTGAAATTCCTGCTCTGCTCTCGCTGTTTCAAACTGTGAAATTCCTGCTCTCCTCTCGCTGTTTTAAACTGTGAAAACCATGCTCTCCTCTCGCTGTTTGAATCTGTGAAAAACCTGCTCTGCTCTCGCTGCTTTAAACTGTGAAATTCCTGCTCTCCTTACACTGTTTGAAACTGTGAAAATCCTGCTCTCCTCTCGCTGTTTTAAACTGTGAAAATCCCAGCTCTCGTCTCGCTGTTTTAAACTGTGAAAATCCTGCTCTCCTCTCGCTGTTTTAAACTGTGAAAATCCTGCTCTCCTCTCGCTGTTTTAAACTGTGAAATTCTTGCTCCCCTCTCGCTGTTTTAACCTGAGAAATTGCTGCTCTCCTCTCGCTGTTTTAAACTGTGAAAATCCTGCTCTCCTTACGCTGTTTTAAACTGTGAAATTCCTGCTCTCCTCTCGCTGTTTTAAACTGTGAAAATCCCAGCTCTCCTCTCACTGTTTTATACTCTGAAAATCCTGTCATCCTCTCGCTGTTTAAAACTGAGAAAATTCTGCTTTCCTCCCGCCATTTGAAACTTTTAAAATCCCATCTCTCCTCTTGCTGTATTAAACTGTGAAAATCCCAGCTCTCCTATTGCTGTTTTAAACTGTGAAAATCCTGCTCTCCTCTCACTGTTTTAAACAGTGAAAATCCTGCTCACCACTCGCTGTTTTAAACTGTGAAAATCCTGCTCTCCTCTCGCTGTTTTAAACAGTAAAATTCCTGCTCTCCTCTCGCTGTTTTAAACTGTAAAATTCCTGTTCTCCTCTCGCTGTTTTAAACTGTGAAAATCCTGCTCTCCTCTCGCTGTTTTAAACTGTGAATATCCGGCTCCCCTCTCGCTGTTTTAAACTGTGAAAATCCTGCTCTTCCTCTCGCTGTTTTAAACTGTGAAAATCCTGCTCTCCTCTCGCTGTTTTAAACTGTGAAATTCCTGCTCTCCTCTCGCTGTTTTAAACTGTGAAAATCCTGCTCTCCTCTCGCTGTTTTAAACTGTGAAAATTCCGGCTCTCCGCTCGCTGTTCTAAACTGTGAAAATTCCGGCTCTCCACTGGCTGTTTTAAACTGTGAAAATCCCAGCCGAACTCTCACCATTTTAAAATGTGAAAATCCGGCTTTCGTCTGGCTGTTTTATACTGTGAAAATCCTGCTCTCCACTCGCTGTTTTAAACTGTGAAAATTCTGCTTTCCTCCCGCCGTTTGAAACTTTTAAATTCCCGTCTCTCCTCTTGCTGATTTAATCTGTGAAAATCCCAGCTCTCCTCTCGCTGTTTTAAACGGTGAAAATCCTGTTCTCCTCTCGCTGTTTCAAAATGTGAAAACCCTGCTCTGCTCTCGCTGTTTCAAACCGTGAAATTCCTGCTCTGCTCTCGCTGTTTCAAACTGTGAAATTCCTGCTCTCCTCTCGCTGTTTTAAACTGTGAAAACCCTGCTCTGCTCTCGCTGTTTCAAACTGCGAAATTCCTGCTCACCTCTTGCTGTTTTAAACTGTGAAAACCATGCTCTCCTCTCGCTGTTTGAATCTGTGAAAAACCTGCTCTGCTCTCGCTGCTTTAAACAGTGAAATTCCTGCTCTCCTTACACTGTTTGAAACTGTGAAAATCCTGCTCTCCTCTCGCTGTTTTAAACTGTGAAAATCCCAGCTCTCGTCTCGCTGTTTTAAACTGTGAAAATCCTGCTCTCCTCTCGCTGTTTTAAACTGTGAAAATCCTGCTCTCCTCTCGCTGTTTTAAACTGTGAAATTCTTGCTCCCCTCTCGCTGTTTTAACCTGAGAAATTGCTGCTCTCCTCTCGCTGTTTTAAACTGTGAAAATCCTGCTCTCCTTACGCTGTTTTAAACTGTGAAATTCCTGCTCTCCTCTCGCTGTTTTAAACTGTGAAAATCCCAGCTCTCCTCTCACTGTTTTATACTCTGAAAATCCTGTCATCCTCTCGCTGTTTAAAACTGAGAAAATTCTGCTTTCCTCCCGCCATTTGAAACTTTTAAAATCCCGTCTCTCCTCTTGCTGTATTAAACTGTGAAAATCCCAGCTCTCCTATTGCTGTTTTAAACTGTGAAAATCCTGCTCTCCTCTCACTGTTTTAAACAGTGAAAATCCTGCTCACCACTCGCTGTTTTAAACTGTGAAAATCCTGCTCTCCTCTCGCTGTTTTAAACAGTAAAATTCCTGCTCTCCTCTCGCTGTTTTAAACTGTAAAATTCCTGTTCTCCTCTCGCTGTTTTAAACTGTGAAAATCCTGCTCTCCTCTCGCTGTTTTAAACTGTGAATATCCGGCTCCCCTCTCGCTGTTTTAAACTGTGAAAATCCTGCTCTTCCTCTCGCTGTTTTAAACTGTGAAAATCCTGCTCTCCTCTCGCTGTTTTAAACTGTGAAATTCCTGCTCTCCTCTCGCTGTTTTAAACTGTGAAAATCCTGCTCTCCTCTCGCTGTTTTAAACTGTGAAAATTCCGGCTCTCCGCTCGCTGTTCTAAACTGTGAAAATTCCGGCTCTCCACTGGCTGTTTTAAACTGTGAAAATCCCAGCCGAACTCTCACCATTTTAAAATGTGAAAATCCGGCTTTCGTCTGGCTGTTTTATACTGTGAAAATCCTGCTCTCCACTCGCTGTTTTAAACTGTGAAAATTCTGCTTTCCTCCCGCCGTTTGAAACTTTTAAATTCCCGTCTCTCCTCTTGCTGATTTAATCTGTGAAAATCCCAGCTCTCCTCTCGCTGTTTTAAACGGTGAAAATCCTGTTCTCCTCTCGCTATTTCAAAATGTGAAAATCCTGGTCTCCACTCGCTGTTTTAAACTGTGAAATTCCTGCTCTCCTCTGGCTGTTTTAAACTGTGAAAATCCTGCTCTCCACTCGCTGTTTTAAACTGTGAAATTCCTGCTCTCCTCTGGCTGTTTTAAACTGTGAAATTCCTGCTCTCCACTCGCTGTTTAAAATTGTGAAAATCCTGCTCTCCTCTCGCTGTTTTAAACTCTGAAAATCACAGCTCTCCCATTGCTGTTTTAAACTGTGAAAATCCCAGCTCTCCTCTCACTGTTTTATACACTGAAAATCCTGCTTTCCTCTCGCTGTTTAAAACTGAGAAAATTCTGCTTTCCTCCCGCCATTTGAAACTTTTAAAATCCCGTCTCTCCTCTTGCTGTATTAAACTGTGAAAATCGCGGCCCTCCACTCGCTGTTTAAAAGTGTGAAAATCCTGCTCTCCTCTCGCTGTTTTATGCTGTGCAAATCGTGATCACTTCTCGGTGTTTTCAGTTGTGAATTTCCCAGCTTTCCTCTCGCTGTTTTAAACGGTGAAAATGCCCCTCCACTTTCGCTGTTCTAAACTGTGAAAATCCTGCTCTCCTCTCACTGTTTTATGCTCTGAAAATCCTGTCATCCTCTCGCTGTTTAAAACTGAGAAAATTCTGCTTTCCTCCCGCCATTTGAAACTTTTAAAATCCCGTCTCTCCTCTTGCTGTATTAAACTGTGAAAATCCCAGCTCCCCTATTGCTGTTTTAAACTGTGAAAATCCTGCTCTCCTCTCACTGTTTTAAACAGTGAAAATCCTGCTCACCACTCGCTGTTTTAAACTGTGAAAATCCTGCTCTCCTCTCGCTGTTTTAAACAGTAAAATTCCTGCTCTCCTCTCGCTGTTTTAAACTGTAAAATTCCTGTTCTCCTCTCGCTGTTTTAAACAGTGAAAATCCTGCTCTCCTCTCGCTGTTTTAAACAGTGAAAATCCTGCTCTCCTCTCGCTGTTTTAAACTGTAAAATTCCTGTTCTCCTCTCGCTGTTTTAAACTGTGAAAATCCTGCTCCCCTCTCGCTGTTTTAAACTGTGAAAATCCTGCTCACCTCTAGCTACTTCAATACTGTGACAATCCCAGCTCACCTCTCGCTTTTTTAAACTGTGAAAATCCTGCTCACTTCTCACAGTTTTAAAGTGTGAAAATCCCAGCTCTCCTCTCGCTGTTTTAAATTGTAAAAATCCTGCTCTCCTCTCACTGTTTTAAACGGTGAAAATCCTGCTCACTTCACGCTGCTTTAAACGGTGAAAATCACAGCTCTACTCTTGCTGTTTTAAACTGTGAAATTCCTGCTCTCCTCTCGCTGTTTTAAACATTGAAAATCCTGCTCACCTCTCGCTGTCTTAAACTGTGAAAACACTGCTCTCCTCTCGCTGTTTTAAACAGTGAAAATCCTGCTCTCCTCTGGCTGTTTCAACACTGCAAAAATCCCGGCTCTCCTGTCGCTGTTTAAAACTGTAAAAATCCTGCTCTCCTCTCGCTGATTAAAACTGTGAAAACCCTGCTCTCCTCTCACTGTTTTAAACTGTCAAAACCCAGCTCTCCTCTGGCTGTTTCAAACTGTGAAAATCCCAGCTCTCCTCTCGCTGTTTTAAACTGTGAAAACCCTGCTCTCCTCTCACTATTTTAAACTGTGAAATTCCTGCTCTCCTCTCGCTGTTTTAAACTGTGAAAATCCTGCTCTGCTCTCGCTGTTTCAAACTGTGAAATTCCTGCTCTGCTCTCGCTGTTTCAAACTGTGAAATTCCTGCTATCCTCTAGCTGTTTTAAACTGTGAAAACCCTGCTCTGCTCTCGCTGTGTCAAACTGCGAAATTCCTGCACTCCTCTCGCTGTTTGAAACTGTGAAAATCCTGCTCTCCTCTCGCTGTTTTAAACTCTGAAAATCGCAGCTCTCCTATTGCTGTTTTAAACTGTGAAAATCCCAGCTCTCCTCTCACTGTTTTATACTCTGAAAATCCTGTCATCCTCTCGCTGTTTAAAACTGAGAAAATTCTGCTTTCCTCCCGCCATTTGAAACTTTTAAAATCCCGTCTCTCCTCTTGCTGTATTAAACAGTGAAAATCCCAGCTCCCCTATAGCTGTTTTAAACTGTGAAAATCCTGCTCTCCTCTCACTGTTTTAAACAGTGAAAATCCTGCTCACCACTCGCTGTTTTAAACTGTGAAAATCCTGCTCTCCTCTCGCTGTTTTAAACAGTAAAATTCCTGCTCTCCTCTCGCTGTTTTAAACTGTAAAATTCCTGTTCTCCTCTCGCTGTTTTAAACAGTGAAAATCCTGCTCTCCTCTCGCTGTTTTAAACAGTGAAAATCCTGCTCTCCTCTCGCTGTTTTAAACTGTAAAATTCCTGTTCTCCTCTCACTGTTTTAAACTGTGAAAATCCTGCTCCCCTCTCGCTGTTTTAAACTGTGAAAATCCTGCTCACCTCTAGCTACTTCAATACTGTGACAATCCCAGCTCACCTCTCGCTGTTTTAAACTGTGAAAATCCTGCTCACTTCTCACAGTTTTAAAGTGTGAAAATCCCAGCTCTCCTCTCGCTGTTTTAAATTGTAAAAATCCTGCCCTCCTCTCACTGTTTTAAACGGTGAAAATCCTGCTCACTTCACGCTGCTTTAAACGGTGAAAATCACAGCTCTACTCTTGCTGTTTTAAACTGTGTAATTCCTGCTCTCCTCTCGCTGTTTTAAACAGTGAAAATCCTGCTCACCTCTCGCTGTCTTAAACTGTGAAAACACTGCTCTCCTCTCGCTGTTTTAAACAGTGAAAATCCTGCTCTCCTCTGGCTGTTTCAACACTGCAAAAATCCCGGCTCTCCTGTCGCTGTTTAAAACTGTAAAAATCCTGCTCTCCTCTCGCTGATTAAAACTGTGAAAACCCTGCTCTCCTCTCACTGTTTTAAACGGTCAAAACCCAGCTCTCCTCTCACTGTTTTAAACTGTGAAAATCCCAGCTCTCCTCTCGCTGTTTTAAACTGTGAAAACCCTGCTCTCCTCTCACTATTTTAAACTGTGAAATTCCTGCTCTCCTCTCGCTGTTTTAAACTGTGAAAATCCCAGCACTCCTCTCGCTGTTTTAAACTGTGAAAACCCTGCTCTCCTCTCGCTGTTTTAAACCGTGAAAATCCTGCTCTGCTCTCGCTGTTTCAAACTGTGAAATTCCTGCTCTCCTCTCGCTGTTTTAAACTGTGAAAACCCTGCTCTGCTCTCGCTGTTTCAAACTGCGAAATTCCTGCTCACCTCTTGCTGTTTTAAACTGTGAAAACCATGCTCTCCTCTCGCTGTTTGAATCTGTGAAAAACCTGCTCTGCTCTCGCTGCTTTAAACTGTGAAATTCCTGCACTCCTCTCGCTGTTTGAAACTGTGAAAATCCTGCTCTCCTCTCGCTGTTTTAAACTGTGAAAATCCCAGCTCTCGTCTCGCTGTTTTAAACTGTGAAAATCCTGCTCTCCTCTCGCTGTTTTAAACTGTGAAAATTCTGCTCTCCTCTCGCTGTTTTAAACTCTGAAATTCCAGCTCTCCTCTCGCTGTTTTAAACTGTGAAAATCCTGCTCACCTCTCTCTGTTTTAAACTGTGAAAACACTGCTCTCCTCTCGCTGTTTGAAACTGTGAAATTCTTGCTCCCCTCTCGCTGTTTTAACCTGAGAAATTGCTGCTCTCCTCTCGCTGTTTTAAACTGAGAAAATCCTGCTCTCCTCTCGCTGTTTTAAACTGTGAAATTCCTGCTCTCCTCTCGCTGTTTTAAACTGTGAAAATCCCAGCTCTCCTCTCACTGTTTTATACTCTGAAAATCCTGTCATCCTCTCGCTGTTTAAAACTGAGAAAATTCTGCTTTCCTCCCGCCATTTGAAACTTTTAAAATCCCGTCTCTCCTCTTGCTGTATTAAACTGTGAAAATCCCAGCTCTCCTATTGCTGTTTTAAACTGTGAAAATCCTGCTCTCCTCTCACTGTTTTAAACAGTGAAAATCCTGCTCACCACTCGCTGTTTTAAACTGTGAAAATCCTGCTCTCCTCTCGCTGTTTTAAACAGTAAAATTCCTGCTCTCCTCTCGCTGTTTTAAACTGTAAAATTCCTGTTCTCCTCTCGCTGTTTTAAACAGTGAAAATCCTGCTCTCCTCTCGCTGTTTTAAACAGTGAAAATCCTGCTCTCCTCTCGCTGTTTTAAACTGTAAAATTCCTGTTCTCCTCTCGCTGTTTTAAACTGTGAAAATCCTGCTCCCCTCTCGCTGTTTTAAACTGTGAAAATCCTGCTCACCTCTAGCTACTTCAATACTGTGACAATCCCAGCTCACCTCTCGCTGTTTTAAACTGTGAAAATCCTGCTCACTTCTCACAGTTTTAAAGTGTGAAAATCCCAGCTCTCCTCTCGCTGTTTTAAATTGTAAAAATCCTGCTCTCCTCTCACTGTTTTAAACGGTGAAAATCCTGCTCACTTCACGCTGCTTTAAACGGTGAAAATCACAGCTCTACTCTTGCTGTTTTAAACTGTGAAATTCCTGCTCTCCTCTCGCTGTTTTAAACAGTGAAAATCCTGCTCACCTCTCGCTGTCTTAAACTGTGAAAACACTGCTCTCCTCTCGCTGTTTTAAACAGTGAAAATCCTGCTCTCCTCTGGCTGTTTCAACACTGCAAAAATCCCGGCTCTCCTGTCGCTGTTTAAAACTGTAAAAATCCTGCTCTCCTCTCGCTGATTAAAACTGTGAAAACCCTGCTCTCCTCTCACTGTTTTAAACTGTCAAAACCCAGCTCTCCTCTCACTGTTTTAAACTGTGAAAATCCCAGCTCTCCTCTCGCTGTTTTAAACTGTGAAAACCCTGCTCTCCTCTCACTATTTTAAACTGTGAAATTCCTGCTCTCCTCTCGCTGTTTTAAACTGTGAAAATCCTGCTCTGCTCTCGCTGTTTCAAACTGTGAAATTCCTGCTCTGCTCTCGCTGTTTCAAACTGTGAAATTCCTGCTATCCTCTAGCTGTTTTAAACTGTGAAAACCCTGCTCTGCTCTCGCTGTGTCAAACTGCGAAATTCCTGCTCACCTCTTGCTGTTTTAAACGGTGAAAATCCTGCTCACTTCACGCTGCTTTAAACGGTGAAAATCACAGCTCTACTCTTGCTGTTTTAAACTGTGAAATTCCTGCTCTCCTCTCGCTGTTTTAAACAGTGAAAATCCTGCTCACCTCTCGCTGTCTTAAACTGTGAAAACACTGCTCTCCTCTCGCTGTTTTAAACAGTGAAAATCCTGCTCTCCTCTGGCTGTTTCAACACTGCAAAAATCCCGGCTCTCCTGTCGCTGTTTAAAACTGTAAAAATCCTGCTCTCCTCTCGCTGATTAAAACTGTGAAAACCCTGCTCTCCTCTCACTGTTTTAAACGGTCAAAACCCAGCTCTCCTCTCACTGTTTTAAACTGTGAAAATCCCAGCTCTCCTCTCGCTGTTTTAAACTGTGAAAACCCTGCTCTCCTCTCACTATTTTAAACTGTGAAATTCCTGCTCTCCTCTCGCTGTTTTAAACTGTGAAAATCCCAGCACTCCTCTCGCTGTTTTAAACTGTGAAAACCCTGCTCTCCTCTCGCTGTTTTAAACCGTGAAAATCCTGCTCTGCTCTCGCTGTTTCAAACTGTGAAATTCCTGCTCTCCTCTCGCTGTTTTAAACTGTGAAAACCCTGCTCTGCTCTCGCTGTTTCAAACTGCGAAATTCCTGCTCACCTCTTGCTGTTTTAAACTGTGAAAACCATGCTCTCCTCTCGCTGTTTGAATCTGTGAAAAACCTGCTCTGCTCTCGCTGCTTTAAACTGTGAAATTCCTGCACTCCTCTCGCTGTTTGAAACTGTGAAAATCCTGCTCTCCTCTCGCTGTTTTAAACTGTGAAAATCCCAGCTCTCGTCTCGCTGTTTTAAACTGTGAAAATCCTGCTCTCCTCTCGCTGTTTTAAACTGTGAAAATTCTGCTCTCCTCTCGCTGTTTTAAACTCTGAAATTCCAGCTCTCCTCTCGCTGTTTTAAACTGTGAAAATCCTGCTCACCTCTCTCTGTTTTAAACTGTGAAAACACTGCTCTCCTCTCGCTGTTTGAAACTGTGAAATTCTTGCTCCCCTCTCGCTGTTTTAACCTGAGAAATTGCTGCTCTCCTCTCGCTGTTTTAAACTGAGAAAATCCTGCTCTCCTCTCGCTGTTTTAAACTGTGAAATTCCTGCTCTCCTCTCGCTGTTTTAAACTGTGAAAATCCCAGCTCTCCTCTCACTGTTTTATACTCTGAAAATCCTGTCATCCTCTCGCTGTTTAAAACTGAGAAAATTCTGCTTTCCTCCCGCCATTTGAAACTTTTAAAATCCCGTCTCTCCTCTTGCTGTATTAAACTGTGAAAATCCCAGCTCTCCTATTGCTGTTTTAAACTGTGAAAATCCTGCTTTCCTCTCACTGTTTTAAACAGTGAAAATCCTGCTCACCAGTCGCTGTTTTAAACTGTGAAAATCCTGCTCTCCTCTCGCTGTTTTAAACAGTAAAATTCCTGCTCTCCTCTCGCTGTTTTAAACTGTAAAATTCCTGTTCTCCTCTCGCTGTTTTAAACAGTGAAAATCCTGCTCTCCTCTCGCTGTTTTAAACAGTGAAAATCCTGCTCTCCTCTCGCTGTTTTAAACTGTAAAATTCCTGTTCTCCTCTCGCTGTTTTAAACTGTGAAAATCCTGCTCCCCTCTCGCTGTTTTAAACTGTGAAAATCCTGCTCACCTCTAGCTACTTCAATACTGTGACAATCCCAGCTCACCTCTCGCTGTTTTAAACTGTGAAAATCCTGCTCACTTCTCACAGTTTTAAAGTGTGAAAATCCCAGCTCTCCTCTCGCTGTTTTAAATTGTAAAAATCCTGCTCTCCTCTCACTGTTTTAAACGGTGAAAATCCTGCTCACTTCACGCTGCTTTAAACGGTGAAAATCACAGCTCTACTCTTGCTGTTTTAAACTGTGAAATTCCTGCTCTCCTCTCGCTGTTTTAAACAGTGAAAATCCTGCTCACCTCTCGCTGTCTTAAACTGTGAAAACACTGCTCTCCTCTCGCTGTTTTAAACAGTGAAAATCCTGCTCTCCTCTGGCTGTTTCAACACTGCAAAAATCCCGGCTCTCCTGTCGCTGTTTAAAACTGTAAAAATCCTGCTCTCCTCTCGCTGATTAAAACTGTGAAAACCCTGCTCTCCTCTCACTGTTTTAAACTGTGAAAATCCCAGCTCTCCTCTCGCTGTTTTAAACTGTGAAAACCCTGCTCTCCTCTCACTATTTTAAACTGTGAAATTCCTGCTCTCCTCTCGCTGTTTTAAACTGTGAAAATCCTGCTCTGCTCTCGCTGTTTCAAACTGTGAAATTCCTGCTCTGCTCTCGCTGTTTCAAACTGTGAAATTCCTGCTATCCTCTAGCTGTTTTAAACTGTGAAAACCCTGCTCTGCTCTCGCTGTGTCAAACTGCGAAATTCCTGCTCACCTCTTGCTGTTTTAAACTGTGAAAATCCTGCTCTCCTCTCGCTGTTTTAAACTCTGAAAATCGCAGCTCTCCTATTGCTGTTTTAAACTGTGAAAATCCCAGCTCTCCTCTCACTGTTTTATACTCTGAAAATCCTGTCATCCTCTCGCTGTTTAAAACTGTGAAAACCCTGCTCTCCTCTCGCTGTTTTAAACCGTGAAAATCCTGCTCTGCTCTCGCTGTTTCAAACTGTGAAATTCCTGCTCTCCTCTCGCTGTTTTAAACTGTGAAAACCCTGCTCTGCTCTCGCTGTTTCAAACTGCGAAATTCCTGCTCACCTCTTGCTGTTTTAAACTGTGAAAACCATGCTCTCCTCTCGCTGTTTGAATCTGTGAAAAACCTGCTCTGCTCTCGCTGCTTTAAACTGTGAAATTCCTGCACTCCTCTCGCTGTTTGAAACTGTGAAAATCCTGCTCTCCTCTCGCTGTTTTAAACTGTGAAAATCCCAGCTCTCGTCTCGCTGTTTTAAACTGTGAAAATCCTGCTCTCCTCTCGCTGTTTTAAACTGTGAAAATTCTGCTCTCCTCTCGCTGTTTTAAACTCTGAAATTCCAGCTCTCCTCTCGCTGTTTTAAACTGTGAAAATCCTGCTCACCTCTCTCTGTTTTAAACTGTGAAAACACTGCTCTCCTCTCGCTGTTTGAAACTGTGAAATTCTTGCTCCCCTCTCGCTGTTTTAACCTGAGAAATTGCTGCTCTCCTCTCGCTGTTTTAAACTGAGAAAATCCTGCTCTCCTCTCGCTGTTTTAAACTGTGAAATTCCTGCTCTCCTCTCGCTGTTTTAAACTGTGAAAATCCCAGCTCTCCTCTCACTGTTTTATACTCTGAAAATCCTGTCATCCTCTCGCTGTTTAAAACTGAGAAAATTCTGCTTTCCTCCCGCCATTTGAAACTTTTAAAATCCCGTCTCTCCTCTTGCTGTATTAAACTGTGAAAATCCCAGCTCTCCTATTGCTGTTTTAAACTGTGAAAATCCTGCTCTCCTCTCACTGTTTTAAACAGTGAAAATCCTGCTCACCACTCGCTGTTTTAAACTGTGAAAATCCTGCTCTCCTCTCGCTGTTTTAAACAGTAAAATTCCTGCTCTCCTCTCGCTGTTTTAAACTGTAAAATTCCTGTTCTCCTCTCGCTGTTTTAAACAGTGAAAATCCTGCTCTCCTCTCGCTGTTTTAAACAGTGAAAATCCTGCTCTCCTCTCGCTGTTTTAAACTGTAAAATTCCTGTTCTCCTCTCGCTGTTTTAAACTGTGAAAATCCTGCTCCCCTCTCGCTGTTTTAAACTGTGAAAATCCTGCTCACCTCTAGCTACTTCAATACTGTGACAATCCCAGCTCACCTCTCGCTGTTTTAAACTGTGAAAATCCTGCTCACTTCTCACAGTTTTAAAGTGTGAAAATCCCAGCTCTCCTCTCGCTGTTTTAAATTGTAAAAATCCTGCTCTCCTCTCACTGTTTTAAACGGTGAAAATCCTGCTCACTTCACGCTGCTTTAAACGGTGAAAATCACAGCTCTACTCTTGCTGTTTTAAACTGTGAAATTCCTGCTCTCCTCTCGCTGTTTTAAACAGTGAAAATCCTGCTCACCTCTCGCTGTCTTAAACTGTGAAAACACTGCTCTCCTCTCGCTGTTTTAAACAGTGAAAATCCTGCTCTCCTCTGGCTGTTTCAACACTGCAAAAATCCCGGCTCTCCTGTCGCTGTTTAAAAATGTAAAAATCCTGCTCTCCTCTCGCTGATTAAAACTGTGAAAACCCTGCTCTCCTCTCACTGTTTTAAACTGTCAAAACCCAGCTCTCCTCTCACTGTTTTAAACTGTGAAAATCCCAGCTCTCCTCTCACTGTTTTAAACAGTGAAAATCCTTCTCACCTCTCGCTGTCTTAAACTGTGAAAACACTGCTCTCCTCTCGCTGTTTTAAACTGTGAAATTCCTGCTCTCCTCTCGCTGTTTTAAACAGTGAAAATCCTGCTCACCTCTCGCTGTTTTAAACTGTGAAAACACTGCTCTCCTCTCGCTGTTTTAAACAGTAAAATTCCTGCTCTCCTCTCGCTGTTTTAAACTGTAAAATTCCTGTTCTCCTCTCGCTGTTTTAAACAGTGAAAATCCTGCTCTCCTCTCGCTGTTTTAAACAGTGAAAATCCTGCTCTCCTCTCGCTGTTTTAAACTGTAAAATTCCTGTTCTCCTCTCGCTGTTTTAAACTGTGAAAATCCTGCTCCCCTCTCGCTGTTTTAAACTGTGAAAATCCTGCTCACCTCTAGCTACTTCAATACTGTGACAATCCCAGCTCACCTCTCGCTGTTTTAAACTGTGAAAATCCTGCTCACTTCTCACAGTTTTAAAGTGTGAAAATCCCAGCTCTCCTCTCGCTGTTTTAAATTGTAAAAATCCTGCTCTCCTCTCACTGTTTTAAACGGTGAAAATCCTGCTCACTTCACGCTGCTTTAAACGGTGAAAATCACAGCTCTACTCTTGCTGTTTTAAACTGTGAAATTCCTGCTCCCCTCTCGCTGTTTTAAACAGTGAAAATCCTGCTCACCTCTCGCTGTCTTAAACTGTGAAAACACTGCTCTCCTCTCGCTGTTATAAACAGTGAAAATCCTGCTCTCCTCTGGCTGTTTCAACACTGCAAAAATCCCGGCTCTCCTGTCGCTGTTTAAAACTGTAAAAATCCTGCTCTCCTCTCGCTGATTAAAACTGTGAAAACCCTGCTCTCCTCTCACTGTTTTAAACTGTCAAAACCCAGCTCTCCTCTCACTGTTTTAAACTGTGAAAATCCCAGCTCTCCTCTCACTGTTTTAAACTGTGAAAACCCTGCTCTCCTCTCACTATTTTAAACTGTGAAATTCCTGCTCTCCTCTCGCTGTTTTAAACTGTGAAAATCCCAGCACTCCTCTCGCTGTTTTAAACTGTGAAAACCCTGCTCTCCTCTCGCTGTTTTAAACTGTGAAAATCCTGCTCTGCTCTCGCTGTTTCAAACTGTGAAATTCCTGCTCTCCTCTCGCTGTTTTAAACTGTGAAAACCCTGCTCTGCTCTCGCTGTTTCAAACTGCGAAATTCCTGCTCACCTCTTGCTGTTTTAAACTGTGAAAACCATGCTCTCCTCTCGCTGTTTGAATCTGTGAAAAACCTGTTCTGCTCTCGCTGCTTTAAACTGTGAAATTCCTGCACTCCTCTCGCTGTTTGAAACTGTGAAAATCCTGCTCTCCTCTCGCTGTTTTAAACTGTGAAAATCCCAGCTCTTGTCTCGCTGTTTTAAACTGTGAAAATCCTGCTCTCCTCTCGCTGTTTTAAACTGTGAAAATTCTGCTCTCCTCTCGCTGTTTTAAACTCTGAAATTCCAGCTCTCCTCTCGCTGTTTTAAACTGTGAAAATCCTGCTCACCTCTCTCTGTTTTAAACTGTGAAAACACTGCTCTCCTCTCGCTGTTTGAAACTGTGAAATTCTTGCTCCCCTCTCGCTGTTTTAACCTGAGAAATTGCTGCTCTCCTCTCGCTGTTTTAAACTGAGAAAATCCTGCTCTCCTCTCGCTGTTTTAAACTGTGAAATTCCTGCTCTCCTCTCGCTGTTTTAAACTGTGAAAATCCCAGCTCTCCTCTCACTGTTTTATACTCTGAAAATCCTGTCATCCTCTCGCTGTTTAAAACTGAGAAAATTCTGCTTTCCTCCCGCCATTTGAAACTTTTAAAATCCCGTCTCTCCTCTTGCTGTATTAAACTGTGAAAATCCCAGCTCTCCTATTGCTGTTTTAAACTGTGAAAATCCTGCTTTCCTCTCACTGTTTTAAACAGTGAAAATCCTGCTCACCACTCGCTGTTTTAAACTGTGAAAATCCTGCTCTCCTCTCGCTGTTTTAAACAGTAAAATTCCTGCTCTCCTCTCGCTGTTTTAAACTGTAAAATTCCTGTTCTCCTCTCGCTGTTTTAAACAGTGAAAATCCTGCTCTCCTCTCGCTGTTTTAAACAGTGAAAATCCTGCTCTCCTCTCGCTGTTTTAAACTGTAAAATTCCTGTTCTCCTCTCGCTGTTTTAAACTGTGAAAATCCTGCTCCCCTCTCGCTGTTTTAAACTGTGAATATCCGGCTCCCTTCTCGCTGTTTTAAACTGTGAAAATCCTGCTCTTCCTCTCGCTGTTTTAAACTGTGAAAATCCTGCTCTCCTCTCGCTGTTTTAAACTGTGAAATTCCTGCTCTCCTCTCGCTGTTTTAAACTGTGAAAATCCTGCTCTCCTCTCGCTGTTTTAAACTGTGAAAATTCCGGCTCTCCGCTCGCTGTTCTAAACTGTGAAAATTCCGGCTCTCCACTGGCTGTTTTAAACTGTGAAAATCCCAGCCGAACTCTCACCATTTTAAAATGTGAAAATCCGGCTTTCGTCTGGCTGTTTTATACTGTGAAAATCCTGCTCTCCTCTCGCTGTTTTAAACTGTGAAAATTCTGCTTTCCTCCCGCCGTTTGAAACTTTTAAATTCCCGTCTCTCCTCTTGCTGATTTAATCTGTGAAAATCCCAGCTCTCCTCTCGCTGTTTTAAACGGTGAAAATCCTGTTCTCCTCTCGCTGTTTCAAAATGTGAAAATCCTGGTCTCCACTCGCTGTTTTAAACTGTGAAATTCCTGCTCTCCTCTGGCTGTTTTAAACTGTGAAATTCCTGCTCTCCACTCGCTGTTTAAAATTGTGAAAATCCTGCTCTCCTCTCGCTGTTTTAAACTCTGAAAATCACAGCTCTCCCATTGCTGTTTTAAA
The DNA here is from genome assembly GCA_026770705.1 of Isurus oxyrinchus. Lineage (NCBI taxonomy): Eukaryota > Metazoa > Chordata > Chondrichthyes > Lamniformes > Lamnidae > Isurus > Isurus oxyrinchus. The sequence continues at coordinate 194,612 of JANJGN010000464.1, read as the reverse complement.
CTGTGAAAATCCCAGCTCTCCTCTCACTGTTTTATACTCTGAAAATCCTGCTCTCCTCTCGCTGTTTAAAACTGAGAAAATTCTGCTTTCCTCCCGCCATTTGAAACTTTTAAAATCCCGTCTCTCCTCTTGCTGTATTAAACTGTGAAAATCCCGGCTCTCCACTCGCTGTTTAAAAGTGTGAAAATCCTGCTCTCCTCTCGCTGTTTTATGCTGTGCAAATCGTGATCACCTCTCGGTGTTTTCAGTTGTGAATTTCCCAGCTTTCCTCTCGCTGTTTTAAACGGTGAAAATGCCCCTCCACTTTCGCTGTTCTAAACTGTGAAAATCCTGCTCTCCTCTCGCTGTTTTAAACTGTGAAAATCCCAGCTCTCCTCTCGCTGTTTTAAACTCTGAAAATCGCAGCTCTCCTATTGCTGTTTTAAACTGTGAAAATCCCAGCTCTCCTCTCACTGTTTTATACTCTGACAATCCTGTCATCCTCTCGCTGTTTAAAACTGAGAAAATTCTGCTTTCCTCCCGCCATTTGAAACTTTTAAAATCCCGTCTCTCCTCTTGCTGTATTAAACTGTGAAAATCCCAGCTCCCCTATTGCTGTTTTAAACTGTGAAAATCCTGCTCTCCTCTCACTGTTTTAAACAGTGAAAATCCTGCTCACCAGTCGCTGTTTTAAACTGTGAAAATCCTGCTCTCCTCTCGCTGTTTTAAACAGTAAAATTCCTGCTCTCCTCTCGCTGTTTTAAACTGTAAAATTCCTGTTCTCCTCTCGCTGTTTTAAACAGTGAAAATTCTGCTCTCCTCTCGCTGTTTTAAACAGTGAAAATCCTGCTCTCCTCTCGCTGTTTTAAACAGTGAAAATCCTGCGCTCCTCTGGCTGTTTCAAAACTGCGAAAATCCCGGCTCTCCTGTCGCTGTTTAAAACTTTAAAAATCCTGCTCTCCTCTCGCTGATTAAAACTGTGAAAATCCTGCTCTCCTCTTGGTGTTTGAAACTGTGTAAATCCTGCTTTCCTCTCGCTGTTTTAAACTGTGAAATTCCTGCTCCCCTCTCGCTGTTTTAAACTGTGAAAATCCTGCTCCCCTCTCGCTGTTTTAAACTGTGAAAATCCTGCTCACCTCTAGCTACTTCAATACTGTGACAATCCCAGCTCACCTCTCGCTGTTTTAAACTGTGAAAATCCTGCTCACTTCTCACAGTTTTAAAGTGTGAAAATCCCAGCTCTCCTCTCGCTGTTTTAAATTGTAAAAATCCTGCTCTCCTCTCACTGTTTTAAACGGTGAAAATCCTGCTCACTTCACGCTGCTTTAAACGGTGAAAATCACAGCTCTACTCTTGCTGTTTTAAACTGTGAAATTCCTGCTCTCCTCTCGCTGTTTTAAACAGTGAAAATCCTGCTCACCTCTCGCTGTCTTAAACTGTGAAAACACTGCTCTCCTCTCGCTGTTTTAAACAGTGAAAATCCTGCTCTCCTCTGGCTGTTTCAACACTGCAAAAATCCCGGCTCTCCTGTCGCTGTTTAAAACTGTAAAAATCCTGCTCTCCTCTCGCTGATTAAAACTGTGAAAACCCTGCTCTCCTCTCACTGTTTTAAACTGTCAAAACCGAGCTCTCCTCTCACTGTTTTAAACTGTGAAAACCCCGCTCTACTCTCGCTGTTTTAAACTGTGAAAACCCTGCTCGCCTCTCACTATTTTAAACTGTGAAATTCCTGCTCTCCTCTCGCTGTTTTAAACTGTGAAAATCCCAGCACTCCGCTCGCTGTTTTAAACTGTGAAAACCCTGCTCTGCTCTCGCTGTTTCAAACTGTGAAATTCCTGCTCTGCTCTCGCTGTTTCAAACTGTGAAATTCCTGCTATCCTCTAGCTGTTTTAAACTGTGAAAACCCTGCTCTGCTCTCGCTGTTTCAAACTGCGAAATTCCTGCTCACCTCTTGCTGTTTTAAACTGTGAAATTCCTGCACTCCTCTCGCTGTTTGAAACTGTGAAAATCCTGCTCTCCTCTCGCTGTTTTAAACTCTGAAAATCGCAGCTCTCCTATTGCTGTTTTAAACTGTGAAAATCCCAGCTCTCCTCTCACTGTTTTATACTCTGAAAATCCTGTCATCCTCTCGCTGTTTAAAACTGAGAAAATTCTGCTTTCCTCCCGCCATTTGAAACTTTTAAAATCCCGTCTCTCCTCTTGCTGTATTAAACAGTGAAAATCCCAGCTCCCCTATTGCTGTTTTAAACTGTGAAAATCCTGCTCTCCTCTCACTGTTTTAAACAGTGAAAATCCTGCTCACCACTCGCTGTTTTAAACTGTGAAAATCCTGCTCTCCTCTCGCTGTTTTAAACAGTAAAATTCCTGCTCTCCTCTCGCTGTTTTAAACTGTAAAATTCCTGTTCTCCTCTCGCTGTTTTAAACAGTGAAAATCCTGCTCTCCTCTCGCTGTTTTAAACAGTGAAAATCCTGCTCTCCTCTCGCTGTTTTAAACTGTAAAATTCCTGTTCTCCTCTCGCTGTTTTAAACTGTGAAAATCCTGCTCCCCTCTCGCTGTTTTAAACTGTGAAAATCCTGCTCACCTCTAGCTACTTCAATACTGTGACAATCCCAGCTCACCTCTCGCTGTTTTAAACTGTGAAAATCCTGCTCACTTCTCACAGTTTTAAAGTGTGAAAATCCCAGCTCTCCTCTCGCTGTTTTAAATTGTAAAAATCCTGCTCTCCTCTCACTGTTTTAAACGGTGAAAATCCTGCTCACTTCACGCTGCTTTAAACGGTGAAAATCACAGCTCTACTCTTGCTGTTTTAAACTGTGAAATTCCTGCTCTCCTCTCGCTGTTTTAAACAGTGAAAATCCTGCTCACCTCTCGCTGTCTTAAACTGTGAAAACACTGCTCTCCTCTCGCTGTTTTAAACAGTGAAAATCCTGCTCTCCTCTGGCTGTTTCAACACTGCAAAAATCCCGGCTCTCCTGTCGCTGTTTAAAACTGTAAAAATCCTGCTCTCTTCTCGCTGATTAAAACTGTGAAAACCCTGCTCTCCTCTCACTGTTTTAAACTGTCAAAACCCAGCTCTCCTCTCACTGTTTTAAACTGTGAAAATCCCAGCTCTCCTCTCACTGTTTTAAACTGTGAAAACCCTGCTCTCCTCTCACTATTTTAAACTGTGAAATTCCTGCTCTCCTCTCGCTGTTTTAAACTGTGAAAATCCCAGCACTCCTCTCGCTGTTTTAAACTGTGAAAACCCTGCTCTCCTCTCGCTGTTTTAAACTGTGAAAATCCTGCTCTGCTCTCGCTGTTTCAAACTGTGAAATTCCTGCTCTCCTCTCGCTGTTTTAAACTGTGAAAACCCTGCTCTGCTCTCGCTGTTTCAAACTGCGAAATTCCTGCTCACCTCTTGCTGTTTTAAACTGTGAAAACCATGCTCTCCTCTCGCTGTTTGAATCTGTGAAAAACCTGCTCTGCTCTCGCTGCTTTAAACTGTGAAATTCCTGCACTCCTCTCGCTGTTTGAAACTGTGAAAATCCTGCTCTCCTCTCGCTGTTTTAAACTGTGAAAATCCCAGCTCTCGTCTCGCTGTTTTAAACTGTGAAAATCCTGCTCTCCTCTCGCTGTTTTAAACTGTGAAAATTCTGCTCTCCTCTCGCTGTTTTAAACTCTGAAATTCCAGCTCTCCTCTCGCTGTTTTAAACTGTGAAAATCCTGCTCACCTCTCTCTGTTTTAAACTGTGAAAACACTGCTCTCCTCTCGCTGTTTGAAACTGTGAAATTCTTGCTCCCCTCTCGCTGTTTTAACCTGAGAAATTGCTGCTCTCCTCTCGCTGTTTTAAACTGAGAAAATCCTGCTCTCCTCTCGCTGTTTTAAACTGTGAAATTCCTGCTCTCCTCTCGCTGTTTTAAACTGTGAAAATCCCAGCTCTCCTCTCACTGTTTTATACTCTGAAAATCCTGTCATCCTCTCGCTGTTTAAAACTGAGAAAATTCTGCTTTCCTCCCGCCATTTGAAACTTTTAAAATCCCGTCTCTCCTCTTGCTGTATTAAACTGTGAAAATCCCAGCTCTCCTATTGCTGTTTTAAACTGTGAAAATCCTGCTTTCCTCTCACTGTTTTAAACAGTGAAAATCCTGCTCACCACTCGCTGTTTTAAACTGTGAAAATCCTGCTCTCCTCTCGCTGTTTTAAACAGTAAAATTCCTGCTCTCCTCTCGCTGTATTAAACTGTAAAATTCCTGTTCTCCTCTCGCTGTTTTAAACAGTGAAAATCCTGCTCTCCTCTCGCTGTTTTAAACAGTGAAAATCCTGCTCTCCTCTCGCTGTTTTAAACTGTAAAATTCCTGTTCTCCTCTCGCTGTTTTAAACTGTGAAAATCCTGCTCCCCTCTCGCTATTTTAAACTGTGAATATCCGGCTCCCTTCTCGCTGTTTTAAACTGTGAAAATCCTGCTCTTCCTCTCGCTGTTTTAAACTGTGAAAACCCTGCTCTGCTCTCGCTGTTTCAAACTGTGAAATTCCTGCTCTGCTCTCGCTGTTTCAAACTGTGAAATTCCTGCTATCCTCTAGCTGTTTTAAACTGTGAAAACCCTGCTCTGCTCTCGCTGTTTCAAACTGCGAAATTCCTGCTCACCTCTTGCTGTTTTAAACTGTGAAATTCCTGCACTCCTCTCGCTGTTTGAAACTGTGAAAATCCTGCTCTCCTCTCGCTGTTTTAAACTCTGAAAATCGCAGCTCTCCTATTGCTGTTTTAAACTGTGAAAATCCCAGCTCTCCTCTCACTGTTTTATACTCTGAAAATCCTGTCATCCTCTCGCTGTTTAAAACTGAGAAAATTCTGCTTTCCTCCCGCCATTTGAAACTTTTAAAATCCCGTCTCTCCTCTTGCTGTATTAAACAGTGAAAATCCCAGCTCCCCTATTGCTGTTTTAAACTGTGAAAATCCTGCTCTCCTCTCACTGTTTTAAACAGTGAAAATCCTGCTCACCACTCGCTGTTTTAAACTGTGAAAATCCTGCTCTCCTCTCGCTGTTTTAAACAGTAAAATTCCTGCTCTCCTCTCGCTGTTTTAAACTGTAAAATTCCTGTTCTCCTCTCGCTGTTTTAAACAGTGAAAATCCTGCTCTCCTCTCGCTGTTTTAAACAGTGAAAATCCTGCTCTCCTCTCGCTGTTTTAAACTGTAAAATTCCTGTTCTCCTCTCGCTGTTTTAAACTGTGAAAATCCTGCTCCCCTCTCGCTGTTTTAAACTGTGAAAATCCTGCTCACCTCTAGCTACTTCAATACTGTGACAATCCCAGCTCACCTCTCGCTGTTTTAAACTGTGAAAATCCTGCTCACTTCTCACAGTTTTAAAGTGTGAAAATCCCAGCTCTCCTCTCGCTGTTTTAAATTGTAAAAATCCTGCTCTCCTCTCACTGTTTTAAACGGTGAAAATCCTGCTCACTTCACGCTGCTTTAAACGGTGAAAATCACAGCTCTACTCTTGCTGTTTTAAACTGTGAAATTCCTGCTCTCCTCTCGCTGTTTTAAACAGTGAAAATCCTGCTCACCTCTCGCTGTCTTAAACTGTGAAAACACTGCTCTCCTCTCGCTGTTTTAAACAGTGAAAATCCTGCTCTCCTCTGGCTGTTTCAACACTGCAAAAATCCCGGCTCTCCTGTCGCTGTTTAAAACTGTAAAAATCCTGCTCTCCTCTCGCTGATTAAAACTGTGAAAACCCTGCTCTCCTCTCACTGTTTTAAACTGTCAAAACCCAGCTCTCCTCTCACTGTTTTAAACTGTGAAAATCCCAGCTCTCCTCTCGCTGTTTTAAACTGTGAAAACCCTGCTCTCCTCTCACTATTTTAAACTGTGAAATTCCTGCTCTCCTCTCGCTGTTTTAAACTGTGAAAATCCCAGCACTCCTCTCGCTGTTTTAAACTGTGAAAACCCTGCTCTCCTCTCGCTGTTTTAAACTGTGAAAATCCTGCTCTGCTCTCGCTGTTTCAAACTGTGAAATTCCTGCTCTCCTCTCGCTGTTTTAAACTGTGAAAACCCTGCTCTGCTCTCGCTGTTTCAAACTGCGAAATTCCTGCTCACCTCTTGCTGTTTTAAACTGTGAAAACCATGCTCTCCTCTCGCTGTTTGAATCTGTGAAAAACCTGCTCTGCTCTCGCTGCTTTAAACTGTGAAATTCCTGCACTCCTCTCGCTGTTTGAAACTGTGAAAATCCTGCTCTCCTCTCGCTGTTTTAAACTGTGAAAATCCCAGCTCTCGTCTCGCTGTTTTAAACTGTGAAAATCCTGCTCTCCTCTCGCTGTTTTAAACTGTGAAAATTCTGCTCTCCTCTCGCTGTTTTAAACTCTGAAATTCCAGCTCTCCTCTCGCTGTTTTAAACTGTGAAAATCCTGCTCACCTCTCTCTGTTTTAAACTGTGAAAACACTGCTCTCCTCTCGCTGTTTGAAACTGTGAAATTCTTGCTCCCCTCTCGCTGTTTTAACCTGAGAAATTGCTGCTCTCCTCTCGCTGTTTTAAACTGAGAAAATCCTGCTCTCCTCTCGCTGTTTTAAACTGTGAAATTCCTGCTCTCCTCTCGCTGTTTTAAACTGTGAAAATCCCAGCTCTCCTCTCACTGTTTTATACTCTGAAAATCCTGTCATCCTCTCGCTGTTTAAAACTGAGAAAATTCTGCTTTCCTCCCGCCATTTGAAACTTTTAAAATCCCGTCTCTCCTCTTGCTGTATTAAACTGTGAAAATCCCAGCTCTCCTATTGCTGTTTTAAACTGTGAAAATCCTGCTTTCCTCTCACTGTTTTAAACAGTGAAAATCCTGCTCACCACTCGCTGTTTTAAACTGTGAAAATCCTGCTCTCCTCTCGCTGTTTTAAACAGTAAAATTCCTGCTCTCCTCTCGCTGTTTTAAACTGTAAAATTCCTGTTCTCCTCTCGCTGTTTTAAACTGTGAAAATCCTGCTCCCCTCTCGCTGTTTTAAACTGTGAATATCCGGCTCCCTTCTCGCTGTTTTAAACTGTGAAAATCCTGCTCTTCCTCTCGCTGTTTTAAACTGTGAAAATCCTGCTCTCCTCTCGCTGTTTTAAACTGTGAAATTCCTGCTCTCCTCTCGCTGTTTTAAACTGTGAAAATCCTGCTCTCCTCTCGCTGTTTTAAACTGTGAAAATTCCGGCTCTCCGCTCGCTGTTCTAAACTGTGAAAATTCCGGCTCTCCACTGGCTGTTTTAAACTGTGAAAATCCCAGCCGAACTCTCACCATTTTAAAATGTGAAAATCCGGCTTTCGTCTGGCTGTTTTATACTGTGAAAATCCTGCTCTCCTCTCGCTGTTTTAAACTGTGAAAATTCTGCTTTCCTCCCGCCGTTTGAAACTTTTAAATTCCCGTCTCTCCTCTTGCTGATTTAATCTGTGAAAATCCCAGCTCTCCTCTCGCTGTTTTAAACGGTGAAAATCCTGTTCTCCTCTCGCTGTTTCAAAATGTGAAAATCCTGGTCTCCACTCGCTGTTTTAAACTGTGAAATTCCTGCTCTCCTCTGGCTGTTTTAAACTGTGAAATTCCTGCTCTCCACTCGCTGTTTAAAATTGTGAAAATCCTGCTCTCCTCTCGCTGTTTTAAACTCTGAAAATCACAGCTCTCCCATTGCTGTTTTAAACTGTGAAAATCCCAGCTCTCCTCTCACTGTTTTATACTCTGAAAATCCTGCTCTCCTCTCGCTGTTTAAAATTGAGAAAATTCTACTTTCCTCCCGCCATTTGAAACTTTTAAAATCCCGTCTCTCCTCTTGCTGTATTAAACTGTGAAAATCCAGGCTCTCCACTCGCTGTTTAAAAGTGTGAAAATCCTGCTCTCCTCTCGCTGTTTTATGCTGTGCAAATCGTGATCACCTCTCGGTGTTTTCAGTTGTGAATTTCCCAGCTTTCCTCTCGCTGTTTTAAACGGTGAAAATGCCCCTCCACTTTCGCTGTTCTAAACTGTGAAAATCCTGCTCTCCTCTCGCTGTTTTAAACTGTGAAAATCCCAGCTCTCCTCTCGCTGTTTTAAACTCTGAAAATCGCAGCTCTCCTATTGCTGTTTTAAACTGTGAAAATCCCAGCTCTCCTCTCACTGTTTTATACTCTGAAAATCCTGTCATCCTCTCGCTGTTTAAAACTGAGAAAATTCTGCTTTCCTCCCGCCATTTGAAACTTTTAAAATCCCGTCTCTCCTCTTGCTGTATTAAACTGTGAAAATCCCAGCTCCCCTATTGCTGTTTTAAACTGTGAAAATCCTGCTCTCCTCTCACTGTTTTAAACAGTGAAAATCCTGCTCACCACTCGCTGTTTTAAACTGTGAAAATCCTGCTCTCCTCTCGCTGTTTTAAACAGTAAAATTCCTGCTCTCCTCTCGCTGTTTTAAACTGTAAAATTCCTGTTCTCCTCTCGCTGTTTTAAACAGTGAAAATCCTGCTCTCCTCTCGCTGTTTTAAACAGTGAAAATCCTGCTCTCCTCTCGCTGTTTTAAACAGTGAAAATCCTGCGCTCCTCTGGCTGTTTCAAAACTGCGAAAATCCCGGCTCTCCTGTCGCTGTTTAAAACTTTAAAAATCCTGCTCTCCTCTCGCTGATTAAAACTGTGAAAATCCTGCTCTCCTCTTGGTGTTTGAAACTGTGTAAATCCTGCTTTCCTCTCGCTGTTTTAAACTGTGAAATTCCTGCTCCCCTCTCGCTGTTTTAAACTGTGAAAATCCTGCTCCCCTCTCGCTGTTTTAAACTGTGAAAATCCTGCTCACCTCTAGCTACTTCAATACTGTGACAATCCCAGCTCACCTCTCGCTGTTTTAAACTGTGAAAATCCTGCTCACTTCTCACAGTTTTAAAGTGTGAAAATCCCAGCTCTCCTCTCGCTGTTTTAAATTGTAAAAATCCTGCTCTCCTCTCACTGTTTTAAACGGTGAAAATCCTGCTCACTTCACGCTGCTTTAAACGGTGAAAATCACAGCTCTACTCTTGCTGTTTTAAACTGTGAAATTCCTGCTCTCCTCTCGCTGTTTTAAACAGTGAAAATCCTGCTCACCTCTCGCTGTCTTAAACTGTGAAAACACTGCTCTCCTCTCGCTGTTTTAAACAGTGAAAATCCTGCTCTCCTCTGGCTGTTTCAACACTGCAAAAATCCCGGCTCTCCTGTCGCTGTTTAAAACTGTAAAAATCCTGCTCTCCTCTCGCTGATTAAAACTGTGAAAACCCTGCTCTCCTCTCACTGTTTTAAACTGTCAAAACCGAGCTCTCCTCTCACTGTTTTAAACTGTGAAAATCCCAGCACTCCGCTCGCTGTTTTAAACTGTGAAAACCCTGCTCTGCTCTCGCTGTTTCAAACTGTGAAATTCCTGCTCTGCTCTCGCTGTTTCAAACTGTGAAATTCCTGCTATCCTCTAGCTGTTTTAAACTGTGAAAACCCTGCTCTGCTCTCGCTGTTTTAAACTGTGAAATTCCTGCACTCCTCTCGCTGTTTGAAACTGTGAAAATCCTGCTCTCCTCTCGCTGTTTTAAACTCTGAAAATCGCAGCTCTCCTATTGCTGTTTTAAACTGTGAAAATCCCAGCTCTCCTCTCACTGTTTTATACTCTGAAAATCCTGTCATCCTCTCGCTGTTTAAAACTGAGAAAATTCTGCTTTCCTCCCGCCATTTGAAACTTTTAAAATCCCGTCTCTCCTCTTGCTGTATTAAACAGTGAAAATCCCAGCTCCCCTATTGCTGTTTTAAACTGTGAAAATCCTGCTCTCCTCTCACTGTTTTAAACAGTGAAAATCCTGCTCACCACTCGCTGTTTTAAACTGTGAAAATCCTGCTCTCCTCTCGCTGTTTTAAACAGTAAAATTCCTGCTCTCCTCTCGCTGTTTTAAACTGTAAAATTCCTGTTCTCCTCTCGCTGTTTTAAACAGTGAAAATCCTGCTCTCCTCTCGCTGTTTTAAACAGTGAAAATCCTGCTCTCCTCTCGCTGTTTTAAACTGTAAAATTCCTGTTCTCCTCTCGCTGTTTTAAACTGTGAAAATCCTGCTCCCCTCTCGCTGTTTTAAACTGTGAAAATCCTGCTCACCTCTAGCTACTTCAATACTGTGACAATCCCAGCTCACCTCTCGCTGTTTTAAACTGTGAAAATCCTGCTCACTTCTCACAGTTTTAAAGTGTGAAAATCCCAGCTCTCCTCTCGCTGTTTTAAATTGTAAAAATCCTGCTCTCCTCTCACTGTTTTAAACGGTGAAAATCCTGCTCACTTCACGCTGCTTGAAACGGTGAAAATCACAGCTCTACTCTTGCTGTTTTAAACTGTGAAATTCCTGCTCTCCTCTCGCTGTTTTAAACAGTGAAAATCCTGCTCACCTCTCGCTGTCTTAAACTGTGAAAACACTGCTCTCCTCTCGCTGTTTTAAACAGTGAAAATCCTGCTCTCCTCTGGCTGTTTCAACACTGCAAAAATCCCGGCTCTCCTGTCGCTGTTTAAAACTGTAAAAATCCTGCTCTCTTCTCGCTGATTAAAACTGTGAAAACCCTGCTCTCCTCTCACTGTTTTAAACTGTCAAAACCCAGCTCTCCTCTCACTGTTTTAAACTGTGAAAATCCCAGCTCTCCTCTCGCTGTTTTAAACTGTGAAAACCCTGCTCTCCTCTCACTATTTTAAACTGTGAAATTCCTGCTCTCCTCTCGCTGTCTTAAACTGTGAAAATCCCAGCACTCCTCTCGCTGTTTTAAACTGTGAAAACCCTGCTCTGCTCTCGCTGTTTCAAACTGTGAAAATCCTGCTCTGCTCTCGCTGTTTCAAACTGTGAAATTCCTGCTCTCCTCTCGCTGTTTTAAACTGTGAAAACCCTGCTCTGCTCTCACTGTTTCAAACTGCGAAATTCCTGCTCACCTCTTGCTGTTTTAAACTGTGAAAACCATGCTCTCCTCTCGCTGTTTGAATCTGTGAAAAACCTGCTCTGCTCTCGCTGCTTTAAACTGTGAAATTCCTGCACTCCTCTCGCTGTTTGAAACTGTGAAAATCCTGCTCTCCTCTCGCTGTTTTAAACTGTGAAAATCCCAGCTCTCGTCTCGCTGTTTTAAACTGTGAAAATCCTGCTCTCCTCTCGCTGTTTTAAACTGTGAAAATCCTGCTCTCCTCTCGCTGTTTTAAACTCTGAAATTCCAGCTCTCCTCTCGCTGTTTTAAACTGTGAAAATCCTGCTCACCTCTCTCTGTTTTAAACTGTGAAAACACTGCTCTCCTCTCGCTGTTTGAAACTGTGAAATTCTTGCTCCCCTCTCGCTGTTTTAACCTGAGAAATTCCTGCTCTCCTCTCGCTGTTTTAAAGTGTGAAAATCCTGCTCTCCTTACGCTGTTTTAAACTGTGAAATTCCTGCTCTCCTCTCGCTGTTTTAAACTGTGAAAATCCCAGCTCTCCTCTCACTGTTTTATACTCTGAAAATCCTGTCATCCTCTCGCTGTTTAAAACTGAGAAAATTCTGCTTTCCTCCCGCCATTTGAAACTTTTAAAATCCCGTCTCTCCTCTTGCTGTATTAAACTGTGAAAATCCCAGCTCTCCTATTGCTGTTTTAAACTGTGAAAATCCTGCTCTCCTCTCACTGTTTTAAACAGTGAAAATCCTGCTCACCACTCGCTGTTTTAAACTGTGAAAATCCTGCTCTCCTCTCACTGTTTTAAACAGTAAAATTCCTGCTCTCCTCTCGCTGTTTTAAACTGTAAAATTCCTGTTCTCCTCTCGCTGTTTTAAACAGTGAAAATCCTGCTCTCCTCTCGCTGTTTTAAACAGTGAAAATCCTGCTCTCCTCTCGCTGTTTTAAACTGTAAAATTCCTGTTCTCCTCTCGCTGTTTTAAACTGTGAAAATCCTGCTCCCCTCTCGCTGTTTTAAACTGTGAAAATCCTGCTCACCTCTAGCTACTTCAATACTGTGACAATCCCAGCTCACCTCTCGCTGTTTTAAACTGTGAAAATCCTGCTCACTTCTCACAGTTTTAAAGTGTGAAAATCCCAGCTCTCCTCTCGCTGTTTTAAATTGTAAAAATCCTGCTCTCCTCTCACTGTTTTAAACGGTGAAAATCCTGCTCACTTCACGCTGCTTTAAACGGTGAAAATCACAGATCTACTCTTGCTGTTTTAAACTGTGAAATTCCTGCTCTCCTCTCGCTGTTTTAAACAGTGAAAATCCTGCTCACCTCTCGCTGTCTTAAACTGTGAAAACACTGCTCTCCTCTCGCTGTTTTAAACAGTGAAAATCCTGCTCTCCTCTGGCTGTTTCAACACTGCAAAAATCCCGGCTCTCCTGTCGCTGTTTAAAACTGTAAAAATCCTGCTCTCCTCTCGCTGATTAAAACTGTGAAAACCCTGCTGATCTCCTCTCACTGTTTTAAACTGTCAAAACCCAGCTCTCCTCTCACTGTTTTAAACTGTGAAAATCCCAGCTCTCCTCTCACTGTTTTAAACTGTGAAAACCCTGCTCTCCTCTCACTATTTTAAACTGTGAAATTCCTGCTCTCCTCTCGCTGTTTTAAACTGTGAAAATCCCAGCACTCCTCTCGCTGTTTTAAACTGTGAAAATCCTGCTCTGCTCTCGCTGTTTCAAACTGTGAAATTCCTGCTCTGCTCTCGCTGTTTCAAACTGTGAAATTCCTGCTCTCCTCTCGCTGTTTTAAACTGTGAAAACCCTGCTCTGCTCTCGCTGTTTCAAACTGCGAAATTCCTGCTCACCTCTTGCTGTTTTAAACTGTGAAAACCATGCTCTCCTCTCGCTGTTTGAATCTGTGAAAAACCTGCTCTGCTCTCGCTGCTTTAAACTGCGAAATTCCTGCACTCCTCTCGCTGTTTGAAACTGTGAAAATCCTGCTCTCCTCTCGCTGTTTTAAACTGTGAAAATCCCAGCTCTCGTCTCGCTGTTTTAAACTGTGAAAATCCTGCTCTCCTCTCGCTGTTTTAAACTGTGAAAATCGTGCTCTCCTCTCGCTGTTTTAAACTCTGAAATTCCAGCTCTCCTCTCGCTGTTTTAAACTGTGAAAATCCTACTCACCTCTCTCTGTTTTAAACTGTGAAAACACTGCTCTCCTCTCGCTGTTTGAAACTGTGAAATTCTTGCTCCCCTCTCGCTGTTTTAACCTGAGAAATTGCTGCTCTCCTCTCGCTGTTTTAAACTGTGAAATTCCTGCTCTCCTCTCGCTGTTTTAAACTGTGAAAATCCCAGCTCACCTCTCACTGTTTTATACTCTGAAAATCCTGTGATCCTCTCGCTGTTTAAAACTGAGAAAATTCTGCTTTCCTCCCGGCATTTGAAACTTTTAAAATCCCGTCTCTCCTCTTGCTGTATTAAACTGTGAAAATCACAGCTCTCCTATTGCTGTTTTAAACTGTGAAAATCCTGCTCGCCTCTCACTGTTTTAAACAGTGAAAATCCTGCTCACCACTCGCTGTTTTAAACAGTGAAAATCCTGCTCTCCTCTCGCTGTTTTAAACAGTAAAATTCCTGCTCTCCTCTCGCTGTTTTAAACTGTAAAATTCCTGTTCTCCTCTCGCTGTTTTAAACAGTGAAAATCCTGCTCTCCTCTCGCTGTTTTAAACAGTGAAAATCCGGCTCTCCTCTCGCTGTTTTGAACTGTAAAATTCCTGTTCTCCTCTCGCTGTTTTAAACTGTGAAAATCCTGCTCCCCTCTCGCTGTTTTAAACTGTGAAAATCCTGCTCACCTCTAGCTACTTCAATACTGTGACAATCCCAGATCACCTCTCGCTGTTTTAAACTGTGAAAATCCTGCTCACTTCTCACAGTTTTAAAGTGTGAAAATCCCAGCTCTCCTCTCGCTGTTTTAAACTGTGAAATTCCTGCTCTCCTCTCGCTGTTTTAAACAGTGAAAATCCTGCTCACCTCTCGCTGTCTTAAACTGTGAAAACACTGCTCTCCTCTCGCTGTTTTAAACAGTGAAAATCCTGCTCTCCTCTGGCTGTTTCAACACTGCAAAAATCCCGGCTCTCCTGTCGCTGTTTAAAACTGTAAAAATCCTGCTCTCCTCTCGCTGATTAAAACTGTGAAAACCCTGCTCTCCTCTCACTGTTTTAAACTGTCAAAACCCAGCTCTCCTCTCACTGTTTTAAACTGTGAAAATCCCAGCTCTCCTCTCGCTGTTTTAAACTGTGAAAACCCTGCTCCCCTCTCACTATTTTAAACTGTGAAATTCCTGCTCTCCTCTCGCTGTTTTAAACTGTGAAAATCCCAGCACTCCTCTCGCTGTTTTAAATTGTGAAAACCCTGCTCTGCTCTCGCTGTTTCAAACTGTGAAATTCCTGCTCTGCTCTCTCTGTTTCAAACTGTGAAATTCCTGCTCTCCTCTCGCTGTTTTAAACTGTGAAAACCCTGCTCTGCTCTCGCTGTTTCAAACTGCGAAATTCCTGCTCACCTCTTGCTGTTTTAAACTGTGAAAACCATGCTCTCCTCTCGCTGTTTGAATCTGTGAAAAACCTGCTCTGCTCTAGCTGTTTTAAACTGTGAAATTCCTGCACTCCTCTCGCTGTTTGAAACTGTGAAAATCCTGCTCTCCTCTCGCTGTTTTAAACTGTGAAAATCCCAGCTCTTGTCTCGCTGTTTTAAACTGTGAAAATCCTGCTCTCCTCTCGCTGTTTTGAACTGTGAAAATCCTGCTCTCCTCTCGCTGTTTTAAACTCTGAAATTCCAGCTCTCCTCTCGCTGTTTTAAACTGTGAAAATCCTGCTCACCTCTCTCTGTTTTAAACTGTGAAAACACTGCTCTCCTCTCGCTGTTTGAAACTATGAAATTCTTGCTCCCCTCTCGCTGTTTTAACCTGAGAAATTCCTGCTCTCCTCTCGCTGTTTTAAACTGTGAAAATCCTGCTCTCCTCTCGCTGTTTTAAACTGTGAAAATCCTGCTCTCCTCTCGCTGTTTTAAACTCTGAAAGTCCAGCTCTCCTCTCGCTGTTTTAAACTGTGAAAATCCTGCTCACCTCTCTCTGTTTTAAACTGTGAAAACACTGCTCTCCTCTCGCTGTTTGAAACTGTGAAATTCTTGCTCCCCTCTCGCTGTTTTAAACTGTGAAAATCCTGCTCTCCTTACGCTGTTTTAAACTGTGAAATTCCTGCTCTCCTCTCGCTGTTTTAAACTGTGAAAATCCCAGCTCTCCTCTCACTGTTTTATACTCTGAAAATCCTGTCATCCTCTCGCTGTTTAAAACTGAGAAAATTCTGCTTTCCTCCCGCCATTTGAAACTTTTAAAATCCCGTCTCTCCTCTTGCTGTATTAAACTGTGAAAATCCCAGCTCTCCTATTGCTGTTTTAAACTGTGAAAATCCTGCTCTCCTCTCACTGTTTTAAACAGTGAAAATCCTGCTCACCACTCGCTGTTTTAAACTGTGAAAATCCTGCTCTCCTCTCGCTGTTTTAAACAGTAAAATTCCTGCTCTCCTCTCGCTGTTTTAAACTGTAAAATTCCTGTTCTCCTCTCGCTGTTTTAAACAGTGAAAATCCTGCTCTCCTCTCGCTGTTTTAAACAGTGAAAATCCTGCTCTCCTCTCGCTGTTTTAAACTGTAAAATTCCTGTTCTCCTCTCGCTGTTTTAAACTGTGAAAATCCTGCTCCCCTCTCGCTGTTTTAAACTGTGAAAATCCTGCTCACCTCTAGCTACTTCAATACTGTGACAATCCCAGCTCACCTCTCGCTGTTTTAAACTGTGAAAATCCTGCTCACTTCTCACAGTTTTAAAGTGTGAAAATCCCAGCTCTCCTCTCGCTGTTTTAAATTGTAAAAATCCTGCTCTCCTCTCACTGTTTTAAACGGTGAAAATCCTGCTCACTTCACGCTGCTTTAAACGGTGAAAATCACAGCTCTACTCTTGCTGTTTTAAACTGTGAAATTCCTGCTCTCCTCTCGCTGTTTTAAACAGTGAAAATCCTGCTCACCACTCGCTGTCTTAAACTGTGAAAACACTGCTCTCCTCTCGCTGTTTTAAACAGTGAAAATCCTGCTCTCCTCTGGCTGTTTCAACACTGCAAAAATCCCGGCTCTCCTGTCGCTGTTTAAAACTGTAAAAATCCTGCTCTCCTCTCGCTGATTAAAACTGTGAAAACCCTGCTGATATCCTCTCACTGTTTTAAACTGTCAAAACCCAGCTCTCCTCTCACTGTTTTAAACTGTGAAAATCCCAGCTCTCCTCTCGCTGTTTTAAACTGTGAAAACCCTGCTCTCCTCTCACTATTTTAAACTGTGAAATTCCTGCTCTCCTCTCGCTGTTTTAAACTGTGAAAATCCCAGCACTCCTCTCGCTGTTTTAAATTGTGAAAACCCTGCTCTGCTCTCGCTGTTTCAAACTGTGAAATTCCTGCTCTGCTCTCTCTGTTTCAAACTGTGAAATTCCTGCTCTCCTCTCGCTGTTTTAAACTGTGAAAACCCTGCTCTGCTCTCGCTGTTTCAAACTGCGAAATTCCTGCTCACCTCTTGCTGTTTTAAACTGTGAAAACCATGCTCTCCTCTCGCTGTTTGAATCTGTGAAAAACCTGCTCTGCTCTAGCTGTTTTAAACTGTGAAATTCCTGCACTCCTCTCGCTGTTTGAAACTGTGAAAATCCTGCTCTCCTCTCGCTGTTTTAAACTGTGAAAATCCCAGCTCTTGTCTCGCTGTTTTAAACTGTGAAAAACCTGCTCTCTTCTCGCTGTTTTAAACTGTGAAAATCCTGCTCTCCTCTCGCTGTATTAAACTCTGAAATTCCAGCTCTCCTCTCGCTGTTTTAAACTGTGAAAATCCTGCTCACCTCTCTCTGTTTTAAACTGTGAAAACACTGCTCTCCTCTCACTGTTTGAAACTGTGAAATTCTTGCTCCCCTCTCGCTGTTTTAACCTGAGAAATTCCTGCTCTCCTCTCGCTGTTTTAAACTGTGAAAATCCTGCTCTCCTCTCGCTGTTTTAAACTGTGAAAATCCTGCTCTCCTCTCGCTGTTTTAAACTCTGAAATTCCAGCTCTCCTCTCGCTGTTTTAAACTGTGAAAATCCTGCTCACCTCTCTCTGTTTTAAACTGTGAAAACACTGCTCTCCTCTCGCTGTTTGAAACTGTGAAATTCTTGCTCCCCTCTCGCTGTTTTAAATTGTGAAAATCCTGCTCTCCTTACGCTGTTTTAAACTGTGAAATTCCTGCTCTCCTCTCGCTGTTTTAAACTGTGAAAATCCCAGCTCTCCTCTCACTGTTTTATACTCTGAAAATCCTGTCATCCTCTCGCTGTTTAAAACTGAGAAAATTCTGCTTTCCTCCTGCCATTTGAAACTTTTAAAATCCCGTCTCTCCTCTTGCTGTATTAAACTGTGAAAATCCCAGCTCTCCTATTGCTGTTTTAAACTGTGAAAATCCTGCTCTCCTCTCACTGTTTTAAACAGTGAAAATCCTGCTCACCACTCGCTGTTTTAAACAGTGAAAATCCTGCTCTCCTCTCGCTGTTTTAAACAGTAAAATTCCTGCTCTCCTCTCGCTGTTTTAAACTGTAAAATTCCTGTTCTCCTCTCGCTGTTTTAAACTGTAAAATTCCTGTTCTCCTCTCGCTGTTTTAAACAGTGAAAATCCTGCTCTCCTCTCGCTGTTTTAAACAGTGAAAATCCTGCTCTCCTCTCGCTGTTTTGAACTGTAAAATTCCTGTTCTCCTCTCGCTGTTTTAAACTGTGAAAATCCTGCTCCCCTCTCGCTGTTTTAAACTGTGAAAATCCTGCTCACCTCTAGCTACTTCAATACTGTGACAATCCCAGCTCACCTCTCGCTGTTTTAAACTGTGAAAATCCTGCTCACTTCTCACAGTTTTAAAGTGTGAAAATCCCAGCTCTCCTCTCGCTGTTTTAAATTGTAAAAATCCTGCTCTCCTCTCACTGTTTTAAACGGTGAAAATCCTGCTCACTTCACGCTGCTTTAAACGGTGAAAATCACAGCTCTACTCTCGTTGTTTTAAACTGTGAAAAACCTGCTCTCCTCTCGCTGTTTTAAACTGTGAAATTCCTGCTCTCCTCTCGCTGTTTTAAACAGTGAAAATCCTGCTCACCTCTCGCTGTCTTAAACTGTGAAAACACTGCTCTCCTCTCGCTGTTTTAAACAGTGAAAATCCTGCTCTCCTCTGGCTGTTTCAACACTGCAAAAATCCCGGCTCTCCTGTCGCTGTTTAAAACTGTAAAAATCCTGCTCTCCTCACGCTGATTAAAACTGTGAAAACCCTGCTCTCCTCTCACTGTTTTAAACTGTCAAAACCCAGCTCTCCTCTCACTGTTTTAAACTGTGAAAATCCCAGCTCTCCTCTCGCTGTTTTAAACTGTGAAAACCCTGCTCTCCTCTCACTATTTTAAACTGTGAAAACCCTGCTCTCCTCTTGCTGTTTTAAACGTGAAAATCCCAGCACTCCTCTCGCTGTTTTAAACTGTGAAAATCCTGCTCTCCTCTCGCTGTTTCAAACTGTGAAATTCCTGCTCTGCTCTCGCTGTTTCAAACTGTGAAATTCCTGCTCTCCTCTCGCTGTTTTAAACTGTGAAAACCCTGCTCTGCTCTCGCTGTTTCAAACTGCGAAATTCCTGCTCACCTCTTGCTGTTTTAAACTGTGAAAACCATGCTCTCCTCTCACTGTTTGAATCTGTGAAAAACCTGCTCTGCTCTCGCTGTTTTAAACTGTGAAATTCCTGCACTCCTCTCGCTGTTTGAAACTGTGAAAATCCTGCTCTCCTCTCGCTGTTTTAAACTGTGAAAATCCCAGCTCTTGTCTCGCTGTTTTAAACTGTGAAAATCCTGCTCTCCTCTCGCTGTTTTAAACTGTGAAAATCCTGCTCTCCTCTCGCTGTTTTAAACTCTGAAATTCCAGCTCTCCTCTCGCTGTTTTAAACTGTGAAAATCCTGCTCACCTCTCTCTGTTTTAAACTGTGAAAACAGTGCTCTCCTCTCGCTGTTTGAAACTGTGAAATTCTTGCTCCCCTCTCGCTGTTTTAACCTGAGAAATTGCTGCTCTCCTCTCGCTGTTTTAAACTGTGAAAATCCTGCTCTCCTTACGCTGTTTTAAACTGTGAAATTCCTGCTCTCCTCTCGCTGTTTTAAACTGTGAAAATCCCAGCTCTCCTCTCGCTGTTTGAAACTGTGAAAATCCTGCTCTCCTCTCGCTGTTTTAAACTGTGAAAATCCTGCTCTCCTCTCTCTGTTTTCAACTGAAAATCCTGCTCTCCTCTCGCTGTTTTAAACTCTGAAATTCCTGCTCTCCACTCGCTGTTTGAAACTGTGAAATTGTTGCTCCACTCTCGCTGTTTTAACCTCTGAAATTCCTGCTCTCCTCTCGCTGTTTTAAACTGTGAAAATCCTGCTCTCCTCTCTCTGTTGTAAATTGCGAAATCCCTGCTCTCCTCTCGCGGTTTTAAACTGTGTAAATCCTGCTCTCCTCTCGCTGTTTTAAACTGTGAAAATCCCAGCTCTCCTCTTGCTGTTTTATACTGTGAAAAACCTGCTCTCCTCTTGCTGTTTTAAACTGTGAAAACGCTGCTCTCCTCTCGCTGTTTTAAACTGTGAAATTCCTGCTCTCCTCTCGTTGTTTTAAACTGTTAAAAACCTGCTCTCCTCTTGCTGTTTTAAACTGTGAAAAACCTGCTCTCCTCACGTTGTTTTAAACTGTGAAAATCCTGCACTCATCTCGTTGTTTTAAACTGTGAAAATCCTGCTCCTTTCTCGCTGTTTTAAACTCTGAATATCCTGCACTCCATTCGCTGTTTTAAACTGTGAACTACCTGCTCTCCTCTCACTGATTTATGCTGTGCAAATCCTGCTCACCTCTTGGCGTTTTCAATTGTGAAATTACCAGCTTTCCTCTCGCTGTTTTAAACTGTGAAAACCCTCCTCTACTTTCGGTGTTTTAACCTGTGAAATTCTTGCACTCCTCTCGCTGTTTTAAACTTTAAAATTCCTGCTCTCCTCTCGCTGTTTTAAACTGTGAAAATCCCAGCTCTCCTCTTGCTGTTTGAAAATCTGAAAATCCTGCTTTCCTCTCGCTGTTTTAAACTGTGAAAATCCTGCTCTCCTCTCTCTGTTTTAAACTGAAAATCCTCCTCCCTTCTCGCTGTTTTAAACTCTGAAATTCCTGCTCTCCTCTCTCTGTTTGAAACTGTGAAATTCTTGCTCCACTCTCGCTGTTTTAAACTGTGAAAATCCTGCTCTCCTCTCGCTGTTTTAACATGTGAAAATCCTGCTCTCCTCTCGCTGTTTTAAACTGTGAAAATCCTGCTCTCCTTACGCTGTTTTAAACTGTGAAAATCCTGCTCTTCTCTCTCTGTTGTAAATTGCGAAATCCCTGCTCTCCTCTCGCGGTTTTAAACTGTGTGAATCCTGCTCTCCTCACGCTGTTTTAAACTGTGAAAATCCCAGCTCTCCTCTTGCTGTTTTATACTGTGAAAAACCTGCTCTCCTCTCGCTGTTTTAAACTGTGAAAACCCTGCCCTCCTCTCGCTGTTTTAAACTTCGAAATTCCTGCTCTCCTCTCGTTGTTTTAAACTGTGAAAAACCTGCTCTCCTCTTGCTGTTTTAAACTAAGAAAAACCCTGCTCTCCTCACGTTGTTTTAAACTGTGAAAATCCTGCACTCATCTCGTTGTTTTAAACTGTGAAAATCCTGCTCTTTTCTCGCTGTTTTAAACTCTGAATATCCTGCTCTCCTCTCGCTGTTTTAAACTGTGAACTACCTGCTCTCCTCTCGCTGATTTATGCTGTGCAAATCCTGCTCATCTCTCGGCGTTTTCAATTGTGAAATTACCAGCTTTCCTCTCGCTGTTTTAAACTGTGAAATTCCTGCACTCCTCTCGCTGTTTTAAACTTTAAAAATCCTGCTCTCCTCTCGCTGTTTTAAACTGTGAAAATCCCAGCTCTTGTCTCGCTGTTTTAAACTGTGAAAATCCTGCTCTCCTCTCGCTGTTTTAAACTGTGAAAATCCTGCTCTCCTCTCGCTGTTTTAAACTCTGAAATTCCAGCTCTCCTCTCGCTGTTTTAAACTGTGAAAATCCTGCTCACCTCTCTCTGTTTTAAACTGTGAAAACAGTGCTCTCCTCTCGCTGTTTGAAACTGTGAAATTCTTGCTCCCCTCTCGCTGTTTTAACCTGAGAAATTGCTGCTCTCCTCTCGCTGTTTTAAACTGTGAAAATCCTGCTCTCCTTACGCTGTTTTAAACTGTGAAATTCCTGCTCTCCTCTCGCTGTTTTAAACTGTGAAAATCCCAGCTCTCCTCTCGCTGTTTGAAACTGTGAAAATCCTGCTCTCCTCTCGCTGTTTTAAACTGTGAAAATCCTGCTCTCCTCTCTCTGTTTTCAACTGAAAATCCTGCTCTCCTCTCGCTGTTTTAAACTCTGAAATTCCTGCTCTCCACTCGCTGTTTGAAACTGTGAAATTGTTGCTCCACTCTCGCTGTTTTAACCTCTGAAATTCCTGCTCTCCTCTCGCTGTTTTAAACTGTGAAAATCCTGCTCTCCTCTCTCTGTTGTAAATTGCGAAATCCCTGCTCTCCTCTCGCGGTTTTAAACTGTGTAAATCCTGCTCTCCTCTCGCTGTTTTAAACTGTGAAAATCCCAGCTCTCCTCTTGCTGTTTTATACTGTGAAAAACCTGCTCTCCTCTTGCTGTTTTAAACTGTGAAAACCCTGCTCTCCTCTCGCTGTTTTAAACTGTGAAATTCCTGCTCTCCTCTCGTTGTTTTAAACTGTTAAAAACCTGCTCTCCTCTTGCTGTTTTAAACTGTGAAAAACCTGCTCTCCTCACGTTGTTTTAAACTGTGAAAATCCTGCACTCATCTCGTTGTTTTAAACTGTGAAAATCCTGCTCCTTTCTCGCTGTTTTAAACTCTGAATATCCTGCACTCCATTCGCTGTTTTAAACTGTGAACTACCTGCTCTCCTCTCACTGATTTATGCTGTGCAAATCCTGCTCACCTCTTGGCGTTTTCAATTGTGAAATTACCAGCTTTCCTCTCGCTGTTTTAAACTGTGAAAACCCTCCTCTACTTTCGGTGTTTTAACCTGTGAAATTCTTGCACTCCTCTCGCTGTTTTAAACTTTAAAATTCCTGCTCTCCTCTCGCTGTTTTAAACTGTGAAAATCCCAGCTCTCCTCTTGCTGTTTGAAAATCTGAAAATCCTGCTTTCCTCTCGCTGTTTTAAACTGTGAAAATCCTGCTCTCCTCTCTCTGTTTTAAACTGAAAATCCTCCTCCCTTCTCGCTGTTTTAAACTCTGAAATTCCTGCTCTCCTCTCTCTGTTTGAAACTGTGAAATTCTTGCTCCACTCTCGCTGTTTTAAACTGTGAAATTCCTGCTCTCCTCTCGCTGTTTTAAACTGTGAAAATCCTGCTCTCCTCTCGCTGTTTTAACATGTGAAAATCCTGCTCTCCTCTCGCTGTTTTAAACTGTGAAAATCCTGCTCTCCTTACGCTGTTTTAAACTGTGAAAATCCTGCTCTTCTCTCTCTGTTGTAAATTGCGAAATCCCTGCTCTCCTCTCGCGGTTTTAAACTGTGTGAATCCTGCTCTCCTCACGCTGTTTTAAACTGTGAAAATCCCAGCTCTCCTCTTGCTGTTTTATACTGTGAAAAACCTGCTCTCCTCTCGCTGTTTTAAACTGTGAAAACCCTGCCCTCCTCTCGCTGTTTTAAACTTCGAAATTCCTGCTCTCCTCTCGTTGTTTTAAACTGTGAAAAACCTGCTCTCCTCTTGCTGTTTTAAACTAAGAAAAACCCTGCTCTCCTCACGTTGTTTTAAACTGTGAAAATCCTGCACTCATCTCGTTGTTTTAAACTGTGAAAATCCTGCTCTTTTCTCGCTGTTTTAAACTCTGAATATCCTGCTCTCCACTCGCTGTTTTAAACTGTGAACTACCTGCTCTCCTCTCGCTGATTTATGCTGTGCAAATCCTTCTCACCTCTCGGCGTTTTCAATTGTGAAATTACCAGCTTTCCTCTCGCTGTTTTAAACTGTGAAATTCCAGCTCTCCTCTGGCTGTTTTAAACCATGAAAACCCTGCTCTCCTCTTGCTGAGTTAAACTGTGAAAACCCTCCTCTACTTTCGGTGTTTTAACCTGTGAAATTCTTGCACTCCTCTCGCTGTTTTAAACTTTAAAATTCCTGCTCTTCTCTCGCTGTTTTAAACTGTGAAAATCCTGCTCTCCTCTCGCTGTTTTAAACAATGAAAACCCTGCTCTCGTCTCACCGTTTTAAACTGTGAAATTCTAGTTTTCCTCTCTCTGTTTTAAACTTTAAAATTCCTGCCATCCTCTCGCTGTTTTAAACTGTGAAAACCCTGCTCTCCTCTCGCTGTTTTAAACTGTGAAAAACCTGCTCTCCTCTCGCAGTTTTATACTGTGAAATTCCTGCTCTCCACGCGCTGTTTTAAACTGTGAAATTCCTGCTCTCCTCTCGCTGTTTTAAACTGTTGAAATTCCTGCTCTCCTCTCGCTGTTTTAAACTGTGAAATTCCTGCTCTCCTCTCGCTGTTTTAAACTGTGAAAACCCTGCTCTCCTCTCACTGTTTGAAACTGTGAAAACCCTGCTCTCCTCTCGCTGTTTTAAACTGTGAAATTCCTGCTATCCTCTCGCTGTTTTAAACTGTGAAATTCCTGCTCTGCTCTCGCAGTTTTAAACTGTGAAATTCATGCTCCTCTCTCGCTGTTTTAAACTGTGAAAACCTGCTCTCCTCTAGCTGTTTTAAACTGTGAAAACCCTGCTCTCCTCTCGCTGTTTTAAACTGTGAAAAACCTGCTCATCTCTCATTGTTTTAAACTGTGAAAATCCTGCTACCTCTCGCTGTTTTAAACTGTGAAATTCCTGCTCAACTCTCGTTGTTTTAAACTCTGAAAATCCCAGCTCTCCACTCGCTGTTTTAAACTGTGAAATTCATACTCTCCTCTCGCTGTTTTAAACTGTGAAATTCCTGCTCTCCTCTGGCTGTTTTAAACTGTGAAAACCCTGCTCTCCTCTTGCTGTTTCAAAATGTGAAAATACTGCTCTCCACTCGCTGTTTTAAACTGTGAAATTCCAGCTCTCCTCATGCTGTTTTATACTGTGAAAATTCTGCATTCCTCCATCCATTTGAATCTTTTAAAATCCCGGCACTCCTATCGCTGTTTTAAACTCTGAAAATCACAGCTCTCCTCTCGGTGTTTTAAACTGTGAAAATCCTGCTTTCCTCTCGCTGTTTAAAACTGAGAAAATTCTGCTTTCCTCCCGCCGTTTGAAACTTTTAAAATCCCGTCTCTCCTCTTGCTGATTTAATCTGTGAAAATCCCAGCTCTCCTATTGCTGTTTTGAACTGTGAAAATCCTGCTCTCCTCTCGCTGTTTTAAACTGTGAAAATCCCAGCTCTCCTCTTGCTGTTTTAAACCGTGAAAATCCTGCTCCCTTCTCGCTGTTTTAAACTTTGAAAATCCCAGCTCTCCTCTCGCTGTTTTAAACTGTGAAATTCCTGCTCTCCTCTCGCTGTTCTAAACTGTGAAAACCCTGCTCTCCTCTTGCTGAGTTAAACTGTGAAAACCCTCCTCTACTTTCGGTGTTTTAACCTGTGAAATTCTTGCACTCCTCTCGCTGTTTTAAACTTTAAAATTCCTGCTCTTCTCTCGCTGTTTTAAACTGTGAAAATCCTGCTCTCCTCTCGCTGTTTTAAACAATGAAAACCCTGCTCTCGTCTCACCGTTTTAAACTGTGAAATTCTAGTTTTCCTCTCTCTGTTTTAAACTTTAAAATTCCTGCCATCCTCTCGCTGTTTTAAACTGTGAAAACCCTGCTCTCCTCTCGCTGTTTCAAACTGTGAAAACCCTGCTCTCCTCTCGCAGTTTTATACTGTGAAATTCCTGCTCTCCACGCGCTGTTTTAAACTGTGAAATTCCTGCTCTCCTCTCGCTGTTTTAAACTGTTGAAATTCCTGCTCTCCTCTCGCTGTTTTAAACTGTGAAATTCCTGCTCTCCTCTCGCTGTTTTAAACTGTGAAAACCCTGCTCTCCTCTCACTGTTTGAAACTGTGAAAACCCTGCTCTCCTCTCGCTGTTTTAAACTGTGAAATTCCTGCTATCCTCTCGCTGTTTTAAACTGTGAAATTCCTGCTCTGCTCTCGCAGTTTTAAACTGTGAAATTCATGCTCCTCTCTCGCTGTTTTAAACTGTGAAAACCTGCTCTCCTCTAGCTGTTTTAAACTGTGAAAACCCTGCTCTCCTCTCGCTGTTTTAAACTGTGAAAAACCTGCTCATCTCTCATTGTTTTAAACTGTGAAAATCCTGCTACCTCTCGCTGTTTTAAACTGTGAAATTCCTGCTCAATTCTCGTTGTTTTAAACTCTGAAAATCCCAGCTCTCCACTCGCTGTTTTAAACTGTGAAATTCATACTCTCCTCTCGCTGTTTTAAACTGTGAAATTCCTGCTCTCCTCTGGCTGTTTTAAACTGTGAAAACCCTGCTCTCCTCTTGCTGTTTCAAAATGTGAAAATACTGCTCTCCACTCGCTGTTTTAAACTGTGAAATTCCAGCTCTCCTCATGCTGTTTTATACTGTGAAAATTCTGCATTCCTCCATCCATTTGAATCTTTTAAAATCCCGGCACTCCTATCGCTGTTTTAAACTCTGAAAATCACAGCTCTCCTCTCGGTGTTTTAAACTGTGAAAATCCTGCTCTCCTCTCGCTGTTTAAAACTGAGAAAATTCTGCTTTCCTCCCGCCGTTTGAAACTTTTAAAATCCCGTCTCTCCTCTTGCTGATTTAATCTGTGAAAATCCCAGCTCTCCTATTGCTGTTTTAAACCGTGAAAATCCTGCTCCCTTCTCGCTGTTTTAAACTGTGAAAATCCCAGCTCTCCTCTCGCTGTTTTAAACTGTGAAATTCCTGCTCTCCTCTCGCTGTTCTAAACTGTGAAAACCCTGCTCTCCTCTTGCTGAGTTAAACTGTGAAAACCCTCCTCTACTTTCGGTGTTTTAACCTGTGAAATTCTTGCACTCCTCTCGCTGTTTTAAACTTTAAAATTCCTGCTCTTCTCTCGCTGTTTTAAACTGTGAAAATCCTGCTCTCCTCTCGCTGTTTTAAACAATGAAAACCCTGCTCTCGTCTCACCGTTTTAAACTGTGAAATTCTAGTTTTCCTCTCTCTGTTTTAAACTTTAAAATTCCTGCCATCCTCTCGCTGTTTTAAACTGTGAAAACCCTGCTCTCCTCTCGCTGTTTTAAACTGTGAAATTCATACTCTCCTCTCGCTGTTTTAAACTGTGAAATTCCTGCTCTCCTCTGGCTGTTTTAAACTGTGAAAACCCTGCTCTCCTCTTGCTGTTTCAAAATGTGAAAATACTGCTCTCCACTCGCTGTTTTAAACTGTGAAATTCCAGCTCTCCTCATGCTGTTTTATACTGTGAAAATTCTGCATTCCTCCATCCATTTGAATCTTTTAAAATCCCGGCACTCCTATCGCTGTTTTAAACTCTGAAAATCACAGCTCTCCTCTCGGTGTTTTAAACTGTGAAAATCCTGCTTTCCTCTCGCTGTTTAAAACTGAGAAAATTCTGCTTTCCTCCCGCCGTTTGAAACTTTTAAAATCCCGTCTCTCCTCTTGCTGATTTAATCTGTGAAAATCCCAGCTCTCCTATTGCTGTTTTGAACTGTGAAAATCCTGCTCTCCTCTCGCTGTTTTAAACTGTGAAAATCCCAGCTCTCCTCTTGCTGTTTTAAACCGTGAAAATCCTGCTCCCTTCTCGCTGTTTTAAACTTTGAAAATCCCAGCTCTCCTCTCGCTGTTTTAAACTGTGAAATTCCTGCTCTCCTCTCGCTGTTCTAAACTGTGAAAACCCTGCTCTCCTCTTGCTGAGTTAAACTGTGAAAACCCTCCTCTACTTTCGGTGTTTTAACCTGTGAAATTCTTGCACTCCTCTCGCTGTTTTAAACTTTAAAATTCCTGCTCTTCTCTCGCTGTTTTAAACTGTGAAAATCCTGCTCTCCTCTCGCTGTTTTAAACAATGAAAACCCTGCTCTCGTCTCACCGTTTTAAACTGTGAAATTCTAGTTTTTCCTCTCTCTGTTTTAAACTTTAAAATTCCTGCCATCCTCTCGCTGTTTTAAACTGTGAAAACCCTGCTCTCCTATCCCTGTTTTAAACTGTGAAAAACCTGCTCTCCTCTCGCAGTTTTATACTGTGAAATTCCTGCTCTCCACGCGCTGTTTTAAACTGTGAAATTCCTGCTCTCCTCTCGCTGTTTTAAACTGTTGAAATTCCTGCTCTCGACTCGCTGTTTTAAACTGTGAAAACCCTGCTCTCCTCTCGCTGTTTGAAACTGTGAAAACCCTGCTCTCCTCTCGCTGTTTTTAACTGTGAAATTCCTGCTATCCTCTCGCTGTTTTAAACTGTGAAATTCCTGCTCTGCTCTCGCAGTTTTAAACTGTGAAATTCATGCTCCTCTCTCGCTGTTTTAAACTGTGAAATTCCTGCTCACCTCTCGCTGTTTTAAACTGTGAAAATCCTGCTCTCCTCTCGTTGTTTTAACATGTGAAAATCCTGCTCTCCTCTCGCTGTTTTAAACTGTGAAAATACTGCTCTCCTTACGCTGTTTTAAACTGTGAAAAACCTGCTCTCCTCTTGCTGTTTTAAACTAAGAAAAACCTGCTCTCCTCACGTTGTTTTAAACTGTGAAAATCCTGCTCTTTTCTCGCTGTTTTAAACTCTGAATATCCTGCTCTCCACTCGCTGTTTTAAACTGTGAACTACCTGCTCTCCTCTCGCTGATTTATGCTGTGCAAATCCTTCTCACCTCTCGGCGTTTTCAATTGTGAAATTACCAGCTTTCCTCTCGCTGTTTTAAACTGTGAAATTCCAGCTCTCCTCTGGCTGTTTTAAACCATGAAAACCCTGCTCTCCTCTTGCTGAGTTAAACTGTGAAAACCCTCCTCTACTTTCGGTGTTTTAACCTGTGAAATTCTTGCACTCCTCTCGCTGTTTTAAACTTTAAAATTCCTGCTCTTCTCTCGCTGTTTTAAACTGTGAAAATCCTGCTCTCCTCTCGCTGTTTTAAACAATGAAAACCCTGCTCTCGTCTCACCGTTTTAAACTGTGAAATTCTAGTTTTCCTCTCTCTGTTTTAAACTTTAAAATTCCTGCCATCCTCTCGCTGTTTTAAACTGTGAAAACCCTGCTCTCCTCTCGCTGTTTTAAACTGTGAAAAACCTGCTCTCCTCTCGCAGTTTTATACTGTGAAATTCCTGCTCTCCACGCGCTGTTTTAAACTGTGAAATTCCTGCTCTCCTCTCGCTGTTTTAAACTGTTGAAATTCCTGCTCTCCTCTCGCTGTTTTAAACTGTGAAATTCCTGCTCTCCTCTCGCTGTTTTAAACTGTGAAAACCCTGCTCTCCTCTCACTGTTTGAAACTGTGAAAACCCTGCTCTCCTCTCGCTGTTTTAAACTGTGAAATTCCTGCTATCCTCTCGCTGTTTTAAACTGTGAAATTCCTGCTCTGCTCTCGCAGTTTTAAACTGTGAAATTCATGCTCCTCTCTCGCTGTTTTAAACTGTGAAAACCTGCTCTCCTCTAGCTGTTTTAAACTGTGAAAACCCTGCTCTCCTCTCGCTGTTTTAAACTGTGAAAAACCTGCTCATCTCTCATTGTTTTAAACTGTGAAAATCCTGCTACCTCTCGCTGTTTTAAACTGTGAAATTCCTGCTCAATTCTCGTTGTTTTAAACTCTGAAAATCCCAGCTCTCCACTCGCTGTTTTAAACTGTGAAATTCCTGCTCAACTCTCGTTGTTTTAAACTCTGAAAATCCCAGCTCTCCACTCGCTGTTTTAAACTGTGAAATTCATACTCTCCTCTCGCTGTTTTAAACTGTGAAATTCCTGCTCTCCTCTGGCTGTTTTAAACTGTGAAAACCCTGCTCTCCTCTTGCTGTTTCAAAATGTGAAAATACTGCTCTCCACTCGCTGTTTTAAACTGTGAAATTCCAGCTCTCCTCATGCTGTTTTATACTGTGAAAATTCTGCATTCCTCCATCCATTTGAATCTTTTAAAATCCCGGCACTCCTATCGCTGTTTTAAACTCTGAAAATCACAGCTCTCCTCTCGGTGTTTTAAACTGTGAAAATCCTGCTCTCCTCTCGCTGTTTAAAACTGAGAAAATTCTGCTTTCCTCCCGCCGTTTGAAACTTTTAAAATCCCGTCTCTCCTCTTGCTGATTTAATCTGTGAAAATCCCAGCTCTCCTATTGCTGTTTTAAACCGTGAAAATCCTGCTCCCTTCTCGCTGTTTTAAACTGTGAAAATCCCAGCTCTCCTCTGGCTGTTTTAAACTGTGAAAACCCTGCTCTCCTCTTGCTGTTTCAAAATGTGAAAATACTGCTCTCCACTCGCTGTTTTAAACTGTGAAATTCCAGCTCTCCTCATGCTGTTTTATACTGTGAAAATTCTGCATTCCTCCATCCATTTGAATCTTTTAAAATCCCGGCACTCCTATCGCTGTTTTAAACTCTGAAAATCACAGCTCTCCTCTCGGTGTTTTAAACTGTGAAAATCCTGCTTTCCTCTCGCTGTTTAAAACTGAGAAAATTCTGCTTTCCTCCCGCCGTTTGAAACTTTTAAAATCCCGTCTCTCCTCTTGCTGATTTAATCTGTGAAAATCCCAGCTCTCCTATTGCTGTTTTGAACTGTGAAAATCCTGCTCTCCTCTCGCTGTTTTAAACTGTGAAAATCCCAGCTCTCCTCTTGCTGTTTTAAACCGTGAAAATCCTGCTCCCTTCTCGCTGTTTTAAACTTTGAAAATCCCAGCTCTCCTCTCGCTGTTTTAAACTGTGAAATTCCTGCTCTCCTCTCGCTGTTCTAAACTGTGAAAACCCTGCTCTCCTCTTGCTGAGTTAAACTGTGAAAACCCTCCTCTACTTTCGGTGTTTTAACCTGTGAAATTCTTGCACTCCTCTCGCTGTTTTAAACTTTAAAATTCCTGCTCTTCTCTCGCTGTTTTAAACTGTGAAAATCCTGCTCTCCTCTCGCTGTTTTAAACAATGAAAACCCTGCTCTCGTCTCACCGTTTTAAACTGTGAAATTCTAGTTTTCCTCTCTCTGTTTTAAACTTTAAAATTCCTGCCATCCTCTCGCTGTTTTAAACTGTGAAAACCCTGCTCTCCTCTCGCTGTTTTAAACTGTGAAAACCCTGCTCTCCTCTCGCAGTTTTATACTGTGAAATTCCTGCTCTCCACGCGCTGTTTTAAACTGTGAAATTCCTGCTCTCCTCTCGCTGTTTTAAACTGTTGAAATTCCTGCTCTCCTCTCGCTGTTTTAAACTGTGAAATTCCTGCTCTCCTCTCGCTGTTTTAAACTGTGAAAACCCTGCTCTCCTCTCACTGTTTGAAACTGTGAAAACCCTGCTCTCCTCTCGCTGTTTTAAACTGTGAAATTCCTGCTATCCTCTCGCTGTTTTAAACTGTGAAATTCCTGCTCTGCTCTCGCAGTTTTAAACTGTGAAATTCATGCTCCTCTCTCGCTGTTTTAAACTGTGAAAACCTGCTCTCCTCTAGCTGTTTTAAACTGTGAAAACCCTGCTCTCCTCTCGCTGTTTTAAACTGTGAAAAACCTGCTCATCTCTCATTGTTTTAAACTGTGAAAATCCTGCTACCTCTCGCTGTTTTAAACTGTGAAATTCCTGCTCAACTCTCGTTGTTTTAAACTCTGAAAATCCCAGCTCTCCACTCGCTGTTTTAAACTGTGAAATTCATACTCTCCTCTCGCTGTTTTAAACTGTGAAATTCCTGCTCTCCTCTGGCTGTTTTAAACTGTGAAAACCCTGCTCTCCTCTTGCTGTTTCAAAATGTGAAAATACTGCTCTCCACTCGCTGTTTTAAACTGTGAAATTCCAGCTCTCCTCATGCTGTTTTATACTGTGAAAATTCTGCATTCCTCCATCCATTTGAATCTTTTAAAATCCCGGCACTCCTATCGCTGTTTTAAACTCTGAAAATCACAGCTCTCCTCTCGGTGTTTTAAACTGTGAAAATCCTGCTCTCCTCTCGCTGTTTAAAACTGAGAAAATTCTGCTTTCCTCCCGCCGTTTGAAACTTTTAAAATCCCGTCTCTCCTCTTGCTGATTTAATCTGTGAAAATCCCAGCTCTCCTATTGCTGTTTTAAACCGTGAAAATCCTGCTCCCTTCTCGCTGTTTTAAACTGTGAAAATCCCAGCTCTCCTCTCGCTGTTTTAAACTGTGAAATTCCTGCTCTCCTCTCGCTGTTCTAAACTGTGAAAACCCTGCTCTCCTCTTGCTGAGTTAAACTGTGAAAACCCTCCTCTACTTTCGGTGTTTTAACCTGTGAAATTCTTGCACTCCTCTCGCTGTTTTAAACTTTAAAATTCCTGCTCTTCTCTCGCTGTTTTAAACTGTGAAAATCCTGCTCTCCTCTCGCTGTTTTAAACAATGAAAACCCTGCTCTCGTCTCACCGTTTTAAACTGTGAAATTCTAGTTTTCCTCTCTCTGTTTTAAACTTTAAAATTCCTGCCATCCTCTCGCTGTTTTAAACTGTGAAAACCCTGCTCTCCTCTCGCTGTTTTAAACTGTGAAATTCATACTTTCCTCTCGCTGTTTTAAACTGTGAAATTCCTGCTCTCCTCTGGCTGTTTTAAACTGTGAAAACCCTGCTCTCCTCTTGCTGTTTCAAAATGTGAAAATACTGCTCTCCACTCGCTGTTTTAAACTGTGAAATTCCAGCTCTCCTCATGCTGTTTTATACTGTGAAAATTCTGCATTCCTCCATCCATTTGAATCTTTTAAAATCCCGGCACTCCTATCGCTGTTTTAAACTCTGAAAATCACAGCTCTCCTCTCGGTGTTTTAAACTGTGAAAATCCTGCTCTCCTCTCGCTGTTTAAAACTGAGAAAATTCTGCTTTCCTCCCGCCGTTTGAAACTTTTAAAATCCCGTCTCTCCTCTTGCTGATTTAATCTGTGAAAATCCCAGCTCTCCTATTGCTGTTTTAAACCGTGAAAATCCTGCTCCCTTCTCGCTGTTTTAAACTGTGAAAATCCCAGCTCTCCTCTCGCTGTTTTAAACTGTGAAATTCCTGCTCTCCTCTCGCTGTTCTAAACTGTGAAAACCCTGCTCTCCTCTTGCTGAGTTAAACTGTGAAAACCCTCCTCTACTTTCGGTGTTTTAACCTGTGAAATTCTTGCACTCCTCTCGCTGTTTTAAACTTTAAAATTCCTGCTCTTCTCTCGCTGTTTTAAACTGTGAAAATCCTGCTCTCCTCTCGCTGTTTTAAACAATGAAAACCCTGCTCTCGTCTCACCGTTTTAAACTGTGAAATTCTAGTTTTCCTCTCTCTGTTTTAAACTTTAAAATTCCTGCCATCCTCTCGCTGTTTTAAACTGTGAAAACCCTGCTCTCCTCTCGCTGTTTTAAACTGTGAAATTCATACTCTCCTCTCGCTGTTTTAAACTGTGAAATTCCTGCTCTCCTCTGGCTGTTTTAAACTGTGAAAACCCTGCTCTCCTCTTGCTGTTTCAAAATGTGAAAATACTGCTCTCCACTCGCTGTTTTAAACTGTGAAATTCCAGCTCTCCTCATGCTGTTTTATACTGTGAAAATTCTGCATTCCTCCATCCATTTGAATCTTTTAAAATCCCGGCACTCCTATCGCTGTTTTAAACTCTGAAAATCACAGCTCTCCTCTCGGTGTTTTAAACTGTTAAAATCCTGCTCTCCTCTCGCTGTTTAAAACTGAGAAAATTCTGCTTTCCTCCCGCCGTTTGAAACTTTTAAAATCCCGTCTCTCCTCTTGCTGATTTAATCTGTGAAAATCCCAGCTCTCCTATTGCTGTTTTAAACCGTGAAAATCCTGCTCCCTTCTCGCTGTTTTAAACTGTGAAAATCCCAGCTCTCCTCTCGCTGTTTTAAACTGTGAAATTCCTGCTCTCCTCTCGCTGTTCTAAACTGTGAAAACCCTGCTCTCCTCTTGCTGAGTTAAACTGTGAAAACCCTCCTCTACTTTCGGTGTTTTAACCTGTGAAATTCTTGCACTCCTCTCGCTGTTTTAAACTTTAAAATTCCTGCTCTTCTCTCGCTGTTTTAAACTGTGAAAATCCTGCTCTCCTCTCGCTGTTTTAAACAATGAAAACCCTGCTCTCGTCTCACCGTTTTAAACTGTGAAATTCTAGTTTTCCTCTCTCTGTTTTAAACTTTAAAATTCCTGCCATCCTCTCGCTGTTTTAAACTGTGAAAACCCTGCTCTCCTCTCGCTGTTTTAAACTGTGAAAAACCTGCTCTCCTCTCGCAGTTTTATACTGTGAAATTCCTGCTCTCCACGCGCTGTTTTAAACTGTGAAATTCCTGCTCGCCTCTCACTGTTTTAAACTGTTGAAATTCCTGCTCTCCTCTCGCTGTTTTAAACTGTGAAATTCCTGCTCTCCTCTCGCTGTTTTAAACTGTGAAAACCCTGCTCTCCTCTCGCTGTTTGAAACTGTGAAAACCCTGCTCTCCTCTCGCTGTTTTAAACTGTGAAATTCCTGCTATCCTCTCGCTGTTTTAAACTGTGAAATTCCTGCTCTGCTCTCGCAGTTTTAAACTGTGAAATTCATGCTCCTCTCTCGCTGTTTTAAACTGTGAAAATCCTGCTCTCCTCTAGCTGTTTTAAACTGTGAAAACCCTGCTCTCCTCTCGCTGTTTTAAACTGTGAAAAACCTGCTCATCTCTCGTTGTTTTAAACTGTGAAAATCCTGCTACCTCTCGCTGTTTTAAACTGTGAAATTCCTGCTCAACTCTCGTTGTTTTAAACTCTGAAAATCCCAGCTCTCCACTCGCTGTTTTAAACTGTGAAATTCATACTCACCTCTCGCTGTTTTAAACTGTGAAATTCCTGCTCTCCTCTGGCTGTTTTAAACTGTGAAAACCCTGCTCTCCTCTTGCTGTTTCAAAATGTGAAAATACTGCTCTCCACTCGCTGTTTTAAACTGTGAAATTCCAGCTCTCCTCATGCTGTTTTATACTGTGAA
This sequence comes from Isurus oxyrinchus, assembly GCA_026770705.1. Taxonomy (NCBI): domain Eukaryota; kingdom Metazoa; phylum Chordata; class Chondrichthyes; order Lamniformes; family Lamnidae; genus Isurus; species Isurus oxyrinchus. The sequence goes on along the minus strand of JANJGN010000464.1, from coordinate 160,669 downwards.
AATTCTGCATTCCTCCATCCATTTGAATCTTTTAAAATCCCGGCACTCCTATCGCTGTTTTAAACTCTGAAAATCACAGCTCTCCTCTCGGTGTTTTAAACTGTGAAAATCCTGCTTTCCTCTCGCTGTTTAAAACTGAGAAAATTCTGCTTTCCTCCCGCCGTTTGAAACTTTTAAAATCCCGTCTCTCCTCTTGCTGATTTAATCTGTGAAAATCCCAGCTCTCCTATTGCTGTTTTGAACTGTGAAAATCCTGCTCTCCTCTCGCTGTTTTAAACTGTGAAAATCCCAGCTCTCCTCTTGCTGTTTTAAACCGTGAAAATCCTGCTCCCTTCTCGCTGTTTTAAACTGTGAAAATCCCAGCTCTCCTCTCGCTGTTTTAAACTGTGAAATTCCTGCTCTCCTCTCGCTGTTCTAAACTGTGAAAACCCTGCTCTCCTCTTGCTGAGTTAAACTGTGAAAACCCTCCTCTACTTTCGGTGTTTTAACCTGTGAAATTCTTGCACTCCTCTCGCTGTTTTAAACTTTAAAATTCCTGCTCTTCTCTCGCTGTTTTAAACTGTGAAAATCCTGCTCTCCTCTCGCTGTTTTAAACAATGAAAACCCTGCTCTCGTCTCACCGTTTTAAACTGTGAAATTCTAGTTTTTCCTCTCTCTGTTTTAAACTTTAAAATTCCTGCTCTCCTCTCGCTGTTTTAAACTGTGAAAACCCTGCTCTCCTATCCCTGTTTTAAACTGTGAAAAACCTGCTCTCCTCTCGCAGTTTTATACTGTGAAATTCCTGCTCTCCACGCGCTGTTTTAAACTGTGAAATTCCTGCTCTCCTCTCGCTGTTTTAAACTGTTGAAATTCCTGCTCTCGACTCGCTGTTTTAAACTGTGAAAACCCTGCTCTCCTCTCGCTGTTTGAAACTGTGAAAACCCTGCTCTCCTCTCGCTGTTTTAAACTGTGAAAACCCTGCTCTCCTCTCGCTGTTTTAAACTGTGAAATTCCTGCTCTGCTCTCGCAGTTTTAAACTGTGAAATTCATGCTCCTCTCTCGCTGTTTTAAACTGTGAAATTCCTGCTCACCTCTCGCTGTTTTAAACTGTGAAAATCCTGCTCTCCTCTCGTTGTTTTAACATGTGAAAATCCTGCTCTCCTCTCGCTGTTTTAAACTGTGAAAATACTGCTCTCCTTACGCTGTTTTAAACTGTGAAAAACCTGCTCTCCTCTTGCTGTTTTAAACTAAGAAAAACCTGCTCTCCTCACGTTGTTTTAAACTGTGAAAATCCTGCACTCATCTCATTGTTTTAAACTGTGAAAATCCTGCTCTTTTCTCGCTGTTTTAAACTCTGAATATCCTGCTCTCCACTCGCTGTTTTAAACTGTGAACTACCTGCTCTCCTCTCGCTGATTTATGCTGTGCAAATCCTTCTCACCTCTCGGCGTTTTCAATTGTGAAATTACCAGCTTTCCTCTCGCTGTTTTAAACTGTGAAATTCCAGCTCTCCTCTGGCTGTTTTAAACCATGAAAACCCTGCTCTCCTCTTGCTGAGTTAAACTGTGAAAACCCTCCTCTACTTTCGGTGTTTTAACCTGTGAAATTCTTGCACTCCTCTCGCTGTTTTAAACTTTAAAATTCCTGCTCTTCTCTCGCTGTTTTAAACTGTGAAAATCCTGCTCTCCTCTCGCTGTTTTAAACAATGAAAACCCTGCTCTCGTCTCACCGTTTTAAACTGTGAAATTCTAGTTTTCCTCTCTCTGTTTTAAACTTTAAAATTCCTGCCATCCTCTCGCTGTTTTAAACTGTGAAAACCCTGCTCTCCTCTCGCTGTTTTAAACTGTGAAAAACCTGCTCTCCTCTCGCAGTTTTATACTGTGAAATTCCTGCTCTCCACGCGCTGTTTTAAACTGTGAAACTCCTGCTCTCCTCTCGCTGTTTTAAACTGTTGAAATTCCTGCTCTCCTCTCGCTGTTTTAAACTGTGAAATTCCTGCTCTCCTCTCGCTGTTTTAAACTGTGAAAACCCTGCTCTCCTCTCACTGTTTGAAACTGTGAAAACCCTGCTCTCCTCTCGCTGTTTTAAACCGTGAAATTCCTGCTATCCTCTCGCTGTTTTAAACTGTGAAATTCCTGCTCTGCTCTCGCAGTTTTAAACTGTGAAATTCATGCTCCTCTCTCGCTGTTTTAAACTGTGAAAACCTGCTCTCCTCTAGCTGTTTTAAACTGTGAAAACCCTGCTCTCCTCTCGCTGTTTTAAACTGTGAAAAACCTGCTCATCTCTCATTGTTTTAAACTGTGAAAATCCTGCTACCTCTCGCTGTTTTAAACTGTGAAATTCCTGCTCAACTCTCGTTGTTTTAAACTCTGAAAATCCCAGCTCTCCACTCGCTGTTTTCAACTGTGAAATTCATACTCTCCTCTCGCTGTTTTAAACTGTGAAATTCCTGCTCTCCTCTGGCTGTTTTATACTGTGAAAATTCTGCATTCCTCCATCCATTTGAATCTTTTAAAATCCCGGCACTCCTATCGCTGTTTTAAACTCTGAAAATCACAGCTCTCCTCTCGGTGTTTTAAACTGTGAAAATCCTGCTCTCCTCTCGCTGTTTAAAACTGAGAAAATTCTGCTTTCCTCCCGCCGTTTGAAACTTTTAAAATCCCGTCTCTCCTCTTGCTGATTTAATCTGTGAAAATCCCAGCTCTCCTATTGCTGTTTTAAACCGTGAAAATCCTGCTCCCTTCTCGCTGTTTTAAACTGTGAAAATCCCAGCTCTCCTCTCGCTGTTTTAAACTGTGAAATTCCTGCTCTCCTCTCGCTGTTCTAAACTGTGAAAACCCTGCTCTCCTCTTGCTGAGTTAAACTGTGAAAACCCTCCTCTACTTTCGGTGTTTTAACCTGTGAAATTCTTGCACTCCTCTCGCTGTTTTAAACTTTAAAATTCCTGCTCTTCTCTCGCTGTTTTAAACTGTGAAAATCCTGCTCTCCTCTCGCTGTTTTAAACAATGAAAACCCTGCTCTCGTCTCACCGTTTTAAACTGTGAAATTCTAGTTTTCCTCTCTCTGTTTTAAACTTTAAAATTCCTGCCATCCTCTCGCTGTTTTAAACTGTGAAAACCCTGCTCTCCTCTCGCTGTTTTAAACTGTGAAAAACCTGCTCTCCTCTCGCAGTTTTATACTGTGAAATTCCTGCTCTCCACGCGCTGTTTTAAACTGTGAAATTCCTGCTCGCCTCTCACTGTTTTAAACTGTTGAAATTCCTGCTCTCCTCTCGCTGTTTTAAACTGTGAAATTCCTGCTCTCCTCTCGCTGTTTTAAACTGTGAAAACCCTGCTCTCCTCTCGCTGTTTTAAACTGTGAAATTCCTGCTATCCTCTCGCTGTTTTAAACTGTGAAATTCCTGCTCTGCTCTCGCAGTTTTAAACTGTGAAATTCATGCTCCTCTCTCGCTGTTTTAAACTGTGAAAATCCTGCTCTCCTCTAGCTGTTTTAAACTGTGAAAACCCTGCTCTCCTCTCGCTGTTTTAAACTGTGAAAAACCTGCTCATCTCTCGTTGTTTTAAACTGTGAAAATCCTGCTACCTCTCGCTGTTTTAAACTGTGAAATTCCTGCTCAACTCTCGTTGTTTTAAACTCTGAAAATCCCAGCTCTCCACTCGCTGTTTTAAACTGTGAAATTCATACTCACCTCTCGCTGTTTTAAACTGTGAAATTCCTGCTCTCCTCTGGCTGTTTTAAACTGTGAAAACCCTGCTCTCCTCTTGCTGTTTCAAAATGTGAAAATACTGCTCTCCACTCGCTGTTTTAAACTGTGAAATTCCAGCTCTCCTCATGCTGTTTTATACTGTGAAAATTCTGCATTCCTCCATCCATTTGAATCTTTTAAAATCCCGGCACTCCTATCGCTGTTTTAAACTCTGAAAATCACAGCTCTCCTCTCGGTGTTTTAAACTGTGAAAATCCTGCTTTCCTCTCGCTGTTTAAAACTGAGAAAATTCTGCTTTCCTCCCGCCGTTTGAAACTTTTAAAATCCAGTCTCTCCTCTTGCTGATTTAATCTGTGAAAATCCCAGCTCTCCTATTGCTGTTTTGAACTGTGAAAATCCTGCTCTCCTCTCGCTGTTTTAAACTGTGAAAATCCCAGCTCTCCTCTTGCTGTTTTAAACCGTGAAAATCCTGCTCCCTTCTCGCTGTTTTAAACTGTGAAAATCCCAGCTCTCCTCTCGCTGTTTTAAACTGTGAAATTCCTGCTCTCCTCTCGCTGTTCTAAACTGTGAAAACCCTGCTCTCCTCTTGCTGAGTTAAACTGTGAAAAGCCTCCTCTACTTTCGGTGTTTTAACCTGTGAAATTCTTGCACTCCTCTCGCTGTTTTAAACTTTAAAATTCCTGCTCTTCTCTCGCTGTTTTAAACTGTGAAAATCCTGCTCTCCTCTCGCTGTTTTAAACAATGAAAACCCTGCTCTCGTCTCACCGTTTTAAACTGTGAAATTCTAGTTTTTCCTCTCTCTGTTTTAAACTTTAAAATTCCTGCCATCCTCTCGCTGTTTTAAACTGTGAAAACCCTGCTCTCCTATCCCTGTTTTAAACTGTGAAAAACCTGCTCTCCTCTCGCAGTTTTATACTGTGAAATTCCTGCTCTCCACGCGCTGTTTTAAACTGTGAAATTCCTGCTCTCCTCTCGCTGTTTTAAACTGTTGAAATTCCTGCTCTCGACTCGCTGTTTTAAACTGTGAAAACCCTGCTCTCCTCTCGCTGTTTGAAACTGTGAAAACCCTGCTCTCCTCTCGCTGTTTTAAACTGTGAAATTCCTGCTATCCTCTCGCTGTTTTAAACTGTGAAATTCCTGCTCTGCTCTCGCAGTTTTAAACTGTGAAATTCATGCTCCTCTCTCGCTGTTTTAAACTGTGAAATTCCTGCTCACCTCTCGCTGTTTTAAACTGTGAAAATCCTGCTCTCCTCTCGTTGTTTTAACATGTGAAAATCCTGCTCTCCTCTCGCTGTTTTAAACTGTGAAAATACTGCTCTCCTTACGCTGTTTTAAACTGTGAAAAACCTGCTCTCCTCTTGCTGTTTTAAACTAAGAAAAACCTGCTCTCCTCACGTTGTTTTAAACTGTGAAAATCCTGCACTCATCTCATTGTTTTAAACTGTGAAAATCCTGCTCTTTTCTCGCTGTTTTAAACTCTGAATATCCTGCTCTCCACTCGCTGTTTTAAACTGTGAACTACCTGCTCTCCTCTCGCTGATTTATGCTGTGCAAATCCTTCTCACCTCTCGGCGTTTTCAATTGTGAAATTACCAGCTTTCCTCTCGCTGTTTTAAACTGTGAAATTCCAGCTCTCCTCTGGCTGTTTTAAACCATGAAAACCCTGCTCTCCTCTTGCTGAGTTAAACTGTGAAAACCCTCCTCTACTTTCGGTGTTTTAACCTGTGAAATTCTTGCACTCCTCTCGCTGTTTTAAACTTTAAAATTCCTGCTCTTCTCTCGCTGTTTTAAACTGTGAAAATCCTGCTCTCCTCTCGCTGTTTTAAACAATGAAAACCCTGCTCTCGTCTCACCGTTTTAAACTGTGAAATTCTAGTTTTCCTCTCTCTGTTTTAAACTTTAAAATTCCTGCCATCCTCTCGCTGTTTTAAACTGTGAAAACCCTGCTCTCCTCTCGCTGTTTTAAACTGTGAAAAACCTGCTCTCCTCTCGCAGTTTTATACTGTGAAATTCCTGCTCTCCACGCGCTGTTTTAAACTGTGAAATTCCTGCTCTCCTCTCGCTGTTTTAAACTGTTGAAATTCCTGCTCTCCTCTCGCTGTTTTAAACTGTGAAATTCCTGCTCTCCTCTCGCTGTTTTAAACTGTGAAAACCCTGCTCTCCTCTCACTGTTTGAAACTGTGAAAACCCTGCTCTCCTCTCGCTGTTTTAAACCGTGAAATTCCTGCTATCCTCTCGCTGTTTTAAACTGTGAAATTCCTGCTCTGCTCTCGCAGTTTTAAACTGTGAAATTCATGCTCCTCTCTCGCTGTTTTAAACTGTGAAAACCTGCTCTCCTCTAGCTGTTTTAAACTGTGAAAACCCTGCTCTCCTCTCGCTGTTTTAAACTGTGAAAAACCTGCTCATCTCTCATTGTTTTAAACTGTGAAAATCCTGCTACCTCTCGCTGTTTTAAACTGTGAAATTCCTGCTCAACTCTCGTTGTTTTAAACTCTGAAAATCCCAGCTCTCCACTCGCTGTTTTAAACTGTGAAATTCATACTCTCCTCTCGCTGTTTTAAACTGTGAAATTCCTGCTCTCCTCTGGCTGTTTTAAACTGTGAAAACCCTGCTCTCCTCTTGCTGTTTCAAAATGTGAAAATACTGCTCTCCACTCGCTGTTTTAAACTGTGAAATTCCAGCTCTCCTCATGCTGTTTTATACTGTGAAAATTCTGCATTCCTCCATCCATTTGAATCTTTTAAAATCCCGGCACTCCTATCGCTGTTTTAAACTCTGAAAATCACAGCTCTCCTCTCGGTGTTTTAAACTGTGAAAATCCTGCTCTCCTCTCGCTGTTTAAAACTGAGAAAATTCTGCTTTCCTCCCGCCGTTTGAAACTTTTAAAATCCCGTCTCTCCTCTTGCTGATTTAATCTGTGAAAATCCCAGCTCTCCTATTGCTGTTTTGAACTGTGAAAATCCTGCTCCCTTCTCGCTGTTTTAAACTGTGAAAATCCCAGCTCTCCTCTCGCTGTTTTAAACTGTGAAATTCCTGCTCTCCTCTCGCTGTTCTAAACTGTGAAAACCCTGCTCTCCTCTTGCTGAGTTAAACTGTGAAAACCCTCCTCTACTTTCGGTGTTTTAACCTGTGAAATTCTTGCACTCCTCTCGCTGTTTTAAACTTTAAAATTCCTGCTCTTCTCTCGCTGTTTTAAACTGTGAAAATCCTGCTCTCCTCTCGCTGTTTTAAACAATGAAAACCCTGCTCTCGTCTCACCGTTTTAAACTGTGAAATTCTAGTTTTCCTCTCTCTGTTTTAAACTTTAAAATTCCTGCCATCCTCTCGCTGTTTTAAACTGTGAAAACCCTGCTCTCCTCTCGCTGTTTTAAACTGTGAAAAACCTGCTCTCCTCTCGCAGTTTTATACTGTGAAATTCCTGCTCTCCACGCGCTGTTTTAAACTGTGAAATTCCTGCTCTCCTCTCGCTGTTTTAAACTGTTGAAATTCCTGCTCTCCTCTCGCTGTTTTAAACTGTGAAATTCCTGCTCTCCTCTCGCTGTTTTAAACTGTGAAAACCCTGCTCTCCTCTCACTGTTTGAAACTGTGAAAACCCTGCTCTCCTCTCGCTGTTTTAAACTGTGAAATTCCTGCTATCCTCTCGCTGTTTTAAACTGTGAAATTCCTGCTCTGCTCTCGCAGTTTTAAACTGTGAAATTCATGCTCCTCTCTCGCTGTTTTAAACTGTGAAAACCTGCTCTCCTCTAGCTGTTTTAAACTGTGAAAACCCTGCTCTCCTCTCGCTGTTTTAAACTGTGAAAAACCTGCTCATCTCTCATTGTTTTAAACTGTGAAAATCCTGCTACCTCTCGCTGTTTTAAACTGTGAAATTCCTGCTCAACTCTCGTTGTTTTAAACTCTGAAAATCCCAGCTCTCCACTCGCTGTTTTAAACTGTGAAATTCATACTCTCCTCTCGCTGTTTTAAACTGTGAAATTCCTGCTCTCCTCTGGCTGTTTTAAACTGTGAAAACCCTGCTCTCCTCTTGCTGTTTCAAAATGTGAAAATACTGCTCTCCACTCGCTGTTTTAAACTGTGAAATTCCAGCTCTCCTCATGCTGTTTTATACTGTGAAAATTCTGCATTCCTCCATCCATTTGAATCTTTTAAAATCCCGGCACTCCTATCGCTGTTTTAAACTCTGAAAATCACAGCTCTCCTCTCGGTGTTTTAAACTGTGAAAATCCTGCTCTCCTCTCGCTGTTTAAAACTGAGAAAATTCTGCTTTCCTCCCGCCGTTTGAAACTTTTAAAATCCCGTCTCTCCTCTTGCTGATTTAATCTGTGAAAATCCCAGCTCTCCTATTGCTGTTTTAAACCGTGAAAATCCTGCTCCCTTCTCGCTGTTTTAAACTGTGAAAATCCCAGCTCTCCTCTCGCTGTTTTAAACTGTGAAATTCCTGCTCTCCTCTCGCTGTTCTAAACTGTGAAAACCCTGCTCTCCTCTTGCTGAGTTAAACTGTGAAAACCCTCCTCTACTTTCGGTGTTTTAACCTGTGAAATTCTTGCACTCCTCTCGCTGTTTTAAACTTTAAAATTCCTGCTCTTCTCTCGCTGTTTTAAACTGTGAAAATCCTGCTCTCCTCTCGCTGTTTTAAACAATGAAAACCCTGCTCTCGTCTCACCGTTTTAAACTGTGAAATTCTAGTTTTCCTCTCTCTGTTTTAAACTTTAAAATTCCTGCCATCCTCTCGCTGTTTTAAACTGTGAAAACCCTGCTCTCCTCTCGCTGTTTTAAACTGTGAAAAACCTGCTCTCCTCTCGCAGTTTTATACTGTGAAATTCCTGCTCTCCACGCGCTGTTTTAAACTGTGAAATTCCTGCTCGCCTCTCACTGTTTTAAACTGTTGAAATTCCTGCTCTCCTCTCGCTGTTTTAAACTGTGAAATTCCTGCTCTCCTCTCGCTGTTTTAAACTGTGAAAACCCTGCTCTCCTCTCGCTGTTTGAAACTGTGAAAACCCTGCTCTCCTCTCGCTGTTTTAAACTGTGAAATTCCTGCTATCCTCTCGCTGTTTTAAACTGTGAAATTCCTGCTCTGCTCTCGCAGTTTTAAACTGTGAAATTCATGCTCCTCTCTCGCTGTTTTAAACTGTGAAAATCCTGCTCTCCTCTAGCTGTTTTAAACTGTGAAAACCCTGCTCTCCTCTCGCTGTTTTAAACTGTGAAAAACCTGCTCATCTCTCGTTGTTTTAAACTGTGAAAATCCTGCTACCTCTCGCTGTTTTAAACTGTGAAATTCCTGCTCAACTCTCGTTGTTTTAAACTCTGAAAATCCCAGCTCTCCACTCGCTGTTTTAAACTGTGAAATTCATACTCACCTCTCGCTGTTTTAAACTGTGAAATTCCTGCTCTCCTCTGGCTGTTTTAAACTGTGAAAACCCTGCTCTCCTCTTGCTGTTTCAAAATGTGAAAATACTGCTCTCCACTCGCTGTTTTAAACTGTGAAATTCCAGCTCTCCTCATGCTGTTTTATACTGTGAAAATTCTGCATTCCTCCATCCATTTGAATCTTTTAAAATCCCGGCACTCCTATCGCTGTTTTAAACTCTGAAAATCACAGCTCTCCTCTCGGTGTTTTAAACTGTGAAAATCCTGCTTTCCTCTCGCTGTTTAAAACTGAGAAAATTCTGCTTTCCTCCCGCCGTTTGAAACTTTTAAAATCCCGTCTCTCCTCTTGCTGATTTAATCTGTGAAAATCCCAGCTCTCCTATTGCTGTTTTGAACTGTGAAAATCCTGCTCTCCTCTCGCTGTTTTAAACTGTGAAAATCCCAGCTCTCCTCTTGCTGTTTTAAACCGTGAAAATCCTGCTCCCTTCTCGCTGTTTTAAACTGTGAAAATCCCAGCTCTCCTCTCGCTGTTTTAAACTGTGAAATTCCTGCTCTCCTCTCGCTGTTCTAAACTGTGAAAACCCTGCTCTCCTCTTGCTGAGTTAAACTGTGAAAACCCTCCTCTACTTTCGGTGTTTTAACCTGTGAAATTCTTGCACTCCTCTCGCTGTTTTAAACTTTAAAATTCCTGCTCTTCTCTCGCTGTTTTAAACTGTGAAAATCCTGCTCTCCTCTCGCTGTTTTAAACAATGAAAACCCTGCTCTCGTCTCACCGTTTTAAACTGTGAAATTCTAGTTTTTCCTCTCTCTGTTTTAAACTTTAAAATTCCTGCCATCCTCTCGCTGTTTTAAACTGTGAAAACCCTGCTCTCCTATCCCTGTTTTAAACTGTGAAAAACCTGCTCTCCTCTCGCAGTTTTATACTGTGAAATTCCTGCTCTCCACGCGCTGTTTTAAACTGTGAAATTCCTGCTCTCCTCTCGCTGTTTTAAACTGTTGAAATTCCTGCTCTCGACTCGCTGTTTTAAACTGTGAAAACCCTGCTCTCCTCTCGCTGTTTGAAACTGTGAAAACCCTGCTCTCCTCTCGCTGTTTTAAACTGTGAAATTCCTGCTATCCTCTCGCTGTTTTAAACTGTGAAATTCCTGCTCTGCTCTCGCAGTTTTAAAATGTGAAATTCATGCTCCTCTCTCGCTGTTTTAAACTGTGAAATTCCTGCTCACCTCTCGCTGTTTTAAACTGTGAAAATCCTGCTCTCCTCTCGTTGTTTTAACATGTGAAAATCCTGCTCTCCTCTCGCTGTTTTAAACTGTGAAAATACTGCTCTCCTTACGCTGTTTTAAACTGTGAAAAACCTGCTCTCCTCTTGCTGTTTTAAACTAAGAAAAACCTGCTCTCCTCACGTTGTTTTAAACTGTGAAAATCCTGCACTCATCTCATTGTTTTAAACTGTGAAAATCCTGCTCTTTTCTCGCTGTTTTAAACTCTGAATATCCTGCTCTCCACTCGCTGTTTTAAACTGTGAACTACCTGCTCTCCTCTCGCTGATTTATGCTGTGCAAATCCTTCTCACCTCTCAGCGTTTTCAATTGTGAAATTACCAGCTTTCCTCTCGCTGTTTTAAACTGTGAAATTCCAGCTCTCCTCTGGCTGTTTTAAACCATGAAAACCCTGCTCTCCTCTTGCTGAGTTAAACTGTGAAAACCCTCCTCTACTTTCGGTGTTTTAACCTGTGAAATTCTTGCACTCCTCTCGCTGTTTTAAACTTTAAAATTCCTGCTCTTCTCTCGCTGTTTTAAACTGTGAAAATCCTGCTCTCCTCTCGCTGTTTTAAACAATGAAAACCCTGCTCTCGTCTCACCGTTTTAAACTGTGAAATTCTAGTTTTCCTCTCTCTGTTTTAAACTTTAAAATTCCTGCCATCCTCTCGCTGTTTTAAACTGTGAAAACCCTGCTCTCCTCTCGCTGTTTTAAACTGTGAAAAACCTGCTCTCCTCTCGCAGTTTTATACTGTGAAATTCCTGCTCTCCACGCGCTGTTTTAAACTGTGAAATTCCTGCTCTCCTCTCGCTGTTTTGAACTGTTGAAATTCCTGCTCTCCTCTCGCTGTTTTAAACTGTGAAATTCCTGCTCTCCTCTCGCTGTTTTAAACTGTGAAAACCCTGCTCTCCTCTCACTGTTTGAAACTGTGAAAACCCTGCTCTCCTCTCGCTGTTTTAAACCGTGAAATTCCTGCTATCCTCTCGCTGTTTTAAACTGTGAAATTCCTGCTCTGCTCTCGCAGTTTTAAACTGTGAAATTCATGCTCCTCTCTCGCTGTTTTAAACTGTGAAAACCTGCTCTCCTCTAGCTGTTTTAAACTGTGAAAACCCTGCTCTCCTCTCGCTGTTTTAAACTGTGAAAAACCTGCTCATCTCTCATTGTTTTAAACTGTGAAAATCCTGCTACCTCTCGCTGTTTTAAACTGTGAAATTCCTGCTCAACTCTCGTTGTTTTAAACTCTGAAAATCCCAGCTCTCCACTCGCTGTTTTAAACTGTGAAATTCATACTCTCCTCTCGCTGTTTTAAACTGTGAAATTCCTGCTCTCCTCTGGCTGTTTTAAACTGTGAAAACCCTGCTCTCCTCTTGCTGTTTCAAAATGTGAAAATACTGCTCTCCACTCGCTGTTTTAAACTGTGAAATTCCAGCTCTCCTCATGCTGTTTTATACTGTGAAAATTCTGCATTCCTCCATCCATTTGAATCTTTTAAAATCCCGGCACTCCTATCGCTGTTTTAAACTCTGAAAATCACAGCTCTCCTCTCGGTGTTTTAAACTGTGAAAATCCTGCTCTCCTCTCGCTGTTTAAAACTGAGAAAATTCTGCTTTCCTCCCGCCGTTTGAAACTTTTAAAATCCCGTCTCTCCTCTTGCTGATTTAATCTGTGAAAATCCCAGCTCTCCTATTGCTGTTTTGAACTGTGAAAATCCTGCTCTCCTCTCGCTGTTTTAAACTGTGAAAATCCCAGCTCTCCTCTTGCTGTTTTAAACCGTGAAAATCCTGCTCCCTTCTCGCTGTTTTAAACTGTGAAAATCCCAGCTCTCCTCTCGCTGTTTTAAACTGTGAAATTCCTGCTCTCCTCTCGCTGTTCTAAACTGTGAAAACCCTGCTCTCCTCTTGCTGAGTTAAACTGTGAAAACCCTCCTCTACTTTCGGTGTTTTAACCTGTGAAATTCTTGCACTCCTCTCGCTGTTTTAAACTTTAAAATTCCTGCTCTTCTCTCGCTGTTTTAAACTGTGAAAATCCTGCACTCCTCTCGCTGTTTTAAACACTGAAAACCCTGCTCTCGTCTCACCGTTTTAAACTGTGAAATTCTAGTTTTCCTCTCTCTGTTTTAAACCTGTGAAATTCCTGCCATCCTCTCGCTGTTTTAAACTGTGAAAACCCTGCTCTCCTATCGCTGTTTTAAACTGTGAAAAACCTGCTCTTCTCTCGCAGTTTTATACTGTGAAATTCCTGCTCTCCACGCGCTGTTTTAAACTGTGAAATTCCTGCTCTCCTCTCGCTGTTTTAAACTGTTGAAATTCCTGCTCTCCTCTCGCTGTTTTAAACTGTGAAATTCCTGCTCTCCTCTCGCTGTTTTAAACTGTGAAAACCCTGCTCTCCTCTCGCTGTTTGAAACTGTGAAAACCCTGCTCTCCTCTCGCTGTTTTAAACTGTGAAATTCCTGCTATCCTCTCGCTGTTTTAAACTGTGAAATTCCTGCTCTGCTCTCGCAGTTTTAAACTGTGAAATTCATGTTCCTCTCTCGCTGTTTTAAACTGTGAAAACCTGCTCTCCTCTGGCTGTTTTAAACTGTGAAAATCCTGCTCTCCTCTCGCTGTTTTAAACTGTGAAAAACCTGCTCATCTCTCGTTGTTTTAAACTGTGAAAATCCTGCTACCTCTCGCTGTTTTAAACTGTGAAATTCCTGCTCAACTCTCGTTGTTTTAAACTCTGAAAATCCCAGCTCTCCACTCGCTGTTTTAAACTGTGAAATTCATACTCTCCTCTCGCTGTTTTAAACTGTGAAATTCCTGCTCTCCTCTGGCTGTTTTAAACTGTGAAAACCCTGCTCTCCTCTTGCTGTTTCAAAATGTGAAAATACTGCTCTCCACTCGCTGTTTTAAACTGTGAAATTCCAGCTCTCCTCATGCTGTTTTATACTGTGAAAATTGTGCATTCCTCCATCCATTTGAATCTTTTAAAATCCCGGCACTCCAATCGCTGTTTTAAACTGTGAATATCCGGCTCCCCTCTCGCTGTTTTAAACTGTGAAAATCCTGCTCTCCTCTCGCTGTTTTAAACTGTGAAAATCCTGCTCTCCTCTCGCTGTTTTAAACTGTGAAAATCCTGCTCTCCTCTCGCTGTTTTAAACTGTGAAAATCCTGCTCTCCTCTCGCTGTTTTAAACTGTGAAAATCCTGCTCTCCTCTCGCTGTTTTAAACTGTGAAAATTCCGGCTCTCCGCTCGCTGTTCTAAACTGTGAAAATTCCGACTCTCCTCTGGCTGTTTTAAACTGTGAAAATCCCAGCTGTACTCTCACCATTTTAAAATGTGAAAATCCGGCTTTCGTCTGGCTGTTTTATACTGTGAAAATCCTGCTCTCCTCTCGCTGTTTTAAACTGTGAAATTCCTGCTCAACTCTCGTTGTTTTAAACTCTGAAAATCCCAGCTCTCCACTCGCTGTTTTAAACTATGAAATTCATACTCTCCTCTCGCTGTTTTAAACTGTGAAATTCCTGCACTCATCTCATTGTTTTAAACTGTGAAAATCCTGCTCTTTTCTCGCTGTTTTAAACTCTGAATATCCTGCTCTCCACTCGCTGTTTTAAACTGTGAACTACCTGCTCTCCTCTCGCTGATTTATGCTGTGCAAATCCTTCTCACCTCTCGGCGTTTTCAATTGTGAAATTACCAGCTTTCCTCTCGCTGTTTTAAACTGTGAAATTCCAGCTCTCCTCTGGCTGTTTTAAACCATGAAAACCCTGCTCTCCTCTTGCTGAGTTAAACTGTGAAAACCCTCCTCTACTTTCGGTGTTTTAACCTGTGAAATTCTTGCACTCCTCTCGCTGTTTTAAACTTTAAAATTCCTGCTCTTCTCTCGCTGTTTTAAACTGTGAAAATCCTGCTCTCCTCTCGCTGTTTTAAACAATGAAAACCCTGCTCTCGTCTCACCGTTTTAAACTGTGAAATTCTAGTTTTCCTCTCTGTTTTAAACTTTAAAATTCCTGCCATCCTCTCGCTGTTTTAAACTGTGAAAACCCTGCTCTCCTCTCGCTGTTTTAAACTGTGAAAAACCTGCTCTCCTCTCGCAGTTTTATACTGTGAAATTCCTGCTCTCCACGCGCTGTTTTAAACTGTGAAACTCCTGCTCTCCTCTCGCTGTTTTAAACTGTTGAAATTCCTGCTCTCCTCTCGCTGTTTTAAACTGTGAAATTCCTGCTCTCCTCTCGCTGTTTTAAACTGTGAAAACCCTGCTCTCCTCTCACTGTTTGAAACTGTGAAAACCCTGCTCTCCTCTCGCTGTTTTAAACCGTGAAATTCCTGCTATCCTCTCGCTGTTTTAAACTGTGAAATTCCTGCTCTGCTCTCGCAGTTTTAAACTGTGAAATTCATGCTCCTCTCTCGCTGTTTTAAACTGTGAAAACCTGCTCTCCTCTAGCTGTTTTAAACTGTGAAAACCCTGCTCTCCTCTCGCTGTTTTAAACTGTGAAAAACCTGCTCATCTCTCATTGTTTTAAACTGTGAAAATCCTGCTACCTCTCGCTGTTTTAAACTGTGAAATTCCTGCTCAACTCTCGTTGTTTTAAACTCTGAAAATCCCAGCTCTCCACTCGCTGTTTTAAACTGTGAAATTCATACTCTCCTCTCGCTGTTTTAAACTGTGAAATTCCTGCTCTCCTCTGGCTGTTTTATACTGTGAAAATTCTGCATTCCTCCATCCATTTGAATCTTTTAAAATCCCGGCACTCCTATCGCTGTTTTAAACTCTGAAAATCACAGCTCTTCTCTCGGTGTTTTAAACTGTGAAAATCCTGCTCTCCTCTCGCTGTTTAAAACTGAGAAAATTCTGCTTTCCTCCCGCCGTTTGAAACTTTTAAAATCCCGTCTCTCCTCTTGCTGATTTAATCTGTGAAAATCCCAGCTCTCCTATTGCTGTTTTAAACCGTGAAAATCCTGCTCCCTTCTCGCTGTTTTAAACTGTGAAAATCCCAGCTCTCCTCTCGCTGTTTTAAACTGTGAAATTCCTGCTCTCCTCTCGCTGTTCTAAACTGTGAAAACCCTGCTCTCCTCTTGCTGAGTTAAACTGTGAAAACCCTGCTCTACTTTCGGTGTTTTAACCTGTGAAATTCTTGCACTCCTCTCGCTGTTTTAAACTTTAAAATTCCTGCTCTTCTCTCGCTGTTTTAAACTGTGAAAATCCTGCTCTCCTCTCGCTGTTTTAAACAATGAAAACCCTGCTCTCGTCTCACCGTTTTAAACTGTGAAATTCTAGTTTTCCTCTCTCTGTTTTAAACTTTAAAATTCCTGCCATCCTCTCGCTGTTTTAAACTGTGAAAACCCTGCTCTCCTCTCGCTGTTTTAAACTGTGAAAAACCTGCTCTCCTCTCGCAGTTTTATACTGTGAAATTCCTGCTCTCCACGCGCTGTTTTAAACTGTGAAATTCCTGCTCGCCTCTCACTGTTTTAAACTGTTGAAATTCCTGCTCTCCTCTCGCTGTTTTAAACTGTGAAATTCCTGCTCTCCTCTCGCTGTTTTAAACTGTGAAAACCCTGCTCTCCTCTCGCTGTTTGAAACTGTGAAAACCCTGCTCTCCTCTCGCTGTTTTAAACTGTGAAATTCCTGCTATCCTCTCGCTGTTTTAAACTGTGAAATTCCTGCTCTGCTCTCGCAGTTTTAAACTGTGAAATTCATGCTCCTCTCTCGCTGTTTTAAACTGTGAAAATCCTGCTCTCCTCTAGCTGTTTTAAACTGTGAAAACCCTGCTCTCCTCTCGCTGTTTTAAACTGTGAAAAACCTGCTCATCTCTCGTTGTTTTAAACTGTGAAAATCCTGCTACCTCTCGCTGTTTTAAACTGTGAAATTCCTGCTCAACTCTCGTTGTTTTAAACTCTGAAAATCCCAGCTCTCCACTCGCTGTTTTAAACTGTGAAATTCATACTCACCTCTCGCTGTTTTAAACTGTGAAATTCCTGCTCTCCTCTGGCTGTTTTAAACTGTGAAAACCCTGCTCTCCTCTTGCTGTTTCAAAATGTGAAAATACTGCTCTCCACTCGCTGTTTTAAACTGTGAAATTCCAGCTCTCCTCATGCTGTTTTATACTGTGAAAATTCTGCATTCCTCCATCCATTTGAATCTTTTAAAATCCCGGCACTCCTATCGCTGTTTTAAACTCTGAAAATCACAGCTCTCCTCTCGGTGTTTTAAACTGTGAAAATCCTGCTTTCCTCTCGCTGTTTAAAACTGAGAAAATTCTGCTTTCCTCCCGCCGTTTGAAACTTTTAAAATCCCGTCTCTCCTCTTGCTGATTTAATCTGTGAAAATCCCAGCTCTCCTATTGCTGTTTTGAACTGTGAAAATCCTGCTCTCCTCTCGCTGTTTTAAACTGTGAAAATCCCAGCTCTCCTCTTGCTGTTTTAAACCGTGAAAATCCTGCTCCCTTCTCGCTGTTTTAAACTGTGAAAATCCCAGCTCTCCTCTCGCTGTTTTAAACTGTGAAATTCCTGCTCTCCTCTCGCTGTTCTAAACTGTGAAAACCCTGCTCTCCTCTTGCTGAGTTAAACTGTGAAAACCCTCCTCTACTTTCGGTGTTTTAACCTGTGAAATTCTTGCACTCCTCTCGCTGTTTTAAACTTTAAAATTCCTGCTCTTCTCTCGCTGTTTTAAACTGTGAAAATCCTGCTCTCCTCTCGCTGTTTTAAACAATGAAAACCCTGCTCTCGTCTCACCGTTTTAAACTGTGAAATTCTAGTTTTTCCTCTCTCTGTTTTAAACTTTAAAATTCCTGCCATCCTCTCGCTGTTTTAAACTGTGAAAACCCTGCTCTCCTATCCCTGTTTTAAACTGTGAAAAACCTGCTCTCCTCTCGCAGTTTTATACTGTGAAATTCCTGCTCTCCTCTCGCTGTTTTAAACTGTTGAAATTCCTGCTCTCGACTCGCTGTTTTAAACTGTGAAAACCCTGCTCTCCTCTCGCTGTTTGAAACTGTGAAAACCCTGCTCTCCTCTCGCTGTTTTAAACTGTGAAATTCCTGCTATCCTCTCGCTGTTTTAAACTGTGAAATTCCTGCTCTGCTCTCGCAGTTTTAAACTGTGAAATTCATGCTCCTCTCTCGCTGTTTTAAACTGTGAAATTCCTGCTCACCTCTCGCTGTTTTAAACTGTGAAAATCCTGCTCTCCTCTCGTTGTTTTAACATGTGAAAATCCTGCTCTCCTCTCGCTGTTTTAAACTGTGAAAATACTGCTCTCCTTACGCTGTTTTAAACTGTGAAAAACCTGCTCTCCTCTTGCTGTTTTAAACTAAGAAAAACCTGCTCTCCTCACGTTGTTTTAAACTGTGAAAATCCTGCACTCATCTCATTGTTTTAAACTGTGAAAATCCTGCTCTTTTCTCGCTGTTTTAAACTCTGAATATCCTGCTCTCCACTCGCTGTTTTAAACTGTGAACTACCTGCTCTCCTCTCGCTGATTTATGCTGTGCAAATCCTTCTCACCTCTCGGCGTTTTCAATTGTGAAATTACCAGCTTTCCTCTCGCTGTTTTAAACTGTGAAATTCCAGCTCTCCTCTGGCTGTTTTAAACCATGAAAACCCTGCTCTCCTCTTGCTGAGTTAAACTGTGAAAACCCTCCTCTACTTTCGGTGTTTTAACCTGTGAAATTCTTGCACTCCTCTCGCTGTTTTAAACTTTAAAATTCCTGCTCTTCTCTCGCTGTTTTAAACTGTGAAAATCCTGCTCTCCTCTCGCTGTTTTAAACAATGAAAACCCTGCTCTCGTCTCACCGTTTTAAACTGTGAAATTCTAGTTTTCCTCTCTCTGTTTTAAACTTTAAAATTCCTGCCATCCTCTCGCTGTTTTAAACTGTGAAAACCCTGCTCTCCTATCGCTGTTTTAAACTGTGAAAAACCTGCTCTCCTCTCGCAGTTTTATACTGTGAAATTCCTGCTCTCCACGCGCTGTTTTAAACTGTGAAATTCCTGCTCTCCTCTCGCTGTTTGAAACTGTGAAAACCCTGCTCTCCTCTCGCTGTTTTAAACTGTGAAATTCCTGCTATCCTCTCGCTGTTTTAAACTGTGAAATTCCTGCTCTGCTCTCGCAGTTTTAAACTGTGAAATTCATGCTCCTCTCTCGCTGTTTTAAACTGTGAAAATCCTGCTCTCCTCTAGCTGTTTTAAACTGTGAAAACCCTGCTCTCCTCTCGCTGTTTTAAACTGTGAAAAACCTGCTCATCTCTCGTTGTTTTAAACTGTGAAAATCCTGCTACCTCTCGCTGTTTTAAACTGTGAAATTCCTGCTCAACTCTCGTTGTTTTAAACTCTGAAAATCCCAGCTCTCCACTCGCTGTTTTAAACTGTGAAATTCATACTCACCTCTCGCTGTTTTAAACTGTGAAATTCCTGCTCTCCTCTGGCTGTTTTAAACTGTGAAAACCCTGCTCTCCTCTTGCTGTTTCAAAATGTGAAAATACTGCTCTCCACTCGCTGTTTTAAACTGTGAAATTCCAGCTCTCCTCATGCTGTTTTATACTGTGAAAATTCTGCATTCCTCCATCCATTTGAATCTTTTAAAATCCCGGCACTCCTATCGCTGTTTTAAACTCTGAAAATCACAGCTCTCCTCTCGGTGTTTTAAACTGTGAAAATCCTGCTTTCCTCTCGCTGTTTAAAACTGAGAAAATTCTGCTTTCCTCCCGCCGTTTGAAACTTTTAAAATCCCGTCTCTCCTCTTGCTGATTTAATCTGTGAAAATCCCAGCTCTCCTATTGCTGTTTTGAACTGTGAAAATCCTGCTCTCCTCTCGCTGTTTTAAACTGTGAAAATCCCAGCTCTCCTCTTGCTGTTTTAAACCGTGAAAATCCTGCTCCCTTCTCGCTGTTTTAAACTGTGAAAATCCCAGCTCTCCTCTCGCTGTTTTAAACTGTGAAATTCCTGCTCTCCTCTCGCTGTTCTAAACTGTGAAAACCCTGCTCTCCTCTTGCTGAGTTAAACTGTGAAAACCCTCCTCTACTTTCGGTGTTTTAACCTGTGAAATTCTTGCACTCCTCTCGCTGTTTTAAACTTTAAAATTCCAGCTCTTCTCTCGCTGTTTTAAACTGTGAAAATCCTGCTCTCCTCTCGCTGTTTTAAACAATGAAAACCCTGCTCTCGTCTCACCGTTTTAAACTGTGAAATTCTAGTTTTTCCTCTCTCTGTTTTAAACTTTAAAATTCCTGCCATCCTCTCGCTGTTTTAAACTGTGAAAACCCTGCTCTCCTATCGCTGTTTTAAACTGTGAAATTCCTGCTCCCATCTCGCTGTTTTAAACTGTTTAAATCCTTCTCACCACTCATTGCTTTAAACTGTGAAAACCCTGCTCTCCTCTCGCAGTTTCAAACTGTGAAACACTTGCTCTCCTCTCGCTGTTTTAAACTGTGAAAAACCTCCTCTCCTCTCGCTGTTTTAAACTGTGAAAAACGCTGCTTTCCTCTCGCTGTTTTAACCTGTGAAATTTCTGCTCTCCTCTCGCTGTTTAAAACTGTGAAAACCCTGCTCTCCTCTCGCTGTTTTAACCTTAGAAAATCCTGCTCTCCTGTCGCTGTTTTAAACTGGAAAAACCCTGCTCTCCTCTCGCTGTTTCAAACTGTGAAAAATTTGCTCTCCTCTCGCTGTTTTAAAGTGTGAAAACCCTGCTCTCCTCTCGCTGTTTTAAACTGTGAAAAACCTGCTCGCCTCTCGCTGTTTTAAACTGTGAAAACCCTGCTCTCCTCTCGCTGTTTTAAACTGTGAAAAACCTGCTCTCCTCTCGCTGTTTCAAACTGTTAAAATCCTGCTCTCCTCTCGCTGTTTTAAACTGAAAAACCTGCTCTGCTCTCGCTGTTTTACACTGTGAAAACCCTGCTCTCCTCTCGCTGTTTTAAACTGTGAAACACCTGCTCAGCTCCCGCTGTTTTTAATTGTGAAAACCCTGTTCTTCTCTCGCTGTTTTAAACTGTGAAAACCCTGTTCTCCTATCGCTGTTTTAAACTGTGAAAAACCTGCTCTCCTATCGCTGTTTTAAACTGTGAAATTCCTGCTCACCTCTCGTTGTTTTAAACTGTGAAAACCCTGCTCCCATCTCGCTGTTTTAAACTGTTTAAATCCTTCTCACCACTCATTGTTTTAAACTGTGAAAACCCTGCTCTCCTCTCGCAGTTTCAAACTGTTAAACACTTGCTCTCCTCTCGCTGTTTTAAACTGTGAAAAACCTGCTCTCCTCTCGCTGTTTTAATCTGTGAAAACCCTGCTCTCCTCTCGCTGTTTTAAACTGTGAAAAACGCTGCTTTCCTCTCGCTGTTTTAACCTGTGAAATTTCTGCTCTCCTCTCGCTGTTTAAAACTGTGAAAACCCTGCTCTCCTCTCACTGTTTTAAACTGTGGAAAACCTGCTCACCACTCGTTGTTTTAAACTCTGAAAAACCTGCTCTCCTCTGGCTGTGTTTAACTGTGAAATTCCTGCTCTCCTCTAGCTGTTTTAAACTGTGAAAACCCTGCTCTCCTATCGCTGTTTTAAACTGTGAAAAACCTGCTCGCCTCTCGCTGTTTTAAAGTGTGAAAACCCAGCTCTCCTCTCGCTGTTTTAAACTGTGAAAAACCTGCTCTCCTCTCGCTGTTTCAAACTGTGAAAAACCTGTTCCCCTCTCGCTGTTTTAAACTGAAAAACATGCTCTGCTCTCGCTGTTTTAAACTGTGAAAACCCTGCTCTCCTCTCGCTGTTTTAAACTGTGAAACACCTGCTCACCTCTCGCTGTTTTTAACTGTGAAAACCCTTTTCTTCTCTCGCTGTTTTAAACTGTGAAAAACCTGCTCTCCTATCGCTGTTTTAAACTGTGAAATTCCTGCTCCCATCTCGCTGTTTTAAACTGTTTAAATCCTTCTCACCACTCATTGTTTTAAACTGTGAAAACCCTGCTCTCCTCTCGCAGTTTCAAACTGTGAAACACTTGCTCTCCTCTCGCTGTTTTAAACTGTGAAAAACCTCCTCTCCTCTCGCTGTTTTAAACTGTGAAAAACGCTGCTTTCCTCTCGCTGTTTTAACCTGTGAAATTTCTGCTCTCCTCTCGCTGTTTAAAATTGTGAAAACCCTGCTCTCCTCTCGCTGTTTTAAACTGTGAAAACCCTGCTCTCCTATCGCTGTTTTAAACTGTGAAAAACCTGCTCACCACTCGTTGTTTTAAACTCTGAAAAACCTGCTCTCCTCTGGCTGTGTTAAACTGTGAAATTCCTGCACTCCTCTAACTGTTTTAAACTGTGAAAACACTGCTCTCCTATCGCTGTTTTGCACTGTGAAATTCCTGCTCTCCTCTCGCTGTTTTAACCTTTGAAAATCCTGCTCTCCTCTCGCTGTTTTAAACTGGAAAAACCCTGCTCTCCTCTCGCTGTTTCAAACTGTGAAAAACTTGCTCTCCTCTCGCTGTTTTAAAGTGTGAAATCCCTGCTCTCCTCTCGCTGTTTTAAACTGTGAAAAACCTGCTCGCCTCTCGCTGTTTTAAACTGTGAAAACCCTGCTCTCCTCTCGCTGTTTTAAACTGTGAAACACCTGCTCACCTCTCGCTGTTTTTAACTGTGAAAACCCTGTTCTTCTCTCGCTGTTTTAAACTGTGAAAAACCTGCTCTCCTATCGCTGTTTTAAACTGTGAAAAACCTGTTCTCCTCTCGCTGTTTTACACTGTGAAAATCCTGCTCTCCTCTCGCTGTTTTAAACTGTGAAAAACCTGCTCCCCTCTCGCTGTTTTAAACTGTGAAAAACCTGCTCACCTCACGTTGTTTTAAACTGTGAGAACACTGCTCTCCTCTCGCTGTTTTAAACTGTAAAAATCCTGCTCTCCTCTCGCTGTTTCAAACTGTGAAAAACTTGCTCTCCTATCGCTGTTTTAAACTGTGAAATTCCTGCTCCCATCTCGCTGTTTTAAACTGTTTAAATCCTTCTCACCACTCATTGTTTTAAACTGTGAAAACCCTGCTCTCCTCTCGCAGTTTCAAACTGTGAAACACTTGCTCTCCTCTCGCTGTTTTAAACTGTGAAAAACCTCCTCTCCTCTCGCTGTTTTAAACTGTGAAAATCCTGCTCTCCTCTCGCTGTTTTAAACTGTGAAACACCTGCTCACCTCTCGCTGTTTTTAACTGTGAAAACCCTGTTCTTCTCTCGCTGTTTTAAACTGTGAAAAACCTGCTCTCCTATCGCTGTTTTAAACTGTGAAATTCCTGCTCCCATCTCGCTGTTTTAAACTGTTTAAATCCTTCTCACCACTCATTGTTTTAAACTGTGAAAACCCTGCTCTCCTCTCGCAGTTTCAAACTGTGAAACACTTGCTCTCCTCTCGCTGTTTTAAACTGTGAAAAACCTCCTCTCCTCTCGCTGTTTTAAACTGTGAAAAAAAACGCTGCTTTCCTCTCGCTGTTTTAACCTGTGAAATTTCTGCTCTCCCCTCGCTGTTTAAAACTGTGAAAACCCTGCTCTCCTCTCGCTGTTTTAACCTTAGAAAATCCTGCTCTCCTGTCGCTGTTTTAAACTGGAAAAACCCTGCTCTCCTCTCGCTGTTTCAAACTGTGAAAAATTTGCTCTCCTCTCGCTGTTTTAAAGTGTGAAAACCCTGCTCTCCTCTCGCTGTTTTAAACTGTGAAAAACCTGCTCGCCTCTCGCTGTTTTAAACTGTGAAAACCCTGCTCTCCTCTCGCTGTTTTAAACTGTGAAAAACCTGCACTCCTCTCGCTGTTTCAAACTGTTAAAATCCTGCTCTCCTCTCGCTGTTTTAAACTGAAAAACCTGCTATGCTCTCGCTGTTTTACACTGTGAAAACCCTGCTCTCCTCTCGCTGTTTTAAACTGTGAAACACCTGCTCACCTCTCGCTGTTTTTAACTGTGAAAACCCTGTTCTTCTTTCGCTGTTTTAAACTGTGAAAAACCTGCTCTCCTATCGCTGTTTTAAACTGTGAAAAACCTGCTCTCCTATCGCTGTTTTAAACTGTGATATTCCTGCTCACATCTCGTTGTTTTAAACTGTGAAAACCCTGCTCCCATCTCGCTGTTTTAAACTGTTTAAATCCTTCTCACCACTCATTGTTTTAAACTGTGAAAACCCTGCTCTCCTCTCGCAGTTTCAAACTGTTAAACACTTGCTCTCCTCTCGCTGTTTTAAACTGTGAAAAACCTGCTCTCCTCTCGCTGTTTTAATCTGTGAAAACCCTGCTCTCCTCTCGCTGTTTTAAACTGTGAAAAACGCTGCCTTCCTCTCGCTGTTTTAACCTGTGAAATTTCTGCTCTCCTCTCGCTGTTTAAAACTGTGAAAACCCTGCTCTCCTCTCACTGTTTTAAACTGTGAAAAACCTGCTCACCACTCGTTGTTTTAAACTCTGAAAAACCTGCTCTCCTCTGGCTGTGTTTAACTGTGAAATTCCTGCTCTCCTCTAGCTGTTTTAAACTGTGAAAACCCTGCTCTCCTATCGCTGTTTTAAACTGTGAAAAACCTGCTCGCCTCTCGCTGTTTTAAAGTGTGAAAACCCAGCTCTCCTCTCGCTGTTTTAAACTGTGAAAAACCTGCTCTCCTCTCGCTGTTTCAAACTGTGAAAAACCTGTTCCCCTCTCGCTGTTTTAAACTGAAAAACCTGCTCTGCTCTCGCTGTTTTAAACTGTGAAAACCCTGCTCTTCTCTCGCTGTTTTAAACTGTGAAACACCTGCTCACCTCTCGCTGTTTTTAACTGTGAAAACCCTGTTCTTCTCTCGCTGTTTTAAACTGTGAAAAACCTGCTCTCCTATCGCTGTTTTAAACTGTGAAATTCCTGCTCCCATTTCGCTGTTTTAAACTATTTAAATCCTTCTCACCACTCATTGTTTTAAACTGTGAAAACCCTGCTCTCCTCTCGCAGTTTCAAACTGTGAAACACTTGCTCTCCTCTCGCTGTTTTAAACTATGAAAAACCTCCTCTCCTCTCGCTGTTTTAAACTGTGAAAAACGCTGCTTTCCTCTCGCTGTTTTAACCTGTGAAATTTCTGCTCTCCTCTCGCTGTTTAAAACTGTGAAAACCCTGCTCTCCTCTTGCTGTATTAAACTGTGAAAACCCTGCTCTCCTATAGCTGTTTTAAACTGTGAAAAACCTGCTCACCACTCGTTGTTTTAAACTCTGAAAAACCTGCTCTCCTCTGGCTGTGTTAAACTGTGAAATTCCTGCACTCCTCTAACTGTTTTAAACTGTGAAAACACTGCTCTCCTATCGCTGTTTTGCACTGTGAAATTCCTGCTCTCCTCTCGCTGTTTTAACCTTTGAAAATCCTGCTCTCCTCTCGCTGTTTTAAACTGGAAAAACCCTGCTCTCCTCTTGCTGTTTCAAACTGTGAAAAACTTGCTCTCCTCTCGCTGTTTTAAAGTGTGAAAACCCTGCTCTCCTCTCGCTGTTTTAAACTGTGAAAAACCTGCTCGCCTCTCGCTGTTTTAAACTGTGAAAACCCTGCTCTCCTCTCGCTGTTTTAAACTGTGAAACACCTGCTCACCTCTCGCTGTTTTTAACTGTGAAAACCCTGTTCTTCTCTCGCTGTTTTAAACTGTGAAAAACCTGCTCTCCTATCGCTGTTTTAAACTGTGAAAAACCTGTTCTCCTCTCGCTGTTTTACACTGTGAAAATCCTGCTCTCCTCTCGCTGTTTTAAACTGTGAAAAACCTGCTCCCCTCTCGCTGTTTTAAACTGTGAAAAACCTGCTCACCTCACGTTGTTTTAAACTGTGAGAACACTGCTCTCCTCTCGCTGTTTTAAACTGTAAAAATCCTGCTCTCCTCTCGCTGTTTCAAACTGTGAAAAACTTGCTCTCCTATCGCTGTTTTAAACTGTGAAATTCCTGCTCCCATCTCGCTGTTTTAAACTGTTTAAATCCTTCTCACCACTCATTGTTTTAAACTGTGAAAACCCTGCTCTCCTCTCGCAGTTTCAAACTGTGAAACACTTGCTCTCCTCTCGCTGTTTTAAACTGTGAAAAACCTCCTCTCCTCTCGCTGTTTTAAACTGTGAAAAACGCTGCTTTCCTCTCGCTGTTTTAACCTGTGAAATTTCTGCTCTCCTCTCGCTGTTTAAAACTGTGAAAACCCTGCTCTCCTCTCGCTGTTTTAACCTTAGAAAATCCTGCTCTCCTGTCGCTGTTTTAAACTGGAAAAACCCTGCTCTCCTCTCGCTGTTTCAAACTGTGAAAAATTTGCTCTCCTCTCGCTGTTTTAAAGTGTGAAAAACTTGATCGCCTCTCGCTGTTTTGAACTGTGAAAACCCTGCTCTCCTCTCGCTGATTTAAACTGTGAAAATCCTGCTTTCCTCTCGCTGTTTTAAACTGAAAAACCTGCTCTCCTCTCGCTGTTTTAAACTGTGAAACACCTGCTCTCCTATCGCTGTTTTAAACTGTGAAAACACTGTTCTTCTCTCGCTCTTTAAAACTGTGGAAACCCTGCTCTCCTCTCGCTGTTTTAAACTGTGAAAACCCTGCTCTCCTCTCGCTGTTTTAAACTGTGAAAAACCTACTCTCCTCTCGCTGTTTCAAACTGTTAAAATCCTGCTCTCCTCTCGCTGTTTTAAACTGAAAAACCTGCTCTGCTCTCGCTGTTTTACACTGTGAAAACATTGCTCTCCTCTCGCTGTTTTAAACTGTGAAAAACCTGCTCTCCTATCGCTGTTTTAAACTG
Organism: Isurus oxyrinchus; assembly: GCA_026770705.1. Taxonomy (NCBI): domain Eukaryota; kingdom Metazoa; phylum Chordata; class Chondrichthyes; order Lamniformes; family Lamnidae; genus Isurus; species Isurus oxyrinchus. Next base: position 134,698 of record JANJGN010000464.1, on the reverse strand, counting down.
TGAAAAACCTGCTCTCCTATCGCTGTTTTAAACTGTGAAATTCCTGCTCACCTCTCGTTGTTTTAAACTGTGAAAACCCTGCTCCCATCTCGCTGTTTTAAACTGTTTAAATCCTTCTCACCACTCATTGTTTTAAACTGTGAAAACCCTGCTCTCCTCTCGCAGTTTCAAACTGTTAAACACTTGCTCTCCTCTCGCTGTTTTAAACTGTGAAAAACCTGCTCTCCTCTCGCTGTTTTAATCTGTGAAAACCCTGCTCTCCTCTCGCTGTTTAAACTGTGAAAAACGCTGCTTTCCTCTCGCTGTTTTAACCTGTGAAATTTCTGCTCTCCTCTCGCTGTTTAAAACTGTGAAAACCCTGCTCTCCTCTCACTGTTTTAAACTGTGAAAAACCTGCTCACCACTCGTTGTTTTAAACTCTGAAAAACCTGCTCTCCTCTGGCTGTGTTTAACTGTGAAATTCCTGCTCTCCTCTAGCTGTTTTAAACTGTGAAAACCCTGCTCTCCTATTGCTGTTTTAAACTGTGAAAAACCTGCTCGCCTCTCGCTGTTTTAAAGTGTGAAAACCCAGCTCTCCTCTCGCTGTTTTAAACTGTGAAAAACCTGCTCTCCTCTCGCTGTTTCAAACTGTGAAAAACCTGTTCCCCTCTCGCTGTTTTAAACTGAAAAACCTGCTCTGCTCTCGCTGTTTTAAACTGTGAAAACCCTGCTCTCCTCTCGCTGTTTTAAACTGTGAAACACCTGCTCACCTCTCGCTGTTTTTAACTGTGAAAACCCTGTTCTTCTCTCGCTGTTTTAAACTGTGAAAAACCTGCTCTCCTATCGCTGTTTTAAACTGTGAAATTCCTGCTCCCATCTCGCTGTTTTAAACTGTTTAAATCCTTCTCACCACTCATTGTTTTAAACTGTGAAAACCCTGCTCTCCTCTCGCAGTTTCAAACTGTGAAACACTTGCTCTCCTCTCGCTGTTTTAAGCTGTGAAAAACCTCCTCTCCTCTCGCTGTTTTAAACTGTGAAAAACGCTGCTTTCCTCTCGCTGTTTTAACCTGTGAAATTTCTGCTCTCCTCTCGCTGTTTAAAACTGTGAAAACCCGGCTCTCCTCTCGCTGATATAAACTGTGAAAACCCTGCTCTCCTATCGCTGTTTTAAACTGTGAAAAACCTGCTCACCACTCGTTGTTTTAAACTCTGAAAAACCTGCTCTCCTCTGGCTGTGTTAAACTGTGAAATTCCTGCACTCCTCTAACTGTTTTAAACTGTGAAAACACTGCTCTCCTATCGCTGTTTTGCACTGTGAAATTCCTGCTCTCCTCTCGCTGTTTTAACCTTTGAAAATCCTGCTCTCCTCTCGCTGTTTTAAACTGGAAAAACCCTGCTCTCCTCTCGCTGTTTCAAACTGTGAAAAACTTGCTCTCCTCTCGCTGTTTTAAAGTGTGAAAACCCTGCTCTCCTCTCGCTGTTTTAAACTGTGAAAAACCTGCTCGCCTCTCGCTGTTTTAAACTGTGAAAACCCTGCTCTCCTCTCGCTGTTTTAAACTGTGAAACACCTGCTCACCTCTCGCTGTTTTTAACTGTGAAAACCCTGTTCTTCTCTCGCTGTTTTAAACTGTGAAAAACCTGCTCTCCTATCGCTGTTTTAAACTGTGAAAAACCTGTTCTCCTCTCGCTGTGGTACACTGTGAAAATCCTCCTCTCCTCTCGCTGTTTTAAACTGTGAAAAACCTGCTCCCCTCTCGCTGTTTTAAACTGTGAAAAACCTGCTCACCTCACGTTGTTTTAAACTGTGAGAACACTGCTCTCCTCTCGCTGTTTTAAACTGTAAAAATCCTGCTCTCCTCTCGCTGTTTCAAACTGTGAAAAACTTGCTCTCCTCCCTTTGTTTTAATCTGTGAATCCCCAGCTCTCCTCTCGCTATTTTAAACTGTGAAAACCCTGCTCTCCTATCGCTGTTTTAAACTGAGAAAAACCTGCTCGCCTCTCGCTGTTTTGAACTGTGAAAACCCTGCTCTCCTCTCGCTGTTTTAAACTGTAAAAATCCTGCTTTCCTCTCGCTGTTTTAAACTGAAAAACCTACTCTGCTCTCGCTGTTTTACACTGTGAAAACCCTGCGCTCCTCTCGCTGTTTTAAACTGTGAAACACCTGCTCACCTCTCGCTGTTTTTAACTGTGAAAACCCTGTTCTTCTCTTGCTGTTTTAAAGTGTGAAATCCCTGCTCTCCGATCGCTGTTTTAAACTGCGAAAAACCTGCTCGCCTCTCGCTGTTTCAAACTGTGACAATCCTGCTCTCCTCTCGCTGTTTTAAACTGAAAAACCTGCTCCCCTCTCGCTGTTTTAAACTGTGAAAAACCTGTTCTCCTCTCGCTGTTTTACACTGTGAAAATCCGGCTCTCCTCTCGCTGTTTTAAACTGTGAAAAACCTGCTCCCCTCTCGCTGTTTTAAACTGTGAAAAACCTGCTCACCTCACGTTGTTTTAAACTGTGAGAACACTGCTCTCCTCTCGCTGTTTTAAACTGTAAAAATCCTGCTCTCCTCTCGCTGTTTCAAACTGTGAAAAACTTGCTCTCCTCTCGTTGTTTTAAACTGTGAAACACCTGCTCACCTCTTGCTGTTTTTAACTGTGAAAACCCTGTTCTTCTCTCGCTGTTTTTAACTGTGAAAAACCTGCTCTCCTATCGCTGTTTTAAACTGTGAAAAACCTGCTCTCCTCTCGCTGTTTTAAACTGTGAAATTTCTGCTCTCCTCTCGCTGTTTTAAACTGTGAAAACCCTGCTTTCCTCTCACTGTTTTAAACTGTGAAAAACCTGCTCTCCTCTCGCTGTTTTAAACTGTGAAAAACCTGCTCACCACTCGTTGTTTTAAACTCTGAAAAACCTGCTCTCCTCTGGCTGCGATAAACTGTGAAATTCCTGCTCTCCTCTCGCTGTTTTAAACTGTGAAAACACTGCTCTCCTATCGCTGTTTTAAACTGTGAAATTCCTGCTCTCCTCTCGCGGTTTTAACCTTTGAAAATCCTGCTCTCCTCTCGCTGTCTTAAACTGGAAAAACATTGCTCTCCTCTCGCTGTTTCAAACTGTGAAAAACTTGCTCTCCTCTCGCTGTTTTTAAGTGTGAAAACCCTGCTCTCCTATCGCTGTTTTAAACTGTGAAAAACCTGCTCGCCTTTCGCTGTTTTAAACTGTGAAAACCCAGCTCTCCTCTCGCTGTTTTAAACTGTGAAAAACCTGCTCTCCTCTCGCTGTTTCAAACTGTGAAAAACCGGTTCTCCTCTCGCTGTTTTAAACTGAAAAACCTGCTCCCCTCTCGCTGTTTTACACTGAAAAACCTGTCATGCTCTCGCTGTTTTTCACTGTGAAACACCTGCTCACCTCTCGCTGTTTTTAACTGTGAAAACCCTGTTCTTCTCTCGCTGTTTTAAAGTGTGAAAACCCTGCTCTCCTATCGCTGTTTTAAACTGTGAAAAACCTGCTCGCCTCTCGCTGTTTCAAACTGTGAAAATCCTGCTCTCCTCTCGCTGTTTTAAACTGAAAAACCTGCTCCCCTCTCGCTGTTTTAAACTGTGAAAAACCTGTTCTCCTCTCGCTGTTTTAAACTGTAAAAATCCTGCTCTCCTCTCGCTGTTTCAAACTGTGAAAAACTTGCTCTCCTCTCGTTGTTTTAAACAGTGAAATTCCTGCTGTCTTCTCACTTTTTTAAACTGTGAAAACGCTGCTCTCCACTCGCAGTTTTAAACTGTGAAAAACCTGCTTTCCCCTCGATGTTTAAAACTGTGAAAACCCTGCTCACCTCTTGCTTTTTTAAATGGAAAAACCTGCTCTCCTCTCTCTGTTTTAAACTGTGAAAACCCTGTTCTCCTCTCGCTGTTTTAAACTGTGAAAAACCTGCTCTCCTCTCGCTGTTTTTAACTGTGAAAACCCTGTTCTCCTCTCGCTGTTTCAAACTGTGAAAAACCTGCTCTACTCTCGTTGTTTTAAACTGTGAGAACCCTGCTCCCATCTCGCTGTTTTATACTGTTTAAATCCTTCTCACCACTCATTGTTTGAAACTGTGAAAACCCTGCTCTCCTCTCGCAGTTTCAAACTGTGAAAAACTTGCTCTCCTCTCGCAGTTTCAAACTGTGAAAAACTTGCTCTCCTCTCGCTGTTTTAAACTGTGAATAACTCCTCTCCTCTCGCTGTTTTAAACTATGAAATTCCTGCTCTCCTATCGCTGTTTTAAACTGTGAAAAACCTGCTCTTCTCTCGCTGTTTTAAACTGTGAAAACCCTGCTCTCCCCTCGCTGTTTTAACCTGTGAAAAACCTGCTCACCTCTTGCTGTTTTAAACTATGAAATTCCTGCTCTCCTATCGCTGTTTTAAACTGTGAAAAACCTGCTCTCCTCTCGCTGTTTTAAACTGTGAAATTCCTGCTCTCCTCTCGCTGTTTTAAACTGTGAAAACACTGCTCTCCTCTCGCTGTTTTAAACTGTGAAAAACCTGCTCTCCTCTCGCTGTTTTAGACTGTGAAATTTCTGCTCTCCTCTCGCTGTTTTAAACTGTGAAAACACTGCTCTCCTATCGGTGTTTTAAACTGTGAAATTCCTGCTCTCCTCTCGCTGTTTTAACCTTTGAAATTCCTGCTCTCCTCTCGCTGTTTTAAACTGTGAAAATCCTGGCTCACCTCTCTTTGTTTTAAACTGTGAAATTCCTGCTCTCCTATCGCTGTTTTAAATTGTGAAATTCCTGCTCTCCTAACGCTGTTTTAAACTGTGAAATGCCTGCTCTCCACTCGCTGTTTTAAACTGTGAAATGCCTGCTCTCCACTCGCTGTTTTAAACTGTGAAAATCCTGGCTCACCTTCATTGTTTAAAACTGACAACCCGGCTCACCTCTCGTTGTTTAAAACTGTGAAAACCCCGCCTGCGTCTCGCAGTTTTTAAGTGTGAAAATCCTGCTCTCCACCCTTTGTTTTAATCTGTGAATCCCCAGCTCTCCTCTCGCTATTTTAAACTGTGAAAACCCTTCTCTCCTATCGCTGTTTTGAACTGTGAAAAACTTGCTCGCCTCTCGCTGTTTTGAACTGTGAAAACCCTGCTCTCCTCTCGCTGATTTAAACTGTGAAAATCCTGCTTTCCTCTCGCTGTTTTAAACTGAAAAACCTGCTCTCCTCTCGCTGTTTTAAACTGTGAAACACCTGCTCTCCTATCGCTGTTTTAAACTGTGAAAACACTGTTCTTCTCTCGCTCTTTAAAACTGTGGAAACCCTGCTCTCCTCTCGCTGTTTTAAACTGTGAAAACCCTGCTCTCCTCTCGCTGTTTTAAACTGAGAAAAACCTGCTCACCACTCGTTGTTTTAAACTCTGAAAAACCTGCTCTCCTCTGGCTGTGTTAAACTGTGAAATTCCTGCTCTCCTCTAGCTGTTTTAAACTGTGAGAACACTGCTCTCCTATCGCTGTTTTAAACTGTGAAATTCCTGCTCTCCTCTCGCTGTTTTAACCTTTGGAAATCCTGCTCTCCTCTCGCTGTTTTAAACTGGAAAAACCCTGCTCTCCTCTCGCTGTTTCAAACTGTGAAAAACTTGCTCTCCTCTCGCTGTATTAAAGTGTGAAAACCCTGCTATCCTATCGCTGTTTTAAACTGTGAAAAACCTGCTAGTCTCTCGCTGTTTTAACCTGTGAAAACCCTGCTCTCCTCTCGCTGTTTTAAACTGTGAAAAACCTGCTCTCCTCTTGCTGTTTCAAACTGTGAAAATCCAGCTCTCCTCTCGCTGTTTTAAACTGAAAAACCTGCTCCCCTCTCACTGTTTTAAACTGTGAAAAACCTGTTCTCCTCTCGCTGTTTTACACTGTGAAAATCCTGCTCTCCTCTCGCTGTTTTAAACTGTGAAAACCCTGCTCTCCTCTCGCTGTTTTAAATTGTAAAAATCCTGCTCTCCTCTCGCTGTTTCAAACTGTGAAAGACTTGCTCTCCTCTCGTTGTTTTAAACAGTGAAATTCCTGCTGTCCTCTCGCTTTTTTAAACTGTGAAAACGCTGCTCCCCACTCGCAGTTTTAAACTGGGAAAAACCTGCTTTCCCCTCGATGTTTAAAACTGTGAAAACCCTGCTCACCTCTTGCTTTTTTAAATGGAAAAACCTGCTCTCCTCTCGCTGTTTCAAACTGTGAAAACCCTGTTCTCCTCTCGGCGTTTTAAACTGTGAAAAACCTGCTCTCCTCTCGCTGTTTTTAACTGTGAAAACCCTGTTCTCCTCTCGCTGTTTTAAACTGTGAAAAACCTGCTCTACTCTCGTTGTTTTAAACTGTGAGAAACCTGCTCCCATCTCGCTGTTTTATACTGTTTAAATCCTTCTCACCACTCATTGTTTGAAACTATGAAAACCCTGCTCTCCTCTCGCAGTTTCAAACTGTGAAAAACTTGCTCTCCTCTCGCAGTTTCAAACTGTGAAAAACTTGCTCTCCTCTCGCTGTTTTAAACTGTGAATAACTCCTCTCCTCTCGCTGTTTTAAACTATGAAATTCCTGCTCTCCTCTCGCTGTTTCAAACTGTGAAAATCCTGCTCTCCTCTCGCTGTTTTAAACTGTGAAAATCCTGGCTCACCTCTCTTTGTTTTAAATTGTGAAATTCCTGCTCTCCTATCGCTGTTTTAACCTTTGAAAATCCTGCTCTCCTCTCGCTGATTTAAACTGGAAAAACCCTGCTCTCCTCTCGCTGTTTCAAACTGTGAAAAACTTGCTCTCCTCTCGCTGTTTTAAAGTGTGAAAACCCTGCTCTCCTATCGCTGTTTTAAACTGTGAAAAACCTGCTAGCCTCTCGCTGTTTTAAACTGTGAAAACCCTGCTCTCCTCTCGCTGTTTTAAACTGTGAAAAACCTGCTCTCCTCTTGCTGTTTCAAACTGTGAAAATCCTGCTCTCCTCTCGCTGTTTTAAACTGAAAAACCTGCTCCCCTCTCGATGTTTTAAACTGTGAAAAACCTGTTCTCCTCTCGCTGTTTTACACTGTGAAAATCCTGCTCTCCTCTCGCTGTTTTAAACTGTGAAAAACCTGCTCCCCTCTCGCTGTTTTAAACTGTGAAAAACCTGCTCACCTCACGTTGTTTTAAACTGTGAGAACACTGCTCTCCTCTCGCTGTTTTAAACTGTAAAAATCCTGCTCTCCTCTCGCTGTTTCAAACTGTGAAAAACTTGCTCTCCTCCCTTTGTTTTAATCTGTGAATCCCCAGCTCTCCTCTCGCTATTTTAAACTGTGAAAACCCTGCTCTCCTATCGCTGTTTTAAACTGAGAAAAACCTGCTCGCCTCTCGCTATTTTGAACTGTGAAAACCCTGCTCTCCTCTCGCTGTTTTAAACTGTGAAAATCCTGCTTTCCTCCCGCTGTTTGAAACTGAAAAACCTGCTCTCCTCTCGCTGTTTTACACTGTGAAAACGCTGCTCTCCTCTCGCTGTTTTAAACTGTGAAAACCCTGTTCTTCTCTCGCTGTTTTAAACTGTGAAAAACCTGCTCTCCTATCGCTGTTTTAAACTGTGAAAAACCTGCTCTCCTCTCGCTGTTTTAAACTGTGAAAACCTGCTCTCCTCTCGCTGTTTTAAACTGTGAAAACCCTGCTTTCCTCTCGCTGTTTTAAACTGTGAAAAACCTGCTCTCCTCTCGCTGTTTTAAACTGTGAAAAACAAGCTCACCACTCGTTGTTTTAAACTCTGAAAAACCTGCTCTCCTCTGGCTGCGATAAACTGTGAAATTCCTGCTCTCCTCTCGCTGTTTTAAACTGTGAAAACACTGCTCTCCTATCGCTGTTTTAAACTGTGAAATTCCTGCTCTCCTCTCGCGGTTTTAACCTTTGAAAATCCTGCTCTCCTGTCGCTGTCTTAAACTGGAAAAACATTGCTCTCCTCTCGCTGTTTCAAACTGTGAAAAACTTGCTCTCCTCTCGCTGTTTTTAAGTGTGAAAACCCTGCTCTCCTATCGCTGTTTTAAACTGTGAAAAACCTGCTCACCTCTCGCTGTTTTAAACTGTGAAAACCCAGCTCTCCTCTCGCTGTTTTAAACTGTGAAAACCCAGCTCTCCTCTCGCTGTTTTAAACTGTGAAAAACCTGCTCTCCTCTCGCTGTTTCAAACTGTGAAAAACCTGTTCTCATCTCGCTGTTTTAAACTGAAAAACCTGCTCCCCTCTCGCTGTTTTACACTGTGAAAACCCTGCTCTCCTCTCGCTGTTTTAAACTTAAAAACCTGCTCTGCTCTCGCTGTTTTACACTGTGAAAACCCTGCTCTCCTATCACTGTTTTAAACTGTGAAACACCTGCTCACCTCTCGCTGTTTATAACTGTGAAAACCCTGTTCTTCTCTCGCTGTTTTAAAGTGTGAAAACCCTGCTCTCCTATCGCTGTTTTAAACTGTGAAAAACCTGCTCTTCTCTCGCTGTTTTAAACTGTGAAATTTCTGCTCTCCTCTCGCTGTTTTAAACTGAAAAACCTGCTCCCCTCTCGCTGTTTTAAACTGTGAAAAACCTGCTCCCCTCTCGCTGTTTTAAACTGTGAAAACCTGCTCACCTCACGTTGTTTTAAACTGTGAGAACACTGCTCTCCTCTCGCTGTTTTAAACTGTAAAAATCCTGCTCTCCACTCGCAGTTTTAAACTGTGAAAAACCTGCTTTCCCCTCGATGTTTAAAACTGAGAAAACCCTGCTCACCTCTTGCTTTTTTAAATGGAAAAACCTCCTATCCTCTCGCTGTTTTAAACTGTGAAATTCCTGCTCTCCTCTCGCGGTTTTAACCTTTGAAAATCCTGCTCTCCTCTCGCTGTCTTAAACTGGAAAAACATTGCTCTCCTCTCGCTGTTTCAAACTGTGAAAAACCTGCTCTACTCTCGTTGTTTTAAACTGTGAGAACCCTGCTCCCATCTCGCTGTTTTATACTGTTTAAATCCTTCTCACCACTCATTGTTTGAAACTGTGAAAACCCTGCTCTCCTCTCGCAGTTTCAAACTGTGAAAAACTTGCTCTCCTCTCGCAGTTTCAAACTGTGAAAAACTTGCTCTCCTCTCGCTGTTTTAAACTGTGAATAACTCCTCTCCTCTCGCTGTTTTAAACTTTGAAATTCCTGCTCTCCTATCGCTGTTTTAAACTGTGAAAAACCTGCTCTTCTCTCGCTGTTTTAAACGGTGAAAAACCTCCTCTCCTATCGCTGTTTTAAACTGTGAAATTCCTGCTCTCCTCTCGCTGTTTTAAACTGTGAAATTCCTGCTCTCCTCTGGCTGTGTTAAACTGTGAAATTCCTGCTCTCCTCTAGCTGTTTTAAACTGTGAAAACACTGCTCTCCTATCGCTGTTTTGCACTGTGAAATTCCTGCTCTCCTCTCGCTGTTTTAACCTTTGAAAATCCTGCTCTCCTCTCGCTGTTTTAAACTGGAAAAACCTGTTCTCCTCTCGCTGTTTTACACTGTGAAAATCCTGCTCTCCTCTCGCTGTTTTAAACTGTGAAAAACCTGCTCCCCTCCCGCTGTTTTAAACTGTGAAAAACCTGCTCACCTCACGTTGTTTTAAACTGTGAGAACACTGCTCTCCTCTCGCTGTTTTAAACTGTAAAAATCCTGCTCTCCTCTCGCTGTTTCAAACTGTGAAAAACTTGCTCTCCTCCCTTTGTTTTAATCTGTGAATCCCCAGCTATCCTCTCGCTATTTTAAACTGTGAAAACCCTGCTCTCCTCTCGCTGTTTTAAACTGTGAAAATCCTGCTCTCCTCTCGCTGTTTTACACTGTGAAAACCCTGCTCTCCTCTCGCTGTTTTAAACTGTGAAACACCTGCTCACCTCTCGCTGTTTTTAACTGTGAAAACCCTGTTCTTCTCTCGCTGTTTTAAACTGTGAAAAACCTGCTCTCCTATCGCTGTTTTAAACTGTGAAAAACCTGCTCTCCTCTCGCTGTTTTAAACTGTGAAATTTCTGCTCTCCTCTCGCTGTTTTAAACTGTGAAAACCCTGCTTTCCTCTCGCTGTTTTAAACTGTGAAAAACCTGCTCTCCTCTCGCTGTTTTAAACTGTGAAAAACCTGCTCACCACTCGTTGTTTTAAACTCTGAAAAACCTGCTCTCCTCTGGCTGCGATAAACTGTGAAATTCCTGCTCTCCTATCGCTGTTTTAAACTGTGAAATTCCTGCTCTCCTCTCGCGGTTTTAACCTTTGAAAATCCTGCTCTCCTCTCGCTGTCTTAAACTGGAAAAACATTGCTCTCCTCTCGCTGTTTCAAACTGTGAAAAACTTGCTCTCCTCTCGCTGCTTTTAAGTGTGAAAACCCTGCTCTCCAATCGCTGTTTTAAACTGTGAAAAACCTGCTCGCCTTTCGCTGTTTTAAACTGTGAAAACCCAGCTCTCCTCTCGCTGTTTTAAACTGTGAAAAACCTGCTCTCCTCTCGCTGTTTCAAACTGTGAAAAACCTGTTCTCCTCTCGCTGTTTTAAACTGAAAAACCTGCTCTGCTCTCGCTGTTTTACACTGTGAAACACCTGCTCACCTCTCGCTGTTTTTAACTGTGAAAACCCTGTTCTTCTCTCGCTGTTTTAAAGTGTGAAAACCCTGCTCTCCTATCGCTGTTTTAAACTGTGAAAAACCTGCTCCCTCTCGCTGTTTCAAACTGTGAAAATCCTGCTCTCCTCTCGCTGTTTTAAACTGAAAAACCTGCTCCCCTCTCGCTGTTTTAAACTGTGAAAAACCTGTTCTCCTCTCGCTGTTTTAAACTGTAAAAATCCTGCTCTCCTCTCGCTGTTTCAAACTGTGAAAAACTTGCTCTCCTCTCGTTGTTTCAAACTGTGAAAAACCTGCTCTACTCTCGTTGTTTTAAACTGTGAGAACCCTGCTCCCATCTCGCTGTTTTATACTGTTTAAATCCTTCTCACCACTCATTGTTTGAAACTGTGAAAACCCTGCTCTCCTCTCGCAGTTTCAAACTGTGAAAACCCTGCTCTCCTCTCGCTGTTTTAAACTGTGAAATTCCTGCTCTCCTATCGCTGTTTTAAACTGTGAAAAACCTGCTCTTCTCTCGCTGTTTTAAACTGTGAAAACCCTGCTCTCCCCTCGCTGTTTTAACCTGTGAAAAACCTGCTCACCTCTTGCTGTTTTAAACTATGAAATTCCTGCTCTCCTATCGCTGTTTTAAACTGTGAAAAACCTGCTCTCCTCTCGCTGTTTTAAACTGTGAAATTCCTGCTCTCCTCTCGCTGTTTTAAACTGTGAAAAACCTGCTCCCCTCTCGCTGTTTTAAACTGTGAAAACCCTGTTCTCCTCTCGCTGTTTTAAACTGTGAAAAACCTGCTCTCCTCTCGCTGTTTTTAACTGTGAAAACCCTGTTCTCCTCTCGCTGTTTCAAACTGTGAAAAACCTGCTCTACTCTCGTTGTTTTAAACTGTGAGAACCCTGCTCCCATCTCGCTGTTTTATACTGTTTAAATCCTTCTCACCACTCATTGTTTGAAACTGTGAAAACCCTGCTCTCCTCTCGCAGTTTCAAACTGTGAAAAACTTGCTCTCCTCTCGCAGTTTCAAACTGTGAAAAACTTGCTCTCCTCTCGCTGTTTTAAACTGTGAATAACTCCTCTCCTCTCGCTGTTTTAAACTATGAAATTCCTGCTCTCCTATCGCTGTTTTAAACTGTGAAAAACCTGCTCTTCTCTCGCTGTTTTAAACTGTGAAAACCCTGCTCTCCCCTCGCTGTTTTAACCTGTGAAAAACCTGCTCACCTCTTGCTGTTTTAAACTATGAAATTCCTGCTCTCCTATCGCTGTTTTAAACTGTGAAAAACCTGCTCTCCTCTCGCTGTTTTAAACTGTGAAATTCCTGCTCTCCTCTCGCTGTTTTAAACTGTGAAAACACTGCTCTCCTCTCGCTGTTTTAAACTGTGATAAACCTGCTCTCCTCTCGCTGTTTTAGACTGTGAAATTTCTGCTCTCCTCTCGCTGTTTTAAACTGTGAAAACACTGCTCTCCTATCGGTGTTTTAAACTGTGAAATTCCTGCTCTCCTCTCGCTGTTTTAACCTTTGAAATTCCTGCTCTCCTCTCGCTGTTTTAAACTGTGAAAATCCTGGCTCACCTCTCTTTGTTTTAAACTGTGAAATTCCTGCTCTCCTATCGCTGTTTTAAATTGAGAAATTCCTGCTCTCCTCTCGCTGTTTTAAACTGTGAAATGCCTGCTCTCCACTCGCTGTTTTAAACTGTGAAATGCCTGCTCTCCACTCGCTGTTTTAAACTGTGAAAAACTTGCTCTCCTCTCGCAGTTTCAAACTGTGAAAAAATTGCTCTCCTCTCGCTGTTTTAAACTGTGAATAACTCCTCTCCTCTCGCTGTTTTAAACTATGAAATTCCTGCTCTCCTCTCGCTGTTTCAAACTGTGAAAATCCTGCTCTCCTCTCGCTGTTTTAAACTGAAAAAACTGCTCCCCTCTCACTGTTTTAAACTGTGAAAAACCTGTTCTCCTCTCGCTGTTTTACACTGTGAAAATCCTGCTCTCCTCTCGCTGTTTTAAACTGTGAAAACCCTGCTCTCCTCTCGCTGTTTTACACTGTGAAAATCCTGCTCTCCTCTCGCTGTTTTAAACTGTGAAAAACCTGCTCCCCTCTCGCTGTTTTAAACTGTGAAAAACCTGCTCACCTCACGTTGTTTTAAACTGTGAGAACACTGCTCTCCTCTCGCTATTTTAAACTGTGAAAACCCTGCTCTCCTATCGCTGTTTTAAACTGAGAAAAACCTGCTCGCCTCTCGCTATTTTGAACTGTGAAACACCTGCTCACCTCTCGCTGTTTTTAACTGTGAAAACCCTGTTCTTCTCTCGCTGTTTTAAACTGTGAAAAACCTGCTCTCCTCTCGCTGTTTTAAACTGTGAAAAACCTGCTCACCACTCGTTGTTTTAAACTCTGAAAAACCTGCTCTCCTCTGGCTGCGATAAACTGTGAAATTCCTGCTCTCCTCTCGCTGTTTTCAACTGTGAAAACACTGCTCTCCTATCGCTGTTTTAAACTGTGAAATTCCTGCTCTCCTCTCGCGGTTTTAACCTTTGAAAATCCTGCTCTCCTCTCGCTGTCTTAAACTGGAAAAACATTGCTCTCCTCTCGCTGTTTCAAACTGTGAAAAACTTGCTCTCCTCTCGCTGTTTTTAAGTGTGAAAACCCTGCTCTCCTATCGCTGTTTTAAACTGTGAAAAACCTGCTCGCCTTTCGCTGTTTTAAACTGTGAAAACCCAGCTCTCCTCTCGCTGTTTTAAACTGTGAAAAACCTGCTCTCCTCTCGCTGTTTCAAACTGTGAAAAACCTGTTCTCCTCTCGCTGTTTTAAACTGAAAAACCTGCTCCCCTCTCGCTGTTTTACACTGTGAAAACCCTGCTCTCCTCTCGCTGTTTTAAACTGTGAAACACCTGCTCACCTCTCGCTGTTTTTAACTGTGAAAACCCTGTTCTTCTCTCGCTGTTTTAAACTGTGAAAAACCTGCTCTCCTATCGCTGTTTTAAACTGTGAAAAACCTGCTCTCCTCTCGCTGTTTTAAACTGTGAAATTTCTGCTCTCCTATCGCTGTTTTAAACTGTGAAAACCCTGCTTTCCTCTCGCTGTTTTAAACTGTGAAAAACCTGCTCTCCTCTCGCTGTTTTAAACTGTGAAAAACCTGCTCACCACTCGTTGTTTTAAACTCTGACAAACCTGCTCTCCTCTGGCTGCGATAAACTGTGAAATTCCTGCTCTCCTCTCGCTGTTTTAAACTGTGAAAACACTGCTCTCCTATCGCTGTTTTAAACTGTGAAATTCCTGCTCTCCTCTCGCGGTTTTAACCTTTGAAAATCCTGCTCTCCTCTCGCTGTCTTAAACTGGAAAAACATTGCTCTCCTCTCGCTGTTTCAAACTGTGAAAAACTTGCTCTCCTCTCGCTGCTTTTAAGTGTGAAAACCCTGCTCTCCAATCGCTGTTTTAAACTGTGAAAAACCTGCTCGCCTTTCGCTGTTTTAAACTGTGAAAACCCAGCTCTCCTCTCGCTGTTTTAAACTGTGAAAAACCTGCTCTCCTCTCGCTGTTTCAAACTGTGAAAAACCTGTTCTCCTCTCGCTGTTTTAAACTGAAAAACCTGCTCCCCTCTCGCTGTTTTACACTGTGAAAACCCTGCTCTCCTCTCGCTGTTTTAAACTGAAAAACCTGCTCTGCTCTCGCTGTTTTTCACTGTGAAACACCTGCTCACCTCTCGCTGTTTTTAACTGTGAAAACCCTGTTCTTCTCTCGCTGTTTTAAAGTGTGAAAACCCTGCTCTCCTATCGCTGTTTTAAACTGTGAAAAACCTGCTCCCTCTCGCTGTTTCAAACTGTGAAAATCCTGCTCTCCTCTCGCTGTTTTAAACTGAAAAACCTGCTCCCCTCTCGCTGTTTTAAACTGTGAAAAACCTGTTCTCCTCTCGCTGTTTTAAACTGTAAAAATCCTGCTCTCCTCTCGCTGTTTCAAACTGTGAAAAACTTGCTCTCCTCTCGTTGTTTTAAACAGTGAAATTCCTGCTTTCCTCTCACTTTTTTAAACTGTGAAAACGCTGCTCTCCACTCGCAGTTTTAAACTGTGAAAAACCTGCTTTCCCCTCGATCTTTAAAACTGTGAAAACCCTGCTCACCTCTTGCTTTTTTAAATGGAAAAACCTGCTCTCCTCTCTCTGTTTTAAACTGTGAAAACCCTGTTCTCCTCTCGCTGTTTCAAACTGTGAAAAACCTGCTCTACTCTCGTTGTTTTAAACTGTGAGAACCCTGCTCCCATCTCGCTGTTTTATACTGTTTAAATCCTTCTCACCACTCATTGTTTGAAACTGTGAAAACCCTGCTCTCCTCTCGCAGTTTCAAACTGTGAAAAACTTGCTCTCCTCTCGCAGTTTCAAACTGTGAAAAACTTGCTCTCCTCTCGCTGTTTTAAACTGTGAATAACTCCTCTCCTCTCGCTGTTTTAAACTATGAAATTCCTGCTCTCCTATCGCTGTTTTAAACTGTGAAAAACCTGCTCTTCTCTCGCTGTTTTAAACTGTGAAAACCCTGCTCTCCCCTCGCTGTTTTAACCTGTGAAAAACCTGCTCACCTCTTGCTGTTTTAAACTATGAAATTCCTGCTCTCCTATCGCTGTTTTAAACTGTGAAAAACCTGCTCTCCTCTCGCTGTTTTAAACTGTGAAATTCCTGCTCTCCTCTCGCTGTTTTAAACTGTGAAAACACTGCTCTCCTCTCGCTGTTTTAAACTGTGATAAACCTGCTCTCCTCTCGCTGTTTTAGACTGTGAAATTTCTGCTCTCCTCTCGCTGTTTTAAACTGTGAAAACACTGCTCTCCTATCGGTGTTTTAAACTGTGAAATTCCTGCTCTCCTCTCGCTGTTTTAACCTTTGAAATTCCTGCTCTCCTCTCGCTGTTTTAAACTGTGAAAATCCTGGCTCACCTCTCTTTGTTTTAAACTGTGAAATTCCTGCTCTCCTATCGCTGTTTTAAATTGTGAAATTCCTGCTCTCCTAACGCTGTTTTAAACTGTGAAATGCCTGCTCTCCACTCGCTGTTTTAAACTGTGAAATGCCTGCTCTCCACTCGGTGTTTTAAACTGTGAAAATCCTGGCTCACCTTCATTGTTTAAAACTGACAACCCGGCTCACCTCTCGTTGTTTAAAACTGTGAAAACCCCGCCTGCGTCTCGCAGTTTTTAAGTGTGAAAATCCTGCTCTCCACCCTTTGTTTTAATCTGTGAATCCCCAGCTCTCCTCTCGCTATTTTAAACTGTGAAAACCCTTCTCTCCTATCGCTGTTTTGAACTGTGAAAAACTTGCTCGCCTCTCGCTGTTTTGAACTGTGAAAACCCTGCTCTCCTCTCGCTGATTTAAACTGTGAAAATCCTGCTTTCCTCTCGCTGTTTTAAACTGAAAAACCTGCTCTCCTCTCGCTGTTTTAAACTGTGAAACACCTGCTCTCCTATCGCTGTTTTAAACTGTGAAAACCCTGTTCTTCTCTCGCTGTTTAAAACTGTGGAAACCCTGCTCTCCTCTCGCTGTTTTAAACTGTGAAAACCCTGCTCTCCTCTCGCTGTTTTAAACTGTGAAAAACCTGCTCACCACTCGTTGTTTTAAACTCTGAAAAACCTGCTCTCCTCTGGCTGTGTTAAACTGTGAAATTCCTGCTCTCCTCTAGCTGTTTTAAACTGTGAGAACACTGCTCTCCTATCGCTGTTTTAAACTGTGAAATTCCTGCTCTCCTCTCGCTGTTTTAACCTTTGAAAATCCTGCTCTCCTCTCGCTGTTTCAAACTGTGAAAAACTTGCTCTCCTCTCGCTGTTTTAAAGTGTGAAAACCCTGCTATCCTATCGCTGTTTTAAACTGTGAAAAACCTGCTAGTCTCTCGCTGTTTTAACCTGTGAAAACCCTGCTCTCCTCTCGCTGTTTTAAACTGTGAAAAACCTGCTCTCCTCTTGCTGTTTCAAACTGTGAAAATCCAGCTCTCCTCTCGCTGTTTTAAACTGAAAAAACTGCTCCCCTCTCACTGTTTTAAACTGTGAAAAACCTGTTCTCCTCTCGCTGTTTTACACTGTGAAAATCCCGCTCTCCTCTCGCTGTTTTAAACTGTGAAAACCCTGCTCTCCTCTCGCTGTTTCAAACTGTGAAAAACTTGCTCTCCTCTCGTTGTTTTAAACAGTGAAATTCCTGCTGTCCTCTCGCTTTTTTAAACTGTGAAAACGCTGCTCCCCTTTTCGCAGTTTTAAACTGTGAAAAACCTGCTTTCCCCTCGATGTTTAAAACTGTGAAAACCCTGCTCACCTCTTGCTTTTTTAAATGGAAAAACCTGCTCTCCTCTCTCTGTTTTAAACTGTGAAAACCCTGTTCTCCTCTCGCTGTTTTAAACTGTGAAAAACCTGCTCTCCTCTCGCTGTTTTTAACTGTGAAAACCCTGTTCTCCTCTCGCTGTTTCAAACTGTGAAAAACCTGCTCTACTCTCGTTGTTTTAAACTGTGAGAACCCTGCTCCCATCTCGCTGTTTTATACTGTTTAAATCCTTCTCACCACTCATTGTTTGAAACTGTGAAAACCCTGCTCTCCTCTCGCAGTTTCAAACTGTGAAAAACTTGCTCTCCTCTCGCAGTTTCAAACTGTGAAAAACTTGCTCTCCTCTCGCTGTTTTAAACTGTGAATAACTCCTCTCCTCTCGCTGTTTTAAACTATGAAATTCCTGCTCTCCTATCGCTGTTTTAAACTGTGAAAAACCTGCTCTTCTCTCGCTGTTTTAAACTGTGAAAACACTGCTCTCCCCTCGCTGTTTTAACCTGTGAAAAACCTGCTCACCTCTTGCTGTTTTAAACTATGAAATTCCTGCTCTCCTATCGCTGTTTTAAACTGTGAAAAACCTGCTCTCCTCTCGCTGTTTTAAACTGTGAAATTCCTGCTCTCCTCTCGCTGTTTTAAACTGTGAAAACACTGCTCTCCTCTCGCTGTTTTAAACTGTGAAAAACCTGCTCTCCTCTCGCTGTTTTAGACTGTGAAATTTCTGCTCTCCTCTCGCTGTTTTAAACTGTGAAAGCACTGCTCTCCTATCGGTGTTTTAAACTGTGAAATTCCTGCTCTCCTCTCGCTGTTTTAACCTTTGAAATTCCTGCTCTCCTCTCGCTGTTTTAAACTGTGAAAATCCTGGCTCACCTCTCTTTGTTTTAAACTGTGAAATTCCTGCTCTCCTATCGCTGTTTTAAATTGTGAAATTCCTGCTCTCCTCTCGCTGTTTTAAACTGTGAAATGCCTGCTCTCCACTCGCTGTTTTAAACTGTGAAATGCCTGCTCTCCACTCGCTGTTTTAAACTGTGAAAAACTTGCTCTCCTCTCGCAGTTTCAAACTGTGAAAAACTTGCTCTCCTCTCGCTGTTTTAAACTGTGAATAACTCCTCTCCTCTCGCTGTTTTAAACTATGAAATTCCTGCTCTCCTCTCGCTGTTTCAAACTGTGAAAATCCTGCTCTCCTCTCGCTGTTTTAAACTGAAAAAACTGCTCCCCTCTCACTGTTTTAAACTGTGAAAAACCTGTTCTCCTCTCGCTGTTTTACACTGTGAAAATCCTGCTCTCCTCTCGCTGTTTTAAACTGTGAAAACCCTGCTCTCCTCTCGCTGTTTTAAACTGTAAAAATCCTGCTCTCATCTCGCTGTTTCAAACTGTGAAAAACTTGCTCTCCTCTCGTTGTTTTAAACAGTGAAATTCCTGCTGTCCTCTCGCTTTTTTAAACTGTGAAAACGCTGCTCCCCACTCGCAGTTTTAAACTGTGAAAAACCTGCTTTCCCCTCGATGTTTAAAACTGTGAAAACCCTGCTCACCTCTTGCTTTTTTAAATGGAAAAACCTGCTCTCCTCTCGCTGTTTTAAACTGTGAAAACCCTGTTCTCCTCTCGCGGTTTTAAACTGTGAAAAACCTGCTCTCCTCTCGCTGTTTTTAACTGTGAAAACCCTGTTCTCCTCTCGCTGTTTTAAACTGTGAAAAACCTGCTCTACTCTCGTTGTTTTAAACTGTGAGAAACCTGCTCCCATCTCGCTGTTTTATACTGTTTAAATCCTTCTCACCACTCATTGTTTGAAACTGTGAAAACCCTGCTCTCCTCTCGCAGTTTTAAACTGTGAAAAACTTGCTCTCCTCTCGCAGTTTCAAACTGTGAAAAACTTGCTCTCCTCTCGCTGTTTTAAACTGTGAATAACTCCTCTCCTCTCGCTGTTTTAAACTATGAAATCCCTGCTCTCCTCTCGCTGTTTTAAACTGTGAAAAACCTGCTCTTCTCTCGCTGTTTTAAACTGTGAAAAACTCTGCTTTCCTCTCGCTGTTTTAAACTGTGAAATTTCTGCTCTCCTCTCGCTGATTTAAACTGTGAAAAACCTGCTCTCCTCTCGCTGTTTCAAACTGTGAAAAACCTGTTCTCCTCTCGCTGTTTTAAACAGAAAAACCTGCTCCCCTCTCGCTGTTTTACTCTGTGAAAACCCTGCTATCCTCTCGCTGTTTTAAACTGAAAAACCTGCTCTGCTCTCGCTGTTTTTCACTGTGAAAACCCTGCTCTCCTCTCGCTGTTTTAAACTGTGAAACACCTGCTCACCTCTCGCTGTTTTTAACTGTGAAAACCCTGTTCTTCTCTCGCTGTTTTAAAGTGTGAAAACCCTGCTCTCCTATCGCTGTTTTAAACTGTGAAAAACCTGCTCGCCTCTCGCTGTTTCAAACTGTGAAAATCCTGCTCTCCTCTCGCTGTTTTAAACTGAAAAACCTGCTCCCCTCTCGCTGTTTTAAACTGTGAAAAACCTGTTCTCCTCTCGCTGTTTTAAACTGTAAAAATCCTGCTCTCCTCTCGCTGTTTCAAACTGTGAAAAACTTGCTCTCCTCTCGTTGTTTTAAACAGTGAAATTCCTGCTGTCCTCTCACTTTTTTAAACTGTGAAAACGCTGCTCTCCACTCGCAGTTTTAAACTGTGAAAAACCTGCTTTCCCCTCGATGTTTAAAACTGTGTAAACCCTGATCACCTCTTGCTTTTTTAAATGGAAAAACCTGCTCTCCTCTCGCTGTTTTAAACTGTGAAAACCCTGTTCTCCTCTCGCTGTTTTAAACTGTGAAAAACCTGCTCTCCTCTCGCTGTTTTAAACTATGAAATCCCTGCTCTCCTCTCGCTGTTTTAAACTGTGAAAAACCTGCTCTTCTCTCGCTGTTTTAAACTGTGAAAAACTCTGCTTTCCTCTCGCTGTTTTAAACTGTGAAATTTCTGCTCTCCTCTCGCTGATTTAAACTGTGAAAAACCTGCTCTCCTCTCGCTGTTTCAAACTGTGAAAAACCTGTTCTCCTCTCGCTGTTTTAAACAGAAAAACCTGCTCCCCTCTCGCTGTTTTACTCTGTGAAAACCCTGCTATCCTCTCGCTGTTTTAAACTGAAAAACCTGCTCTGCTCTCGCTGTTTTTCACTGTGAAAACCCTGCTCTCCTCTCGCTGTTTTAAACTGTGAAACACCTGCTCACCTCTCGCTGTTTTTTACTGTGAAAACCCTGTTCTTCTCTCGCTGTTTTAAAGTGTGAAAACCCTGCTCTCCTATCGCTGTTTTAAACTGTGAAAAACCTGCTCGCCTCTCGCTGTTTCAAACTGTGAAAATCCTGCTCTCCTCTCGCTGTTTTAAACTGAAAAACCTGCTCCCCTCTCGCTGTTTTAAACTGTGAAAAACCTGTTCTCCTCTCGCTGTTTTAAACTGTAAAAATCCTGCTCTCCTCTCGCTGTTTCAAACTGTGAAAAACTTGCTCTCCTCTCGTTGTTTTAAACAGTGAAATTCCTGCTGTCCTCTCACTTTTTTAAACTGTGAAAACGCTGCTCTCCACTCGCAGTTTTAAACTGTGAAAAACCTGCTTTCCCCTCGATGTTTAAAACTGTGTAAACCCTGATCACCTCTTGCTTTTTTAAATGGAAAAACCTGCTCTCCTCTCGCTGTTTTAAACTGTGAAAACCCTGTTCTCCTCTCGCTGTTTTAAACTGTGAAAAACCTGCTCTCCTCTCGCTGTTTTTAACTGTGAAAACCCTGTTCTCCTCTCGCTGTTTCAAACTGTGAAAAACCTGCTCTACTCTCGTTGTTTTAAACTGTGAGAACCCTGCTCCCATCTCGCTGTTTTATACTGTTTAAATCCTTCTCACCACTCATTGTTTGAAACTGTGAAAACCCTGCTGTCCTCTCGCAGTTTCAAACTGTGAAAAACTTGCTCTCCTCTCGCTGTTTTAAACTGTGAATAACTCCTCTCCTCTCGCTGTTTTAAACTATGAAATTCCTGCTCTCCTATCGCTGTTTTAAACTGTGAAAAACCTGCTCTTCTCTTGCTGTTTTAAACTGTGAAAACCCTGCTCTCCCCTCGCTGTTTTTACCTGTGAAAAACCTGCTCACCTCTTGCTGTTTTAAACTATGAAATTCCTGCTCTCCTATCGCTGTTTTAAACTGTGAAAAACCTGCTCTCCTCTCGCTGTTTTAAACTGTGAAATTCCTGCTCTCCTCTCGCTGTTTTAAACTGTGAAAACACTGCTCTCCTCTCGCTGTTTTAAACTGTGAAAAACCTGCTCTCCTCTCGCTGTTTTAGACTGTGAAATTTCTGCTCTCCTCTCGCTGTTTTAAACTGTGAAAACACTGCTCTCCTATCGGTGTTTTAAACTGTGAAATTCCTGCTCTCCTCTCGCTGTTTTAACCTTTGAAATTCCTGCTCTCCTCTCGCTGTTTTAAACTGTGAAAATCCTGGCTCACCTCTCTTTGTTTTAAACTGTGAAATTCCTGCTCTCCTATCGCTATTTTAAATTGTGAAATTCCTGCTCTCCTAACGCTGTTTTAAACTGTGAAATGCCTGCTTTCCACTCGCTGTTTTAAACTGTGAAATGCCTGCTCTCCACTCGCTGTTTTAAACTGTGAAAATCCTGGCTCACCTTCATTGTTTAAAACTGACAACCCGGCTCACCTCTCGTTGTTTAAAACTGTGAAAACCCCGCCTGCGTCTCGCAGTTTTTAAGTGTGAAAATCCTGCTCTCCACCCTTTGTTTTAATCTGTGAATCCCCAGCTCTCCTCTCGCTATTTTAAACTGTGAAAACCCTTCTCTCCTATCGCTGTTTTGAACTGTGAAAAACTTGCTCGCCTCTCGCTGTTTTGAACTGTGAAAACCCTGCTCTCCTCTCGCTGATTTAAACTGTGAAAATCCTGCTTTCCTCTCGCTGTTTTAAACTGAAAAACCTGCTCTCCTCTCGCTGTTTTAAAATGTGAAACACCTGCTCTCCTATCGCTGTTTTAAACTGTGAAAACCCTGTTCTTCTCTCGCTGTTTAAAACTGTGGAAACCCTGCTCTCCTCTCGCTGTTTTAAACTGTGAAAACCCTGCTCTCCTCTCGCTGTTTTAAACTGTGAAAAACCTGCTCACCACTCGTTGTTTTAAGCTCTGAAAAACCTGCTCTCCTCTGGCTGTGTTAAACTGTGAAATTCCTGCTCTCCTCTAGCTGTTTTAAACTGTGAGAACACTGCTCTCCTATCGCTGTTTTAAACTGTGAAATTCCTGCTCTCCTCTCGCTGTTTTAACCTTTGAAAATCCTGCTCTCCTCTTGCTGTTTTAAACTGGAAAAACCCTGCTCTCCTCTCGCTGTTTCAAACTGTGAAAAACTTGCTCTCCTCTCGCTGTTTTAAAGTGTGAAAACCCTGCTATCCTAACGCTGTTTTAAACTGTGAAAAACCTGCTAGTCTCTCGCTGTTTTAACCTGTGAAAACCCTGCTCTCCTCTCGCTGTTTTAAACTGTGAAAAACCTGCTCTCCTTTTGCTGTTTCAAACTGTGAAAATCCAGCTCTCCTCTCGCTGTTTTAAACTGAAAAACCTGCTCCCCTCTCACTGTTTTAAACTGTGAAAAACCTGTTCTCCTCTCGCTGTTTTACACTGTGAAAATCCTGCTCTCCTCTCGCTGTTTTAAACTGTGAAAACCCTGCTCTCCTCTCGCTGTTTTAAACTATAAAAATCCTGCTCTCCTCTCGCTGTTTCAAACTGTGAAAAACTTGCTCTCCTCTCATTGTTTTAAACAGTGAAATTCCTGCTGTCCTCTCGCTTTTTTAAACTGTGAAAACGCTGCTCCCCACTCGCAGTTTTAAACTGTGAAAAACCTGCTTTCCCCTCGATGTTTAAAACTGTGAAAACCCTGCTCACCTCTTGCTTTTTCAAATGGAAAAACCTGCTCCCCTCTCGCTGTTTTAAACTGTGAAAACGCTGCTTTCCTCTCGCTGTTTTAAACTGTGAAAAACCTGCTCTCCTCTCGCTGTTTTTAACTGTGAAAACCCTGTTCTCCTCTCGCTTTTTTAAACTGTGAAAAACCTGCTCTACTCTTGTTGTTTTAAACTGTGAGAAACCTGCTCCCATCTCGCTGTTTTATACTGTTTAAATCCTTCTCACCACTCATTGTTTGAAACTGTGAAAACCCTGCTCTCCTCTCGCAGTTTCAAACTGTGAAAAACTTGCTCTCCTCTCGCAGTTTCAAACTGTGAAAAACTTGCTCTCCTCTCGTTGTTTTAAACTGTGAATAACTCCTCTCCTCTCGCTGTTTTAAACTATGAAATTCCTGCTCTCCTCTCGCTGTTTTAAACTGTGAAAATCCTGCTCTCCTCTCGCTGTTTTAAACTGAAAAACCTGCTCCCCTCTCACTGTTTTAAACTGTGAAAAACCTGTTCTCCTCTCGCTGTTTTACACTGTGAAAATCCTGCTCTCCTCTCGCTGTTTTAAACTGTGAAAACCCTGCTCTCCTCTCGCTGTTTTAAACTGTAAAAATCCTGCTCTCCTCTCGCTGTTTCAAACTGTGAAAAACTTGCTCTCCTCTCGTTGTTTTAAACAGTGAAATTCCTGCTGTCCTCTCGCTTTTTTAAACTGTGAAAACGCTGCTCCCCATTCGCAGTTTTAAACTGTGAAAAACCTGCTTTCCCCTCGATGTTTAAAACTGTGAAAACCCTGCTCACCTCTTGCTTTTTTAAATGGAAAAACCTGCTCTCCTCTCGCTGTTTTAAACTGTGAAAACCCTGTTCTCCTCTCGCTGTTTTAAACTGTGAAAAACCTGCTCTCCTCTCGCTGTTTTTAACTGTGAAAACCCTGTTCTCCTCTCGCTGTTTTAAACTGTGAAAAACCTGCTCTACTCTCGTTGTTTTAAACTGTGAATAACTCCTCTCCTCTCGATGTTTTAAACTATGAAATTCCTGCTCTCCTCTCGCTGTTTTAAACTGTGAAATTTCTGCTCTCCTCTCGCTGTTTTAAACGGTGAAAAACCTCCTCTCCTCTCGCTGTTTTAAACTGTGAAATTCCTGCTCTCCTCTCGCTGTTTTAAACTGTGAAATTCCTGCTCTCCTCTTGCTGTTTTAAACTGTGAAAACACTGCTCTCCTCTCGCTGTTTTAAACTGTGAACAACCAGCTCTCCTCTCGCTGTTTTAGACTGTGAAATTTCTGCTCTCCTCTCGCTGTTTTAACCTGTGAAAACACTGCTCTCCTAACGGTGTTTTAAACTGTGAAATTCCTGCTCTCCTCTCGCTGTTTTAACCTTTGAAATTCCTGCTCTCCTCTCGCTGTTTTAAACTGTGAAAATCCTGGCTCACCTCTCTTTGTTTTAAACTGTGAAATTCCTGCTCTCCTATTGCTGTTTTAAATTGTGAAATTCCTGCTCTCCTCTCGCTGTTTTAAACTGTGAAATGCCTGCTCTCCACTCGCTGTTTTAAACTGTGAAATGCCTGCTCTCCACTCGCTGTTTTAAACTGTGAAATTCCTGCTCTCCTCTTGCTGTTTTAGCCTTTGAAATTCCTGCTCTCCTCTCGCTGTTTTAAACTGTGAAAATCCTGGCTCACCTCTCTTTGTTTTAAACTGTGAAATTCCTGCTCTCCTATCACTGTTTTAAATTGTGAAATTCCTGCTCTCCTGTCGATGTTTTAAACTGTGAAATTCCTTCTCTTCTCTCGCTGTTTTAACCTTTGAAATTCCTGCTCTGCTCTCGCTGTTTTAAACTGTGAAAATCCTGGCTCACCTCTCGTTGTTTAAAACTGTGAGAACCCTGCTCCCATCTCGCTGTTTTAAACTGTTTAAATCCTTCACACCACTCATTGTTTTAAACTGTGAAATTCCTGCTCTCCACTCGCTGTTTTAAACTGTGAAATTCCTGCTCTCCTATCGCTGTTTTAAACTGTGAAACTGCTGCTCTCCTATCGCTGTTTTAAACTGTGAAAATCCTGCTTTCCTCTCGTGGTTTCAAACTGAAAAACCTGCTCTCCTCTCGCTGTTTTACACTGTGAAAAACCTGCTCACCTCTCGCTGTTTTTAACTGTGAAAACCCTGCTCTCCTCTCGTTGTTTTAAACTGTAAAAATCCTGCTCTCCTCTCGCTTTTTTAAATTGTAAAAATCCTCCTCACCTTTCGCTGTTTTAAACTGTGAAAATCCAGCTCACTTCTCGCTGTTTTAAACTGTGAAAAACCTGCTCTCCTCTCGCTGTTTTAAACTGTGAAAAACCTGCTCCCCTCTGGCTGTTTTAAACTGAGAAAGTCCTGCTCACCTCTCGCTGCTTTAAACTGTGAAAATCCTGCGCACTTCACGCTGTTTTAAACGGTGAAAATCACAGCTCTACTCTCGCTGTTTTAAACTGTGAAATTCCTGCTCTCCTCTCGCTGTTTTAAACAGTGAAAATCCTGCTCACCTCTCACTGCTTTAAACTGTGAAAATCCTGCTCACTTCACGCTGTTTCAAACAGTGAAATTCCTGCTCTCCTTTCGCTGTTTTAAACAGTAAAAATCCAGTGCTCCTCTGGCTGTTTCCAAACTGTGAAAATCCCGGCTCCCCTCTCGCTGATTAAAACTGTGAAAATCCTGCTCTCCTCTCGGTGTTTTAAACTGTGAAAATACTGCTCTCTGCTCGCTGTTTTAAACTGTGAAAATCCTGCTCTCCTCTCGCTGTTTTAAACTGTGAAATTCAGGGTCAGCTCTCACTGTTTTAAACTGTGAAAATCCCAGCTAACCTCTCACTGTTTTAAAATGTGAAAATCCCAGCTCTACTCTCGCTGTTTTAAACTGTGAAAATCGTGCTCTCCTCTGGCTCTTTTAAAATGTGAAAATCCCTGCTCACCTCTCACTGTTTTTAACTGCGAAAATCCTGCTTCCCTCTCGCTGTTTTAAACTGTGAAAATCCAGATGTCTCTTGCGGTTTTAAACAGTGAAAATCCTGCACACCTCTCGCTGTTTTATATTGTGAAAATCGTGCTCTTCTCTCGCTGTTTTAACCTATGAAAATACTGCTGTCCTCTCGCTGTTTTAAAATGCAAAAATCCTGGCCAACATTCCCTGTTTTCAACTGTGAAAATCGCAGCACTCCTCTCGGTGTTTGAAACGGTAAAAATCACAGCTCTCCTCTCGCTGTTTTAAACTGTGAAAAACCAGCTCTCCTCTCGTTGTTTTACACTGTGAAAAACCAGCTCTCCTCTCGCTGTTTTACACTGTGAAAAACCAGCTCTCCTCTCGCTGTTTTAAACTGTGAAAATCGTGCTCACCTCGCATTGTTTTAAACTGCGAAAATCCCAGCTCTCCTCTCGCTGTTTTAAAGGGTGAAAATCCGGCTTTCGTCTGGCTGTTTTATGCTGTGAAAATCCTGCTCTCCTCTCGCTGTTTTAAACTGTGAAAATCCTGGCTCACCTCTCGTTGTTTAAAACTGTGAGAACCCTGCTCCCATCTCGCTGTTTTAAACTGTTTAAATCCTTCTCACCACTCATTGTTTTAAACTGTGAAATTCCTGCTCTCCACTCGCTGTTTTAAACTGTGAAATTCCTGCTCTCCTATCGCTGTTTTAAACTGTGAAACTGCTGCTCTCCTCTCGCTGTTTTAAACTGTGAAAATCCTGCTTTCCTCTCGCTGTTTCAAACTGAAAAACCTGCTCTCCTCTCGCTGTTTTACACTGTGAAAACCATGCTCTCCTCTCGCTGTTTTAAACTGTGAAAAACCTGCTCACCTCTCGCTGTTTTTAACTGTGAAAACCCTGTTCTTCTCTCGGTGTTTCAAACTGTGAAAATCCTGCTCTCCTCTCGTTGTTTTAAACTGTAAAAATCCTGCTCTCCTCTCGCTTTTTTAAATTTTAAAAATCCTGCTCACCTTTCGCTGTTTTAAACTGTGAAAATCCTGCTCACTTCTCGCTGTTTTAAACTGTGAAAAACCTGCACACCTCTGGCTGTTTTAAACTGAGAAAATCCTGCTCACCTCTCACTGCTTTAAACTGTGAAAATCCTGCTCACTTCACGCTGTTTTAAACGGTGAAAATCACAGCTCTACTCTCGCTGTTTTAAACTGTGAAATTCCTGCTTTCTCTCGCTGTTTTAAAAAGTGAAAATCCTGCTCACCTCTCACTGCTTTAAACTGTGAAAATCCTGCTCACTTCACGCTGTTTCAAACAGTGAAATTCCTGCTCTCCTTTCGCTGTTTTAAACAGTAAAAATCCAGTGCTCCTCTGGCTGTTTCCAAACTGTGAAAATCCCGGCTCCCCTCTCGCTGATTAAAACTGTGAAAATCCTGCTCTCCTCTCGGTGTTTTAAACTGTGAAAATTCTGCTCTCTGCTCGCTGTTTTAAACTGTGAAAATCCTGCTCTCCTCTCGCTGTTTTAAACTGTGAAATTCAGGGACAGCTCTCACTGTTTTAAACTGTGAAAATCCCAGCTAACCTCTCGCTGTTTTAAACTGTGAAAATCCCAGCTCTACTCTCGCTGTTTTAAACTGTGAAAATCCTGCTCTCCTCTGGCTCTTTTAAAATGTGAAAATCCCTGCTCACCTCTCACAGTTTTTAACTGCGAAAATCCTGCTTCCCTCTCGATGTTTTAAACTGTGAAAATCCAGATGTCTCTCGCGGTTTTAAACAGTGAAAATCCTGCACACCTCTCGCTGTTTTATATTGTGAAAATCGTGCTCTTCTCTCGCTGTTTTAACCTATGAAAATACTGCTGTCCTCTCGCTGTTTTAAAATGCAAAAATCCTGGCCAACATTCCCTGTTTTCAACTGTGAAAATCGCAGCACTCCTCTCGGTGTTTGAAACGGTAAAAATCACAGCTCTCCTCTCGCTGTTTTAAACTGTGAAAAACCAGCTCTCCTCTCGTTGTTTTACACTGTGAAAAACCAGCTCTCCTCTCGCTGTTTTACACTGTGAAAATCGTGCTCACCTCGCATTGTTTTAAACTGCGAAAATCCCAGCTCTACTCTCGCTGTTTTAAACTGTGAAATTCCTGCTCCCCACTCGCTGTTTTAATCCGTGAATATCCTTCTCTCCTCTCGCTGAATTAAACTGTGAAAATCCTGGCTCTCCACTGGCTGTTTTAAATTGCATAATACCTGCTCTCCTCTCGCTGTTTTATACTGTGAAAATCCTGCTGTCCTCTCGCTGTTTTAAAATGCAAAAATCCTGGCCAACATTCCCTGTTTTCAACTGTGAAAACCGCAGCACTCCTCTCGGTGTTTGAAACGGTAAAAATCACAGCTCTCCTCTCGTTGTTTTACACTGTGAAAAACCAGCTTTCCTCTCGTTGTTTTACACTGTGAAAAACCAGCTCTCCTCTCGTTGTTTTACACTGTGAAAAACCAGCTCTCCTCTCGCTGTTTTAAACTGTGAAAATCGTGCTCACCTCTCGCTGTTTTAAACTGTGAAAATCGTGCTCACCTCGCATTGTTTTAAACTGCGAAAATCCCAGCTCTGCTCTCGCTGTTTTAAACTGTGAAATTCCTGCTCCCCACTCGCTGTTTTAATCCGTGAATATCCTTCTCTCCTCTCGCTGAATTAAACTGTGAAAATCCTGGCTCTCCTCTGGCTGTTTTAAACTGCAAAATACCTGCTCTCCTCTGGCTGTTGTAAACTGTGAAAATCCTGCTCTCCTCTCGCTGTTTGAAACAGTGAAAAGCCTGCTTTCTTCTCGCTGTTTTGAACTGTGAAAATCCCAGCTCTACTCTCGCAGTTTTAAACAGTGAAAATCCTGCTCACTTCTCACAGTTTTAAAGTGTGAAAATCCCAGCTCTGCTCTCGCTGTTTTAAACAGTGTAAATCCAGCGCACCTCTGGCTGCTTCGATACTGTGAAAATCCCAGCTCAGCTCTCACTGTTTTAAACTGTGAAATTCCTGCTCTCCTCTCGCTGTTTTAAACAGTGAAAATCCTGCGCTCCTCTGGCTGTTTCAAAACTGCGAAAATCCTGGCTCTCCTGTCACTGTTTAAAACTGTAAAAATCCTGCTCTCCTCTCGCTGATTAAAACTGTGAAAATCCTGCTCACATCTTGGTGTTTTAAACAGTGAAAATCCTGCTTTCCTCTCGCTGTTTTAAACTGTGAAAATCCTGCTCTCCTCTCCCTGTTTTAAACTGTGAAAATCCTGCTCTCCTCTCGCTGTTTTAAACTGTGAAATTCAGGGTCAACTCTCACTGTTTTAACCTGCGAAAATCCTGCTTCCCTCTCGCTGTTTTAAACTGTGAAAATCCAGATGTCTCTCACAGTTTTAAACTGTGAAAATCCTGCTCTCCTCTCGCTGTTTTAAACTGTGAAAATCCTGCTCAACTTTCGCTGTTTTAAACTGTGAAATTCAGGGTCACCTCTCACTGTTTTAATCTGTGAAAATCCTGCTCTCCTCTGGCTCTTTTAAAATGTGAAAATCCCAGCTCTCCTCTCGCTGTTTTAAACTGTGAATATCTGGCTCTCCTCTCGCTGTTTTAAACTGTGAAAATCCCAGCACACCTCTCGCTGTTTTAAACTGTGAATATCTGGCTCTCCTCTCGCTGTTTTAAACTGTGAAAATCCAGCTCAACTCTCGCTGTTTTAAACTGGGAAAATCCTGCTCTCCTCTCGCTGTTTTAAACTGTGAAAATCCCGGCTCTCCTCTCGCTGTTTTAAACTGTGAAAATCCTGCTTCCCTCTCGCTGTTTTAAACTGTAAAAATCCAGATGTCTCTCGCGGTTTTAAACTGTGAAAATACTGTACACCTCTCGCTGTTTTATATTGTGAAAATCTGGCTCTCCTCTCGCAGATTTAACCTGTGAAAATTCTGGCCTCCTCTCGCTGTTTTAAAATGCGAAAATCCTGGCCAACATCTCCCTGTTTTCAACTGTGAAAATGCTGCACACCTCTCGCTGTTTTATATTGTGTAAATCCTGCTCTTCTCTCACTGTTTTAACCTGTGAAAATCCTGCTTGCCTCTCGCTGTTTTAAAATGCGAAAATCCTGGCCAACATCTCCCTGTTTTCAACTGTGAAAATCACAGCACTCCTCTTGGTTTTTGAAACGGTAAAAATCAAAGCTCTCCTCTCGTTGTTTTAAACTGTGAATATCCTGCTCACCTCGCATTGTTTTAAAGTGTGAAAATCCCAGCTCTACTCTCACTGTTTCAAACTGTGAAAATTCTGCTCTCCTCTCGCTGTTTTAAACTGTGAAAATCCTGCTCTCCTCTTGCTTTTTTAAATTGTAAAAATCCTGCTCACCTTTCGCTGTTTTAAACTGTGAAAATCCTGCTCACTTCTCGCTGTTTTAAACTGTGAAAAACCTGCACACCTCTGGCTGTTTTAAATTGAGAAAATCCCAGCTCACCTCTCACTGCTTTAAACTGTGAAAATCCTGCTCACTTCACGCTGTTTTAAACGGTGAAAATCACAGCTCTACTCTCGCTGTTTTAAACTGTGAAATTCCTGCTCTCCTCTCGCTGTTTTAAACAGTGAAAATCCTGCTCTCCTCTGGCTGTTTCAAAACTGTGAAAATCCCGGCTCCCCTCTCGCTGATTAAAACTGTGAAAATCCTGCTCTCCTCTCGGTGTTTTAAACAGTGAAAATCCTGCTCTCCGCTCGCTGTTTTAAACTGTGAAAATCCTGCTCTCCTCTGGCTCTTTTAAAATGTGAAAATCCCGGCTCTCCTCTCACTGTTTTAAACTGCGAAAATCCTGCTTCCCTCTCGCTGTTTTAAACTGTGAAAATCCAGATGTCTCTCGCGGTTTTAAACAGTGAAAATACTGCACACCTCTCGCTGTTTTATATTGTGAAAATCGTGCTCTTCTCTCGCTGTTTTAACCTATGAAAATACTGCTGTCCTCTCGCTGTTATAAAATGCAAAAATCCTGGCCAACATTCCCTGTTTTCAACTGTGAAAATCGCAGCATTCCTCTCGGTGTTTGAAACGGTAAAAATCACAGATCTCCTCGTTGTTTTAAACTGTGAAAAACCAGCTCTCCTCTCGTTGTTTTACACTGTGAAAAACCAGCTCTCCTCTCGCTGTTTTAAACTGTGAAAATCGTGCTCACCTCGCATTGTTTTAAACTGCGAAAATCCCAGCTCTACTCTCGCTGTTTTAAACTGTGAAATTCCTGCTCCCCACTCGTTGTTTTAATCCGTGAATATCCTTCTCTCCTCTCGCTGAATTAAACTGTGAAAATCCTGGCTCTCCACTGGCTGTTTCAAAACTGCGAAAATCCCGGCTCTCCTGTCACTGTTTAAAACTGTAAAAATCCTGCTCTCCTCTCACTGATTAAAACTGTGAAAATCCTGCTCACCTCTTGGTGTTTTAAACTGTGAAAATCCTGCTTTCCTCTCGCTGTTTTAAACTGTGAAAATCCTGCTCTCCTCTCGTTGTTTTACACTGTGAAAATCCCAGCTCACCTCTCGCTGTTTTCAACAGTGAATAACCTGCTCACTTCTCACAGTTTTAAAGTGTGAAAATCCTGCTCACCTCTCGCTGTTTTAAACTGTGAAATTCAGGGTCAACTCTCGCTGTTTTAAACTGTGAAAATCCTGCTCTCCTCTGGCTCTTTTAAAATGTGAAAATCCCAGCTCTCCTCTCGCTGTTTTAAACTGTGAATATCTGGCTCTCCTCTCGCTGTTTTAAACTGTGAAAATCCCAGCACACCTCTCGCTGTTTTAAACTGTGAATATCTGGCTCTCCTCTCGCTGTTTTAAACTGTGAAAATCCCAGCACACCTCTCGCTGTTTTAAACTGTGAATATCTGGCTCTCCTCTCGCTGTTTTAAACTGTGAAAATCCAGCTCAACTCTCGCTGTTTTAAACTGAGAAAATCCTGCTCTCCTCTCGCTGTTTTAAACTGTGAAAATCCCGGCTCTCCTCTCGCTGTTTTAAACTGTGAAAATCCTGCTTCCCTCTCGCTGTTTTAAACTGTGAAAATCCAGATGTCTCTCGCGGTTTTAAACTGTGAAAATACTGTACACCTCTCGCTGTTTTATATTGCGAAAATCGTGCTCTCCTCTCGCAGATTTAACCTGTGAAAATTCTGCTCTCCTCTCGCTGTTTTAAAATGCGAAAATCCTGGCCATCATCTCCCTGTTTTCAACTGTGAAAATCACAGCACTCCTCTCGGTGTTTGAAACGGTAAAAATCACAGCTCTCCTCTCGCTGTTTTACACTGTGAAAATCATGCTCTCCTCTCGCTGTTTTAAAATGCGAAAATCCTGACCAAAATCTCCCTGTTTTCAACTGTGAAAATACTGCACACCTCTCACTGTTTTATATTGTGAAAATCATGCTTTTCTCTCGCAGTTTTAACCTGTGAAAATCCTGCTTGCCGCTCGCTGTTTTAAAATGCGAAAATCCTGGCCAACAGCTCCCTGTTTTCAACTGTGAAAATCACAGCACTCCTCTTGGTTTTTGAAACGGTAAAAATCAAAGCTCTCCTCTCGTTGTTTTAAACTGTGAATATCCTGCTCACCTCGCATTGTTTTAAAGTGTGAAAATCCCAGCTCTACTCTCACTGTTTCAAACTGTGAAAATTCTGCTCTCCTCTCGCTGTTTTAAACTGTGAAAATCCTGCTCTCCTCTTGCTTTTTTAAATTGTAAAAATCCTGCTCACCTTTCGCTGTTTTAAACTGTGAAAATCCTGCTCACTTCTCGCTGTTTTAAACTGTGAAAAACCTGCACACCTCTGGCTGTTTTAAACTGAGAAAATCCCAGCTCACCTCTCACTGCTTTAAACTGTGAAAATCCTGCTCAGTTCATGCTGTTTTAAACAGTGAAAATCACAGCTCTACTCTCGCTGTTTTAAACTGTGAAAATCCTGCTCTCCTCTCGCTGTTTTAAACAGTGAAAATTCTGCTATCCTCTCGCTGTTTTAAACTGTGAAATTCAGGGTCAGCTCTCACTGTTTTAAACTGTGTAAATCCCAGCTAACCTCTCGCTGTTTTAAACTGTGAAAATCCCAGTT
Source organism: Isurus oxyrinchus (assembly GCA_026770705.1). Taxonomy (NCBI): domain Eukaryota; kingdom Metazoa; phylum Chordata; class Chondrichthyes; order Lamniformes; family Lamnidae; genus Isurus; species Isurus oxyrinchus. The sequence goes on along the minus strand of JANJGN010000464.1, from coordinate 102,036 downwards.
CTCTTCTCGCTGTTTTAAACTGTGAAAATCCTGCTCTCCTCTGGCTCTTTTAAAATGTGAAAATCCCTGCTCTCCTCTCACTGTTTTAAACTGCGAAAATCCTGCTTCCCTCTCGCTGTTTTAAACTGTGAAAATCCAGATGTCTCTCGCGGTTTTAAACAGTGAAAATACTGCACACTTCAGGCTGTTTTATATTGTGAAAATCGTGCTCTTCTCTCGCTGTTTTAACCTATGAAAATACTGCTGTCCTCTCGCTGTTATAAAATGCAAAAATCCTGGCCAACATTCCCTGTTTTCAACTGTGAAAATCGCAGCACTCCTCTCGGTGCTTGAAACGGTGAAAATCACAGCGCTCCTCTCGTTGTTTTAAACTGTTAAAAACCAGCTCTCCTCTCGTTGTTTTACACTGTGAAAAACCAGCTCTCCTCTCGTTTTACACTGTGAAAAACCAGCTCTCCTCTCATTGTTTTACACTGTGAAAAACCAGCTCTCCTATCGCTGTTTTAAACTGTGAAAATCGTGCTCACCTCGCATTGTTTTAAACTGCGAAAATCCCAGCTCTACTCTCGCTGTTTTAAACTGTGAAATTCCTGCTCCCCACTCGCTGTTTTAATCCGTGAATATCCTTCTCTCCTCTCGCTGAATTAAACTGTGAAAATCCTGGCTCTCCACTGGCTGTTTCAAAACTGCGAAAATCCCGGCTCTCCTGTCACTGTTTAAAACTGTAAAAATCCTGCTCTCCTCTCGCTGATTAAAATTGTGAAAATCCTGCTCACCTCTTGGTGTTTTAAGCTGTGAAAATCCTGCTTTCCTCTCGCTGTTTTAAACTGTGAAAATCCTGTTCTCCTCTCCCTGTTTTAAACTGTGAAAATCCCAGCTCACCTCTCGCTGTTTTCAACATTGAATAACCTGCTCACTTCTCACAGTTTTAAAGTGTGAAAATCCTGCTCACCTCTCGCTGTTTTAAACTGTGAAATTCAGGGTCAACTCTCACTGTTTTAAACTGTGAAAATCCTGCTCTCCTCTGGCTTTTTTAAAATGTGAAAATCCCAGCTCTCCTCTCGCTGTTTTAAACTGCGAAAATCCTGCTTCCCTCTCGCTGTTTTAAACTGTGAAAATCCAGATGTCTCTCGCGGTTTTAAACTGTGAAAATACTGCACACCTCTCGCTGTTTTATATTGTGAAAATCGTGCTCTTCTCTCGCTGTTTTAACCTTTGAAAATACTGCTGTCCTCTCGCTGTTTTAAAATGCGAAAATCCTGGCCAACATTCCCTGTTTTCAACTGTGAAAATCGCAGCACTCCTCTCGGTGTTTGAAACGGTAAAAATCACAGCTCTCCTCTCGTTGTTTTACACTGTGAAAAACCAGCTCTCCTCTCGTTGTTTTACACTGTGAAAAACCAGCTCTCCTCTCGTTGTTTTACACTGTGAAAAACCAGCTCTCCTCTCGTTGTTTTACACTGTGAAAAACCAGCTCTCCTCTCGTAGTTTTACACTGTGAAAATCCTGCTCTCCTCTCGCTGTTTTAAACTGTTAAAATCGTGCTCACCTCGCATTGTTTTAAACTGCGAAAATCCCAGCTCTACTCTCGCTGTTTTAAACTGTGAAATTCCTGCTCCCCACTCGCTGTTTTAATCTGTGAATATCCATCTCTCCTCTCGCTGAATTAAACTGTGAAAATCCTGGCTCTCCACTGGCTGTTTTAAACTGCAAAATACCTGCTCTCCTCTCGCTGTTTTATACTGTGAAAATCCTGCTGTCCTCTCGCTGTTTTAAAATGCAAAAATCCTGGCCAACATTCCCTGTTTTCAACTGTGAAAATCGCAGCACTCCTCTCGGTGTTTGAAACGGTAAAAATCACAGCTCTCCTCTCGTTGTTTTACACTGTGAAAAACCAGCTCTCCTCTCGTTGTTTTACACTGTGAAAATCCTGCTCACCTCTCGCTGTTTTAAACTGCAAAAATCGTGCTCACCTCGCATTGTTTTAAACTGCGAAAATCCCAGCTCACCTCTTGCTGTTTTAAACTGTGAAATTCCTGCTCCCCACTCGCTGTTTTAATCCGTGAATATCCTTCTCTCCTCTCGCTGAATTAAACTGTGAAAATCCTGGCTCTGCTCTGGCTGTTTTAAACTGCAAAATACCTGCTCTCCACTGGCTGTTTTAAACTGTGAAAATCCTGCTCTCCTCTCGCTGTTTGAAACAGTGAAAATTCTGCTTTCCTCTCGTTGTTTTAAACTTTGAAAATCCTGCTCACTTCTCACAGTTTTAAAGTGTGAAAATCCCAGCTCTACTCTCGCTGTTTTAAACTGTGAAATTCCTGCTCTCCTCTCGCTGTTTTAAACAGTGAAAATCCTGCGCTCCTCTGGCTGTTTCAAAACTGCGAAAATCCCGGCTCACCTGTCACTGTTTAAAACTGTAAAAATCCTGCTCTCCTCTCGCTGATTAAAACTGTGAAAATCCTGCTCTCCTCTGGCTTTTTTAAAATGTGAAAATCCCGGCTCTCCTCTCGCTGTTTTAAACTGCGAAAATCCTGCTTCCCTCTCGCTGTTTTAAACTGTGAAAATCCAGATGTCTCTCCCGGTTTTAAACTGTGAAAATACTGCACACCTCTCGCTGTTTTATATTGTGAAAATCGTGCTCTTCTCTCGCTGTTTTAACCTATGAAAATCCTGCTGTCCTCTCGCTGTTTTAAAATGCGAAAATCCTGGCCAACATTCCCTGTTTTCAACTGTGAAAATCGCAGCACTCCTCTCGGTGTTTTTTAACGGTAAAAATCACAGCTCTCCTCTGGCTGTTTTACACTGTGAAAAACCAGCTCTCCTCTCGTTGTTTTACACTGTGAAAAACCAGCTCTCCTCTCGTTGTTTTACACTGTGAAAAACCAGCTCTCCTCTCGTTGTTTTACACTGTGAAAAACCAGCTCTCCTCTCGTAGTTTTACACTGTGAAAATCCTGCTCTCCTCTCGCTGTTTTAAACTGTTAAAATCGTGCTCACCTCGCATTGTTTTAAACTGCGAAAATCCCAGCTCTACTCTCGCTGTTTTAAACTGTGAAATTCCTGCTCCCCACTCGCTGTTTTAATCCGTGAATATCCTTCTCTCCTCTCGCTGAATTAAACTGTGAAAATCCTGGCTCTCCTTTGGCTGTTTTAAATTGCAAAATACCTGCTCTCCTCTGGCTGTTTTAAACTGTGAAAATCCTGCTCTCCTCTCGCTGTTTGAAACAGTGAAAATCCTGCTTTCCTCTCACTGTTTTGAACTGTGAAAATCCCAGCTCTACTCTCGCAGTTTTAAACAGTGAAAATCCTGCTCACTTCTCACAGTTTTAAAGTGTGAAAATCCCAGCTCTGCTCTCGCTGTTTTAAACAGTGTAAATCCAGCGCACCTCTGGCTGCTTCGATACTGTGAAAATCCCAGCTCAGCTCTCACTGTTTTAAACTGTGAAATTCCTGCTCTCCTCTCGCTGTTTAAAACTGTAAAAATCCTGCTCTCCTCTCGCTGATTAAAACTGTGAAAATCCTGCTCACCTCTTGGTGTTTTAAACTGTGAAAATCCTGCTTTCCTCTCGCTGTTTTAAACTGTGAAAATCCTGCTCTCCTCTCCCTGTTTTAAACTGTGAAAATCCCAGCTCACCTCTCGCTGTTTTGAACAGTGAAAATCCAGATGTCTCTCGCTGTTTTAACCTGTGAAAATCCTGCTGTCCTCTCGGTGTTTTAAACTGTGAAAATCCTGCTCACTTCTCACAGTTTTAAAGTGTGAAAATCCCAGCTCTACTCTCGCTGTTTTAAACTGTGAAAATCCTGCTCCCCTCTCACTGTTTTAAACTGTGAAAATCCCTTCCCACCTCTCGCTGTTTTAAACTGAGAAAATCCTGCTCACTTCTCACTGCTTTAAACTGTGAAAATCCTGCTCACTTCACGCTGTTTTAAACGGTGAAAATCCCAGCTCTACTCTCGCTGTTTTAAACTATGAAATTCCAGCTCTCCTCTCGCTGTTTTAAACTGTGAAAATCCTGCTCACTTCACGCTGTTTTAAATGGTGAAAATCCCAGCTCTACTCTCGCTGTTTTAAACTGTGAAAATCCCAGCTCTACTGTCGCTGTTTTAAAATGTGAAATTCCTGCTCTCCACTCGCAATTTAATTCGTGAATATCCTTCTCTCCTCTCGTTGAATTAAACTGTGAAAATAGCTGCTCCCCTCTGGCTGCTTCAATACTGTGAAAATCCTGCTCACCTCTCGCTGTTTTAAACTGTGAAAATCCCAGCTCTACTCTCGCTGTTTTAAACTGTGAAAATCCTGCTCTCCTCTCACTGTTTTAAACTGCGAAAACCCTGCTCTACTCTCGCTGTTTTAAACTGTGAAAATCCTGCTCTCCTCTCGCTGTTTTAAACAGTGAAAATCCTGCGCTCCTCTCGTTGTTTAAAAACTGTGAAAATCCCGGCTCCCCTCTCGCTGAATAAAACTGTGAAAATCCTGCTCTCCTATCTGTGTTTTAAACTGTGAAAATTCTGCTCTCCTCTACCTGTTTTAAAGTGTGAAAATCCCTTGTCACCTCTCGCTGTTTTAAACTGTGAAAATCCTGCTCACCTCTCACTGCTTTAAACTGTGAAAATCCTGCTCACTTCACGCTGTTTTAAAGTGTGAAAATCACAGCTCTTGTCTCGCTGTTTTAAACTGTGAAATTCCTGCTCTCCTCTCGCTGTTTTAAACAGTAAAAATCCAGCGCTCCTCTGGCTGTTCAAAACTGTGAAAATCTCGGCTCCCCTCTCGCTGATTAAAACTGTGAAAATCCTGCTCTCCTCTCGCTGTTTTAAACTGTGAAAATCCTGCTTTCCACTCGCTGTTTTAAACTGTGAAAATCCTGCTCACTTCTCACAGTTTTAAAGGGTGATAATCCCAGCTCTACTCTCACTATTTTAAACTGTGAAATTCCTGCTCTCCACTCGCAATTTAATCCGTGAATATCCTTCTCTCCTCTCGTTGTATTAAACTGTGAAAATACCTGCTCCCCTCTGGCTGCTTCAATACTGTGAAAATCCCAGCTCACCTCTCGCTGTTTTAAACTGTGAAAATCCAGCTCTCCGCTCGCTGTTTTAAACTGTGAAAATCCAGCTCTCCTCTCGCTGTTTTAAACTGTGAAATTCAGGGTCAGCTCTCACTGTTTTAAACTGTGAAAATCCGGCTATCCTCTGGCTGTTTTAAACTGTGTAAATCCCAGCTCTCCTCTCACTGTTTTAAACTGTGAAAATCCCAGCTCACCTCTCGCTGTTTTAAACTGTGAATATCTGGCTCTCCTCTCGCTGTTTTAAACTGTGAAAATCCCGCTCTCCTCTGGCTGTTTTAAACTGTGTAAATCCCAGCTCTCCTCTCGTTGTTTTAAACTCTGAAAATCCTGCTCTCCTCTGGCTCTTTTAAAATGTGAAAAACCCGGCTCTCCTCTCACTGTTTTAAACTGTGAAAATCCTGCTTCCCTCTCGCTGTTTTAAACTGTGAAATTCCAGATGTCTCTCGCGGTTTTAAACTGTGAAAATACTGCACAACCCTCGCTGTTTTTTATTGTGAAAATCGTGCTCTTCTCTCACAGATTTAACCTGTGAAAATCCTGCTTCCCTCTCGCTGTTTTAAACTGTGAAATTCCAGATGTCTCTCGCGGTTTTAAACTGTGAAAATACTGCACACCTCTCGCTGTTTTATATTGTGAAAATCCTGCTCTTCTCTGGCTGTTTTAACCTGTGAAATTCCTGCTTGCCTCTCGCTGTTTTAAAATGCGAAAATCCTGGCCAACATTCCCTGTTTTCAACTGTGAAAATCACAGCACTCCTCTCGGTGTTTGAAAAGGTAAAAATCACAGCTCTCCTCACGTTGTTTTACACTGTGAAAATCGTGCTCACCTCTCATTGTTTGAAAGTGTGAAAATCCGGCTCTCTGCTCGCTGTTTTAAACAGTGAAAATCCTGCTCCCCTCTGGCTGCTTCAATACTGTGAAAATCCCAGCTCACCTCTCGCTGTTTTAAACTGTGAAATTCCTGCTCTCCTTTCGCTGTTTTAAACAGTAAAATTCCAGCGCTCCTCTGGCTGTTTCATAACTGTGAAAATTCCGGCTCCCCTCTCGCTGATTAAAACTGTGAAAATCCTGCTCCCCTCTCGCTGTTTTAAACTGCAAAAATCCTGCTCAATTCTCACAGTTTTAAAGGATGAAAATCCCAGCTCTACTCTCGCTGTTTTAAACTGTGAAAATCCCTGCTCTACTCTTGATGTTTTAAACTGTGAAATTCCTGCTCTCCACTCGCAATTTAATCCGTGAATATCCATCTCTCCTCTCGTTGAATTAAACTGTGAAAATACCTGCACCCCTCTGGCTGCTTCAATACTGTGAAAATCCCAGCTCACCTCTCGCTGTTTTAAACTGTGAATTTCCTGCTCTCCTCTCACTGTTTTAAACAGTAAAATTCCAGCGCTCCTCTGGCTGTTTCAAAACTGTGAAAATCCCAGCTCCCCTCTCGCTGATTAAAACTGTGAATATCTGGCTCTCCTCTCGCTGTTTTAAACTGTGAAAATCCTGCTTTCCACTCGCTGTTTTAAACTGTGTAAATCCCAGCTCTCCTCTCGCTGTTTTAAACTGTGAAAATCCCAGCTCACCTCTCGCTGTTTTAAACTGTGAATATCTGGCTCTCCTCTCGCTGTTTTAAACTGTGAAAATCCCGCTCTCCTCTGGCTGTTTTAAACTGTGTAAATCCCAGCTCTCCTCTCGCTGTTTTAAACTGTGAAAATCCCATCCATCCTCTCGCTGTTTTAAACTGTGAAAATCCCAGCTCTACTCTCGCTGTTTTAAACTCTGAAAATCCTGCTCTCCTCTGGCTCTTTTAAAATGTGAAAATCCCGGCTCTCCGCTGGCTCTTTTAAAATGTGAAAATCCTGGCTCATCCTCTCACTGTTTTAAACTGCAAAAATCCTGCTTCCCTCTCGCTGTTTTAAACTGTGAAAATCCAGATGTCTCTCGCGGTTTTAAACTGTGAAAATACTGCACACCTCTCGCTGTTTTATATTGTGAAATTCCTGCTATTCTCTGGCTGTTTTAACCTGTGAAATTCCTGCTCTCCTCTCGCTGTTTTAAAATTCGAAAATCCTGGCCAACATTCCCTGTTTTCAACTGTGAAAATCACAGCACTCCTCTCGGTGTTTGAAACGGTAAAAATCATAGCACTCCTCTCTTTGTTTTAGACAGTGAAAATCGTGCTCACCTCGCATTGTTTGAAAGTGTGAAATTCCTGCTCTCCTCTCGGTGTTTTAAACTGTGATAATCCTGCTTTCCTCTCGGTGTTATAAACTGTGAAAATCCTGCTCTCCTCTAGCTGTTTTAAACTGTGAAAATCCCTTGTCACCTCTCGCTGTTTTAAACTGTGAAAATCCAGATGTCTCTCGCGGTTTTAAACTGTGAAAGTACTGCACAACCCTCGCTGTTTTATATAGTGAAAATCGTGCTCTTCTCTCGCTGTTTTAACCTGTGAAATTCCTGCTGTCCTCTCGCTGTTTTAAAATGCGAAAATCCTGGCCAACATTCCCTGTTTTTTACTGTGAAAATCACAGCACTCCTCTCGGTGTCTGAAACGGTAAAAAACACAGCTCTCCTCTCGTTGTTTTACACTGTGAAAATCGTGCTCACCTCGCATTGTTTTAAAGTGTGAAAATCCGGCTCTCTGCTCGCTGTTTTAAACAGTGAAAATCCTGCTCCCCTCTGGCTGCTTCAATACTGTGAAAATCCCAGCTCACCTCTCGCTGTTTTAAACTGTGAAATTCCTGCTCTCCTCTCGCTGTTTTAAACTATGAAATTCCTGCTCTCCTTTCGCTGTTTTAAACAGTAAAAATCAAGCGCTCCTCTGGCTGTTTCAAAACTGTGAAAATCCCGGCTCCCCTCTCGCTGATTAAAACTGTGAAAATCCTGCTCTCCTCTCAGTGTTTTAAACTGTGAAAATCCCGGCTCCCCTCTCACTGTTTTAAACTGTGAAAATCCTGCTCTCCTCTCGGTGTTTTAAACTGTGAAAATCCTGCTTTCCTCTCGGTGTTTTAAACTGTGAAAATCCTGCTCACTTCTCACAGTTTTAACGCGTGAAAATCCAAGCTCTACTCTCGCTGTTTTAAACTGTGAAAATCCTGCTCCCCTCTCACTGTTTTAAACTGTGAAAATCCCTTCTCACCTCTCGCTGTTTTATACTGTGAAAATCCCTTCTCACCTCCCGCTGTTTTTAACTGAGAAAATCCAGCTCACCTCTCACTGCTTTTAACTGTAAAAATGCTGCTCACTTCACGCTGTTTTAAACGGTGAAAAACCCAGCTCTACTCTCGCTGTTTTAAACTGTGAAATTCCTGCTCACCTCTCGCTGTTTTAAGCAGTAAAAATCCAGCGCTCCTCTGGCTGTTTCAAAACTGTGAAAATCCCGACTCCCCTCTCGCTGATAAAACTGTGAAAATCCTGCTCTCCTCTCGATGTTTTAAACTGTGAAAATCCTGCTCTCCTCTCGCTGTTTTAAACTGTGAAAATCCTGCTCTGCTCTCGCTGTTTTAAACTGTGAAAATCCTGCTCACCTCTCGCTGTTTTAAACTGTGAAATTCAGGGTCAACTCTCACTGTTTTAAACTGTGAAAATCCTGCTCTCCTCTGGCTTTTTTAAAATGTGAAAATCCCAGCTCTCCTCTCGCTGTTTTAAACTGTGAAATTCCTGCTCTCCACTCGCTGTTTTAAACTGTGAAAATCCAGATGTCTCTCCCGGTTTTAAACTGTGAAAAAACTGCACACCTCTCGCTGTTTTATATTGTGAAAATCGTGCTCTTCTCTCGCTGTTTTAACCTATGAAAATACTGCTGTCCTCTCGCTGTTTTAAAATGCGAAAATCCTGGCCAACATTCCCTGTTTTCAACTGTGAAAATCGCAGCACTCCTCTCAGTGTTTGAAACGGTAAAAATCACAGCTCTCCTCTGGCTGTTTTACACTGTGAAAAACCAGCTCTCCTCTCGTTGTTTTACACTGTGAAAAACCAGCTCTCCTCTCGTTGTTTTACACTGTGAAAAACCAGCTCTCCTCTCGTTGTTTTACACTGTGAAAAACCAGCTCTCCTCTCGTAGTTTTACACTGTGAAAATCCTGCTCTCCTCTCGCTGTTTTAAACTGTTAAAATCGTGCTCGCCTCGCATTGTTTTAAACTGCGAAAATCCCAGCTCTACTCTCGCTGTTTTAAACTGTGAAATTCCTGCTCCCCACTCGCTGTTTTAATCCGTGAATATCCTTCTCTCCTCTCGCTGAATTAAACTGTGAAAATCCTGGCTCTCCTTTGGCTGTTTTAAATTGCAAAATACCTGCTCTCCTCTGGCTGTTTTAAACTGTGAAAATCCTGCTCTCCTCTCGCTGTTTGAAACAGTGAAAATCCTGCTTTCCTCTCGCTGTTTTGAACTGTGAAAATCCCAGCTCTACTCTCGCAGTTTTAAACAGTGAAAATCCTGCTCAGTTCTCAAAGTTTTAAAGTGTGAAAATCCCAGCTCTGCTCTCACTGTTTTAAACTGTGTAAATCCAGCGCACCTCTGGCTGCTTCGATACTGTGAAAATCCCAGCTCAGCTCTCAGTGTTTTAAACTGTGAAATTCCTGCTCTCCTCTCGCTGTTTTAAACAGTGAAAATCCTGCGCTCCTCTGGCTGTTTCAAAACTGCGAAAATCCCGGCTCTCCTGTCACTGTTTAAAACTGTCAAAATCCTGCTCTCCTCTCGCTGATTAAAACTGTGAAAATCCTGCTCACTTCATGCTGCTTTAAACGGTGAAAATCCCAGCTCTACTCTCGCTGTTTTAAACTGTGATAACCCTGCTCTCCTCTCGCTGTTTGAAACTGTGAAATTCCTGCTCTCCTCTCGCTGTTTTAAACTGTGTAAACCCTGCTCCCCTCTCGCTGTTTTAATCTGTGAAAATCGTGCTGTCCTCTCGCTTTTTTAAACAGTGAATAGCCGACTATCTTCTCGCTGTTTAAAACTCAGAAAATCCGGCACTCCTCTCGCTGTTTAAAGCTCTGATAATCCTGGGTCTCCTTTCTCTGTTTTAAACTGTGAATCCCCAGCTGTCCTCTCGCTGCTTTAAACTGTGAAAACCCTGCACTCCTCTCGCTGTTTTAAACTGTGAAAACCCAGCTCTCCTATCGCTGTTTTAAACTGTGAAATTCCTGCTCTCCTCTCGCTGTTTTAAGCTTTGAAATTCCTGCTCTGCTCTCGCTGTTTTAATCTGTGAAAATCCTGGCTCACCTCTCGTTGTTTAAAACTGAGAGAACCCTGCTACCATCTCGCTGTTTTAAACTGTTTAAATCCTTCTCACCACTCATTGTTTTAAACTGTGAAATCCCTGCTCTCCTCTCGCTGTTTTAAACTGTGAAAACCCTGCTCTCCTCTCGCTGTTTAAAACTCTGCAACTCCTGCTCTCCTCTCGCTGTTTTAATCTATGAAAAACCTCCTCTCCTCTCGATGTTTTAAACTGTGAAATTCCTGCTCTCCTCTCGCTGTTTTAAACTGTGAAAACCCTGCTCTCCTCTGGCTGTTTTAAACTGTGAAATTCCTGCTCTCCTCTCGCTGTTATAAGCTGTGAAAATCCAGCTCTCCTCTCGCTGTTTTAAACTAAAAAAATCCTGCTCTCCGCTCGCTATTTTAAACTGTGAAAATTCCGGCCCTCTTGTGTTGTTTGAAACAGTGAAAACCCGGCTCTCCTCTCGCTGTTTTAATCTGTGAAATTCTTGCCCTCCTCTTGCTGTTTTAAACTGTGAAATTCCTGCTCACCTCGCGCTGTTTTAAACTGTGAATATCCTGCTCACCTCTCGCTGTTTTAAAATGTGAAAACCCTGCCTTCCTCTCGCTGTTTTAAACTGTGAAAACCCTGCTCTCCTCTCACTGTTTTGAACTGTGAAAAACCTGCTCACCTCTTGTGTTTTAAACTGTGAAATTCCTCCTCTACTCTCGCTGTTTTAAACTGTGAAAACCCTGCTCTCCACTCGCTGTTTTAAACTGTGAAATTCCTGCTCTCCTCTCGCTGTTTTAAACTCTGAAAATCATGCTGTCCTCTCGCTGTTTTAAACTCAGAAAATCCGGCACTCCTCTCGCTGTTTAAAACTCTGATAATCCTGGGTCTCCACTCGCTGTTTTAAACTGTGAAAAACCTGCTCTCCTCTCGCTGTTTAAAACTGTGAAATCCCTGCTCACTTCTTGCTGTTTTAAACTGTGAAAAACATGCTCTCCTCTCGCTGTTTTAAACTGTGAAAAACCTGCTCACCTCTTTCTGTTTTAAACTGTGAAAACCCTGTTCTCCTCTCTCTGTTTTAAACTGAGAAAAATCTGCTCACCTCTCGTTGTTTTAAACTGTGAAATTCCTGCTCCCCTCTCGCTGTTTTAAATTGTGAAAACCCTGCTCTCCACTCGCTGTTTTAAACTGAGAAAACCCTGCTCTCCTCTCGCTGTTTTAAAAGGTGAAAACCCTGCTCTCCTCTCGCTGTTTTAAACTGTGAAAACCCTGCTCTCCTCTCGCTGTTTTAAACTGTGAAATTCCTGCTCTCCTCTCGATGTTTTAAACTGTGAAAAACGTGCTGTTCTCTCGCTGTTTTAAACTGTGAAAAACCTGCTCTCCTCTCGCAGTTTTAAACTGTGAAATTCTTGCTCTCCTCTTGCTGTTTTAAACTGTGAAATTCCTGCTCTCCTCTCGCTGTTTTAAATTGTGAAATTCCTGCTCTCCTCTCGCTGTTTTAAACTGTGGAATTCCTGCTCTCCTCTTGCTGTTTTAAACTGTGAAATTCCTGCTCTCCTCTCGCTGTTTTAAACTGTGAAATTCCATCTCTCCTCTTGCTGTTTTATACTTTGAAAACCCTGCACTCTTCTCGCTGTTTTAAACTGTGAAATTCCGGCTCTCCTCTCTCTGTTTTAAACTGTGAAAATCCTGCTCTACTCTCGCTGTTTTAAACTGTGAAAATCCTGCTCTACTCTCGCTGTTTCAAACTGTGAAAACCCTGTTTTCATCTCTCTGTTTTAAACTGTGAAAAACCTGCTCACCTCTCGTTGTTTAAACTGTGATAACCCTGCCCTCCTCTCACTGTTTTAAACTGTGAAATTCCTGCTCTCCTCTTGCTGTTTTAAAATGTGAAAACGCTGCTCTCGTCTCACTGTTTTAAACTGTGAAATTCCTGCTCTCCTCTCGCTATTTTAATCTGTGAAAACACTGCTCTCCTCTCGCTGTTTGAAACTGTGAAAAACCAGGTTATCCTTACGCTATTTTAACTGTGAAAACACTGCTTTCCTCTCGCTGCTTTAAACTGTGAAAAACCAGTTCGCCTCTCGCTATTTTAAACTGTGAAAACCCTGCCTTCCTCTCGCTGTTTTAAACTGTGAAAACCCTGCTCTCCTCTCACTGTTTTAAAGTGTGAAAAACCTGCTCACCTCTCGTGTTTTAAACTGTGAAATTCCTCCTCTACTCTCGCTGTTTTAAACTGTGAAAACCCTGCTCTCCTCTCGATGTTTTAAAATGTGAAAATCCTGCTCACCTCTCGCTGTTTTAAACTGAGAAAATCCTGCTCACCTCTCACTGCTTTAAACTGTGAAAATCCTGCTCATTTCACGCTGTTTTAAATTGTGAAAATCCAGCTCTACTCTCGCTGTTTTAAACTGTAAAATTCCTGCTCCCCTCTCGCTGTTTTAAACTGTGAAAATCCTGCTCACTTCATGCTGCTTTAAACGGTGAAAATCCCAGCTCTACTCTCGCTGTTTTAAACTGTGAAATTCCTGCTCTCCTCTCGCTGTTTTAAACAGTAAAAATCCAGCGCTCCTCTCGTTGTTTTAAACTGTGAAAATCCTGCTCTCCTCTCGGAGTTTTAAACTGTGAAAATCCTGCTCTCCTCTCGGTGTTTTAAACTGTGAAAAACCTGCTCACCTCTCGTGTTTTAAACTGTGAAATTCCTCCTCTACTCTCGCTGTTTTAAACTATGAAAACCCTGCTCCCCTCTCGCTGTTTTAAACTGTGAAAAAACTGCTCAACTCTTTCTGTTTTAAACTGTGAAAAAACTGCTCAACTCTCGTTGTTTTAAACTGTGATAACCCTGCTCTCCTCTCGCTGTTTTAAACTGTGAAATTCCTGCTCTCCTCTCGCTGTTTTAAACTGTGAAAACCCTGCTCCCCTCTCGCTGTTTTAATCTGTGAAAATCGTGCTGTCCTCTCGCTTTTTTAAACAGTGAATAGCCGACTATCTTCTCGCTGTTTAAAACTCAGAAAATCCGGCACTCCTCTCGCTGTTTAAAGCTCTGATAATCCTGGGTCTCCTTTCGCTGTTTTAAACTGTGAATCCCCAGCTGTCCTCTCGCTGTTTTAAACTGTGAAAACCCAGCACTCCTCTCGCTGTTTTAAACTGTGAAAACCCAGCTCTCCTATCGCTGTTTTAAACTGTGAAATTCCTGCTCTCCTCTCGCTGTTTTAAGCTTTGAAATTCCTGCTCTGCTCTCGCTGTTTTAATCTGTGAAAATCCTGGCTCACCTCTCGTTGTTTAAAACTGAGAGAACCCTGCTACCATCTCGCTGTTTTAAACTGTTTAAATCCTTCTCACCACTCATTGTTTTAAACTGTGAAATCCCTGCTCTCCTCTTGCTGTTTTAAACTGTGAAAACCCTGCTCTCCTCTCGCTGTTTAAAACTCTGAAACTCCAGCTCTCGCTGTTTTAATCTATGAAAAACCAGCTCTCCTCTCGATGTTTTAAACTGTGAAATTCCTGCTCTCCTCTCGCTGATTTAAACTGTGAAAACCCTGCTCTCCTCTGGCTGTTTTAAACTGTGAATTTCCTGCTCTCCGCTCGCTATTTTAAACTGTGAAAATCCGGCCCTCTTGTGTTGTTTGAAATAGTGAAAACCCGGCTCACCTCTCGCTGTTTTAAAATGTGAAAACACTGCTCTCCTCTCGCTGTTTTAAAACTGTGAAATTCCTGCTCTCCTCTCGCTGTTTTAAACTGTGAAATTCCTGCTCACCTCTCGCTGTTTTAAAATGTGAAAACCCTGCCTTCCTCTCGCTGTTTTAAACTGTGAAAACCCTGCTCTCCTCTCACTGTTTTGAACTGTGAAAAACCTGCTCACCTCATGTGTTTTAAACTGTGAAATTCCTCCTCTAATCTCGCTGTTTTAAACTGTGAAAAACCTGCTCTCCTCTTGCTGTTTTAAACTGTGAAATTCCTGCTCTCCTCTCGCTGTTTTAAACTGTGAAATTCCTGCTCTCCACTCGCTGTTTTAAACTGTGAATATCCTGCTCTCCGCTCGCTATTTTAAACTGTGAAAATCCGGCCCTCTTGTGTTGTTTGAAATAGTGAAAACCCGGCTCACCTCTCGCTGTTTTAAAATGTGAAAACACTGCTCTCCTCTCGCTGTTTTAAACTGTGAAATTACAGCTCACCTCTCGCTGTTTTAAAATGTGAAAACCCTGCCTTCCTCTCGCTGTTTTAAACTGTGAAAACCCTGCTCTCCTCTCGCTGTTTTAAACTGTGAAAATCCTGCTCACCTCTCGCTGTTTTAAACTGAGAAAATCCTGTTCACCTCTCACTGCTTTAAACTGTGAAAATCCGGTTCACTTCACGCTGTTTTAAATTGTGTAAATCCAGCTCTACTCTCGCTGTTTTAAACTGTAAAATTCCTGCTCTCCTCTCGCTGTTTTAAACTGTGAAAATCCTGTTCACCTCTCACTGCTTTAAACTGTGAAAATCCTGCTCACTTCACGCTGCTTTAAACGGTGAAAATCCCAGCTCTACTCTCGCTGTTTTAAACTGTGAAATTCCTGCTCTCTACTCGCTGTTTTAAACAGTAAAAATCCAGCGCTCCTCTCATTGTTTTAAACTGTGAAAATCCTGCTCTCCTCTCGGTGTTTTATACTGTGAAAATCCTGCTCTCCTCTCGGTGTTTTAAACTGTGAAAAACCTGCTCACCTCTCGTGTTTTAAACTGTGAAATTCCTCCTCTACTCTCGCTGTTTTAAACTATGAAAACCCTGCTCTCCTCTCGCTGTTTTAAACTGTGAAAAAACTGCTCAACTCTCTCTGTTTTAAACTGTGAAAAAACTGCTCAACTCTCGTTGTTTTAAACTGTGATAACCCTGCTCTCCTCTCGCTGTTTTAAACTGTGAAATTCCTGCTCTCCTCTCGCTGTTTTAAACTGTGAAAACCCTGCTCCCCTCTCGCTGTTTTAATCTGTGAAAATCGTGCTGTCCTCTCGCTTTTTTAAACAGTGAATAGCCGACTATCTTCTCGCTGTTTAAAACTCAGAAAATCCGGCACTCCTCTCGCTGTTTAAAGCTCTGATAATCCTGGGTCTCCTTTCGCTGTTTTAAACTGTGAATCCCCAGCTGTCCTCTCGCTGTTTTAAACTGTGAAAACCCTGCACTCCTCTCGCTGTTTTAAACTGTGAAAACCCAGCTCTCCTATCGCTGTTTTAAACTGTGAAATTCCTGCTCTCCTCTCGCTGTTTTAAGCTTTGAAATTCCTGCACTGCTCTCGCTGTTTTAATCTGTGAAAATCCTGGCTCACCTCTCGTTGTTTAAAACTGAGAGAACCCTGCTACCATCTCGCTGTTTTAAACTGTTTAAATCCTTCTCACCACTCATTGTTTCAAACTGTGAAATCCCTGCTCTCCTCTCGCTGTTTTAAACTGTGAAAACCCTGCTCTCCTCTCGCTGTTTAAAACTCTGAAACTCCTGCTCTCCTCTCGCTGTTTTAATCTATGAAAAACCTGCTCTCCTCTCGATGTTTTAAACTGTGAAATTCCTGCTCTCCTCTCGCTGTTTTAAACTGTGAAAACCCTGCTCTCCTCTGGCTGTTTTAAACTGTGAATATCCTGCTCTCCGCTCGCTATTTTAAACTGTGAAAATCCGGCCCTCTTGTGTTGTTTGAAATAGTGAAAACCCAGCTCACCTCTCGCTGTTTTAAAATGTGAAAACACTGCTCTCCTCTCGCTGTTTTAAAACTGTGAAATTCCTGCTCACCTCTCGCTGTTTTAAACTGTGAAATTCCTGCTCCCCTCTCGCTGTTTTAAAATGTGAAAACCCTGCCTTCCTCTCGCTGTTTTAAACTGTGAAAACCCTGCTCTCCTCTCACTGTTTAGAACTGTGAAAAACCTGCTCACCTCTTGTGTTTTAAACTGTGAAATTCCTCCTCTACTCTCGCTGTTATAAACTGTGAAAACCCTGCTCTCCTCTCGCTGTTTTAAACTGTGAAATTCCTGCTCTCCTCTCGCTGTTTTAAACTGTGAAATTCCTGCTCTCCACTCGCTGTTTTAAACTATGAATATCCTGCTCTCCGCTCGCTATTTTAAACTGTGAAAATCCGGCCCTCTTGTGTTGTTTGAAATAGTGAAAACCCGGCTCACCTCTCGCTGTTTTAAAATGTGAAAACACTGCTCTCCTCTCGCTGTTTTAAACTGTGAAATTCCTGCTCACCTCTCGCTGTTTTAAAATGTGAAAACCCTGCCTTCCTCTCGCTGTTTTAAACTGTGAAAACCCTGCTCTCCTCTCACTGTTTTAAAGTGAGAAAAACCTGCTCACCTCTCGTGTTTTAAACTGTGAAATTCCTCCTCTACTCTCGCTGTTTTAAACTGTGAAAACCCTGCTCTCCTCTCGCTGTTTTAAACTGTGAAAATCCTGCTCACCTCTCGCTGTTTTAAACTGAGAAAATCCTGTTCATCTCTCACTGCTTTAAACTGTGAAAATCCGGTTCACTTCACGCTATTTTAAATTGTGTAAATCCAGCTCTACTCTCGCTGTTTTAAACTGTAAAATTCCTGCTCTCCTCTCGCTGTTTTAAACTGTGAAAATCCTGTTCACCTCTCACTGCTTTAAACTGTGAAAATCCTGCTCACTTCACGCTGCTTTAAACGGTGAAAATCCCAGCTCTACTCTCGCTGTTTTAAACTGTGAAATTCCTGCTCTCTACTCGCTGTTTTAAACAGTAAAAATCCAGCGCTCCTCTCATTGTTTTAAACTGTGAAAATCCTGCTCTCCTCTCGGTGTTTTATACTGTGAAAATCCTGCTCTCCTCTCGGTGTTTTAAACTGTGAAAAACCTGCTCACCTCTCGTGTTTTAAACTGTGAAATTCCTCCTCTACTCTCGCTGTTTTAAACTATGAAAACCCTGCTCTCCTCTCGCTGTTTTAAACTGTGAAAAAACTGCTCAACTCTCTCTGTTTTAAACTGTGAAAAAACTGCTCAACTCTCGTTGTTTTAAACTGTGATAACCCTGCTCTCCTCTCGCTGTTTTAAACTGTGAAATTCCTGCTCTCCTCTCGCTGTTTTAAACTGTGAAAACCCTGCTCCCCTCTCGCTGTTTTAATCTGTGAAAATCGTGCTGTCCTCTCGCTTTTTTAAACAGTGAATAGCCGACTATCTTCTCGCTGTTTAAAACTCAGAAAATCCGGCACTCCTCTCGCTGTTTAAAGCTCTGATAATCCTGGGTCTCCTTTCGCTGTTTTAAACTGTGAATCCCCAGCTGTCCTCTCGCTGTTTTAAACTGTGAAAACCCTGCACTCCTCTCGCTGTTTTAAACTGTGAAAACCCAGCTCTCCTATCGCTGTTTTAAACTGTGAAATTCCTGCTCTCCTCTCGCTGTTTTAAGCTTTGAAATTCCTGCACTGCTCTCGCTGTTTTAATCTGTGAAAATCCTGGCTCACCTCTCGTTGTTTAAAACTGAGAGAACCCTGCTACCATCTCGCTGTTTTAAACTGTTTAAATCCTTCTCACCACGCATTGTTTCAAACTGTGAAATCCCTGCTCTCCTCTCGCTGTTTTAAACTGTGAAAACCCTGCTCTCCTCTCGCTGTTTAAAACTCTGAAACTCCTGCTCTCCTCTCGCTGTTTTAATCTATGAAAAACCTGCTCTCCTCTCGATGTTTTAAACTGTGAAATTCCTGCTCTCCTCTCGCTGTTTTAAACTGTGAAAACCCTGCTCTCCTCTGGCTGTTTTAAACTGTGAATATCCTGCTCTCCGCTCGCTATTTTAAACTGTGAAAATCCGGCCCTCTTGTGTTGTTTGAAATAGTGAAAACCCAGCTCACCTCTCGCTGTTTTAAAATGTGAAAACACTGCTCTCCTCTCGCTGTTTTAAAACTGTGAAATTCCTGCTCTCCTCTCGCTGTTTAAAACTGTGAAATTCCTGCTCACCTCTCGCTGTTTTAAAATGTGAAAACCCTGCCTTCCTCTCGCTGTTTTAAACTGTGAAAACCCTGCTCTCCTCTCACTGTTTAGAACTGTGAAAAACCTGCTCACCTCTTGTGTTTTAAACTGTGAAATTCCTCCTCTACTCTCGCTGTTTTAAACTGTGAAAACCCTGCTCTCCTCTCGCTGTTTTAAACTGTGAAATTCCTACTCTCCTCTCGCTGTTTTAAACTCTGAAAATCATGCTGTCCTCTCGCTGTTTTAAACTCAGAAAATCCGGCACTCCTCTAGCTGTTTAAAACTCTGATAATCCTGGGTCTCCTCTCGCTGTTTTAAACTGTGAAAAACCTGCTCTCCTCTCGCTGTTTAAAACTGTGAAATCCCTGCTCACTTCTTGCTGTTTTAAACTGCGAAAAACATGCTCTCCTCTCGCTGTTTTAAACTGTGAAAAACCTGCTCACCTCTTTCTGTTTTAAACTGTGAAAACCCTGTTTTCCTCTCTCTGTTTTAAACTGAGAAAAATCTGCTCACCTCTCGTTGTTTTAAACTGTGAAATTCCTGCTCTCCTCTCGTTGTTTTAAACTGTGATAACCCAGCTCTCCTCTCGCTGTTTTAAACTGTGAAATTACTGCTCTCCTCTCGCTGTTTTAAACTGTGAAAACCCTGCTCCCCTCTCGCTGTTTTAATCTGTGAAAATCGTGCTGTCCTCTAGCTTTTTTAAACAGTGAATAGCCGACTATCTTCTCGCTGTTTAAAACTCAGAAAATCCGGCACTCCTTTCGCTGTTTAAAGCTCTGATAATCCTGGGTCTCCTTTCGCTGTTTTAAACTGTGAATCCCCAGCTGTCCTCTTGCTGTTTTAAACTATGAAAACCCTGCACTCCTCTCGCTGTTTTAAACTGTGAAAACCCAGCTCTCCTATCGCTGTTTTAAACTGTGAAATTCCTGCTCTCCTCTCGCTGTTTTAAGCTTTGAAATTCCTGCACTGCTCTCGCTGTTTTAATCTGTGAAAATCCTGGCTCACCTCTCGTTGTTTAAAACTGAGAGAACCCTGCTACCATCTCGCTGTTTTAAACTGTTTAAATCCTTCTCACCACTCATTGTTTTAAACTGTGAAATCCCTGCTCTCCTCTCGCTGTTTTAAACTGTGAAAACCCTGCTCTCCTCTCGCTGTTTAAAACTCTGAAACTCCTGCTCTCCTCTCGCTGTTTTAATCTATGAAAAACCTGCTCTCCTCTCGATGTTTTAAACTGTGAAATTCCTGCTCTCCTCTCGCTGTTTTAAACTGTGAAAACCCTGCTCTCCTCTCGCTGTTTTAAACTGTGAATATCCTGCTCTCCGCTCGCTATTTTAAACTGTGAAAATCCGGCCCTCTTGTGTTGTTTGAAATAGTGAAAACCCGGCTCACCTCTCGCTGTTTTAAAATGAGAAAACACTGCTCTCCTCTCGCTGTTTTAAAACTGTGAAATTCCTGCTCTCCTCTCGCTGTTTTAAACTGTGAAATTCCTGCTCACCTCTCGCTGTTTTAAAATGTGAAAACCCTGCCTTCCTCTCGCTGTTTTAAACTGTGAAAACCCTGCTCTCCTATCACTGTTTTGAACTGTGAAAAACCTGCTCACCTCTTGTGTTTTAAACTGTGAAATTCCTCCTCTACTCTCGCTGTTTTAAACTGTGAAAACCCTGCTCTCCTCTCGCTGTTTTAAACTGTGAAATTCCTGCTCTCCACTCGCGGTTTTAAACTGTGAATATCCTGCTCTCCTCTCGCTGTTTTAAACTGTGAAAATCCGGCCCTCTTGTGTTGTATGAAATAGTGAAAACCCGGCTCACCTCTCGCTGTTTTAAAATGTGAAAACACTGCTCTCCTCTCGCTGTTTTAAACTGTGAAATTCCTGCTCACCTCTCGCTGTTTTAAAATGTGAAAACCCTGCCTTCCTCTCGCTGTTTTAAACTGTGAAAACCCTGCTCTCCTCTCACTGTTTTAAAGTGTGAAAAACCTGCTCACCTCTCGTGTTTTAAACTGTGAAATTCCTCCTCTACTCTCGCTGTTTTAAACTGTGAAAACCCTGCTCTCCTCTCGCTGTTTTAAACTGTGAAAATCCTGCTCACCTCTCGCTGTTTTAAACTGAGAAAATCCTGTTCACCTCTCACTGCTTTAAACTGTGAAAATCCTGCTCACTTCACGCTGTTTTAAATTGTGAAAATCCAGCTCTACTCTCGCTGTTTTAAACTGTAAAATTCCTGCTCTCCTCTCGCTGTTTTAAACTGTGAAAATCCTGTTCACCTCTCACTGCTTTAAACTGTGAAAATCCTGCTCACTTCATGCTGCTTTAAACGGTGAAAATCCCAGCTCTACTCTCGCTGTTTTAAACTGTGAAATTCCTGCTCTCCTCTCGCTGTTTTAAACAGTAAAAATCCAGCGCTCCTCTCGTTGTTTTAAACTGTGAAAATCCTGCTCTCCTCTCGGTGTTTTAAACTGTGAAAATCCTGCTCTCCTCTCGCTGTTTTAAACTATGAAAACCCTGCTCTCCTCTCGCTGTTTTAAACTGTGAAAAAACTGCTCAACTCTCTCTGTTTTAAACTGTGAAAAAACTGCTCAACTCTCGTTGTTTTAAACTGTGATAACCCTGCTCTCCTCTCGCTGTTTTAAACTGTGAAATTCCTGCTCTCCTCTCGCTGTTTTAAACTGTGAAAACCCTGCTCCCCTCTCGCTGTTTTAATCTGTGAAAATCGTGCTGTCCTCTCGCTTTTTTAAACAGTGAATAGCCGACTATCTTCTCGCTGTTTAAAACTCAGAAAATCCGGCATTCCTCTCACTGTTTAAAGCTCTGATAATCCTGTGTCTCCTTTCGCTGTTTTAAACTGTGAATCCCCAGCTGTCCTCTCGCTGTTTTAAACTGTGAAAACCCTGCACTCCTCTCGCTGTTTTAAACTGTGAAAACCCAGCTCTCCTATCGCTGTTTTAAACTGTGAAATTCCTGCTCTCCTCTCGCTGTTTTAAGCTTTGAAATTCCTGCACTGCTCTCGCTGTTTTAATCTGTGAAAATCCTGGCTCACCTCTCGTTGTTTAAAACTGAGAGAACCCTGCTACCATCTCGCTGTTTTAAACTGTTTAAATCCTTCTCACCACTCATTGTTTTAAACTGTGAAATCCCTGCTCTCCTCTCGCTCTTTTAAACTGTGAAAACCCTGCTCTCCTCTCGCTGTTTAAAACTCTGAAACTCCTGCTCTCCTCTCGCTGTTTTAATCTATGAAAAACCTGCTCTCCTCTCGATGTTTTAAACTGTGAAATTCCTGCTCTCCTCTCGCTGTTTTAAACTGTGAAAACCCTGCTCTCCTCTGGCTGTTTTAAACTGTGAATATCCTGCTCTCCGCTCGCTATTTTAAACTGTGAAAATCCGGCCCTCTTGTGTTGTTTGAAACTGTGAAAACCCGGCTCACCTCTCGCTGTTTTAAAATGTGAAAACACTGCTCTCCTCTCGCTGTTTTAAAACTGTGAAATTCCTGCTCTCCTCTCGCTGTTTTAAACTGTGAAATTCCTGCTCCCCTCTCGCTGTTTTAAAATGTGAAAACCCTGCCTTCCTCTCGCTGTTTTAAACTGTGAAAACCCTGCTCTCCTCTCACTGTTTAGAACTGTGAAAAACCTGCTCACCTCTTGTGTTTTAAACTGTGAAATTCCTCCTCTACTCTCGCTGTTTTAAACTGTGAAAACCCTGCTCTCCTCTCGCTGTTTTAAACTGTGAAATTCCTGCTCTCCTCTCGCTGTTTTAAACTGTGAAATTCCTGCTCTCCACTCGCTGTTTTAAACTGTGAATATCCTGCTCTCCGCTCGCTATTTTAAACTGTGAAAATCCGGCCCTCTTGTGTTGTTTGAAATAGTGAAAACCCGGCTCACCTCTCGCTGTTTTAAAATGTGAAAACACTGCTCTCCTCTCGCTGTTTTAAACTGTGAAATTCCTGCTCACCTCTCGCTGTTTTAAAATGTGAAAACCCTGCCTTCCTCTCGCTGTTTTAAACTGTGAAAACCCTGCTCTCCTCTCACTGTTTTAAAGTGTGAAAAACCTGCTCACCTCTCGTGTTTTAAACTGTGAAATTCCTCCTCTACTCTCGCTGTTTTAAACTGTGAAAACCCTGCACTCCTCTCGCTGTTTTAAACTGTGAAAATCCTGCTCACCTCTCGCTGTTTTAAACTGAGAAAATCCTGTTCACCTCTCACTGCTTTAAACTGTGAAAATCCTGCTCACTTCATGCTGCTTTAAACGGTGAAAATCCCAGCTCTCCTCTCGCTGTTTTAAACAGTAAAAATCCAGCGCTCCTCTCATTGTTTTAAACTGTGAAAATCCTGCTCTCCTCTCGGTGTTTTAAACTGTGAAAACCCTGCTCTCCTCTCACTGTTTTAAAGTGTGAAAAACCTGCTCACCTCTCGTGTTTTAAACTGTGAAATTCCTCCTCTACTCTCGCTGTTTTAAACTGTGAAAACCCTGCACTCCTCTCGCTGTTTTAAACTGTGAAAATCCTGCTCACCTCTCGCTGTTTTAAACTGAGAAAATCCTGTTCACCTCTCACTGCTTTAAACTGTGAAAATCCTGCTCACTTCATGCTGCTTTAAACGGTGAAAATCCCAGCTCTCCTCTCGCTGTTTTAAACAGTAAAAATCCAGCGCTCCTCTCATTGTTTTAAACTGTGAAAATCCTGCTCTCCTCTCGGTGTTTTAAACTGTGAAAACCCTGCTCTCCTCTCACTGTTTTAAAGTGTGAAAAACCTGCTCACCTCTCGTGTTTTAAACTGTGAAATTCCTCCTCTACTCTCGCTGTTTTAAACTGTGAAAACCCTGCACTCCTCTCGCTGTTTTAAACTGTGAAAATCCTGCTCACCTCTCGCTGTTTTAAACTGAGAAAATCCTGTTCACCTCTCACTGCTTTAAACTGTGAAAATCCTGCTCACTTCATGCTGCTTTAAACGGTGAAAATCCCAGCTCTCCTCTCGCTGTTTTAAACAGTAAAAATCCAGCGCTCCTCTCATTGTTTTAAACTGTGAAAATCCTGCTCTCCTCTCGGTGTTTTAAACTGTGAAAATCCTGCTCTCCTCTCGGTGTTTTAAACTGTGAAAAACCTGCTCACCTCTCGTGTTTTAAACTGTGAAATTCCTCCTCTACTCTCGCTGTTTTAAACTGTGAAAACCCTGCTCTCCTCTCGATGTTTTAAAATGTGAAAATCCTGCTCACCTCTCGCTGTTTTAAACTGAGAAAATCCTGTTCACCTCTCACTGCTTTAAACTGTGAAAATCCTGCTCACTTCATGCTGCTTTAAACGGTGAAAATCCCAGCTCTCCTCTCGCTGTTTTAAACAGTAAAAATCCAGCGCTCCTCTCATTGTTTTAAACTGTGAAAATCCTGCTCTCCTCTCGGTGTTTTAAACTGTGAAAATCCTGCTCTCCTCTCGGTGTTTTAAACTGTGAAAAACCTGCTCACCTCTCGTGTTTTAAACTGTGAAATTCCTCCTCTACTCTCGCTGTTTTAAACTATGAAAACCCTGCTCTCCTCTCGCTGTTTTAAACTGTGAAAAAACTGCTCAACTCTCTCTGTTTTAAACTGTGAAAAAACTGCTCAACTCTCGTTGTTTTAAACTGTGATAACCCTGCTCTCCTCTCGCTGTTTTAAACTGTGAAATTCCTGCTCTCCTCTCGCTGTTTTAAACTGTGAAAACCCTGCTCCCCTCTCGCTGTTTTAATCTGTGAAAATCGTGCTGTCCTCTCGCTTTTTTAAACAGTGAATAGCCGACTATCTTCTCGCTGTTTAAAACTCAGAAAATCTGGCACTCCTCTCGCTGTTTAAAGCTCTGATAATCCTGGGTCTCCTTTCGCTGTTTTAAACTGTGAATCCCCAGCTGTCCTCTCGCTGTTTTAAACTGTGAAAACCCTGCACTCCTCTCACTGTTTTAAACTGTGAAAACCCAGCTCTCCTATCGCTGTTTTAAACTGTGAAATTCCTGCTCTCCTCTCGCTGTTTTAAGCTTTGAAATTCCTGCACTGCTCTCGCTGTTTTAATCTGTGAAAATCCTGGCTCACCTGTCGTTGTTTAAAACTGAGAGAACCCTGCTACCATCTCGCTGTTTTAAACTGTTTAAATCCTTCTCACCACTCATTGTTTTAAACTGTGAAATCCCTGCTCTCCTCTCGCTCTTTTAA
The DNA here is from genome assembly GCA_026770705.1 of Isurus oxyrinchus. Classification (NCBI taxonomy): domain Eukaryota; kingdom Metazoa; phylum Chordata; class Chondrichthyes; order Lamniformes; family Lamnidae; genus Isurus; species Isurus oxyrinchus. Next base: position 77,681 of record JANJGN010000464.1, on the reverse strand, counting down.
ACTGTGAAAACCCTGCTCTCCTCTCGCTGTTTCAAACTCTGAAACTCCTGCTCTCCTCTCGCTGTTTTAATCTATGAAAAACCTGCTCTCCTCTCGATGTTTTAAACTGTGAAATTCCTGCTCTCCTCTCGCTGTTTTAAACTGTGAAAACCCTGCTCTCCTCTGGCTGTTTTAAACTGTGAATATCCTGCTCTCCGCTCGCTATTTTAAACTGTGAAAATCCGGCCCTCTTGTGTTGTTTGAAATAGTGAAAACCCGGCTCACCCTTCGCTGTTTTAAAATGTGAAAACACTGCTCTCCTCTCGCTGTTTTAAAACTGTGAAATTCCTGCTCTCCTCTCGCTGTTTTAAACTGTGAAATTCCTGCTCCCCTCTCGCTGTTTTAAAATGTGAAAACCCTGCCTTCCTCTCGCTGTTTTAAACTGTGAAAACCCTGCTCTCCTCTCACTGTTTTGAACTGTGAAAAACCTGCTCACCTCTTGTGTTTTAAACTGTGAAATTCCTCCTCTACTCTCGCTGTTTTAAACTGTGCAAACCCTGCTCTCCTCTCGCTGTTTTAAACTGTGAAATTCCTGCTCTCCTCTCGCTGTTTTAAACTGTGAAATTCCTGCTCTCCACTCGCTGTTTTAAACTGTGAATATCCTGCTCTCCGCTCGCTGTTTTAAACTGTGAAAATCCGGCCCTCTTGTGTTGTTTGAAATAGTGAAAACCCGGCTCACCTCTCGCTGTTTTAAAATGTGAAAACACTGCTCTCCTCTCGCTGTTTTAAACTGTGAAATTACAGCTCACCTCTCGCTGTTTTAACATGTGAAAACCCTGCCTTCCTCTCGCTGTTTTAAACTGTGAAAACCCTGCTCTCCTCTCACTGTTTTAAAGTGTGAAAAACCTGCTCACCTCTCGTGTTTTAAACTGTGAAATTCCTGCTCTCCTCTCGCTGTTTTAAACTCTGAAAATCATGCTGTCCTCTCGCTGTTTTAAACTCAGAAAATCCGGCACTCCTCTAGCTGTTTAAAACTCTGATAATCCTGGGTCTCCTCTCGCTGTTTTAAACTGTGAAAAACCTGCTCTCCTCTCGCTGTTTAAAACTGTGAAATCCCTGCTCACTTCTTGCTGTTTTAAACTGCGAAAAACATGCTCTCCTCTCGCTGTTTTAAACTGTGAAAAACCTGCTCACCTCTTTCTGTTTTAAACTGTGAAAACCCTGTTTTCCTCTCTCTGTTTTAAACTGAGAAAAATCTGCTCACCTCTCGTTGTTTTAAACTGTGAAATTCCTGCTCTCCTCTCGTTGTTTTAAACTGTGATAACCCAGCTCTCCTCTCGCTGTTTTAAACTGTGAAATTACTGCTCTCCTCTCGCTGTTTTAAACTGTGAAAACCCTGCTCCCCTCTCGCTGTTTTAATCTGTGAAAATCGTGCTGTCCTCTAGCTTTTTTAAACAGTGAATAGCCGACTATCTTCTCGCTGTTTAAAACTCAGAAAATCCGGCACTCCTTTCGCTGTTTAAAGCTCTGATAATCCTGGGTCTCCTTTCGCTGTTTTAAACTGTGAATCCCCAGCTGTCCTCTTGCTGTTTTAAACTATGAAAACCCTGCACTCCTCTCGCTGTTTTAAACTGTGAAAACCCAGCTCTCCTATCGCTGTTTTAAACTGTGAAATTCCTGCTCTCCTCTCGCTGTTTTAAGCTTTGAAATTCCTGCACTGCTCTCGCTGTTTTAATCTGTGAAAATCCTGGCTCACCTCTCGTTGTTTAAAACTGAGAGAACCCTGCTACCATCTCGCTGTTTTAAACTGTTTAAATCCTTCTCACCACTCATTGTTTTAAACTGTGAAATCCCTGCTCTCCTCTCGCTGTTTTAAACTGTGAAAACCCTGCTCTCCTCTCGCTGTTTAAAACTCTGAAACTCCTGCTCTCCTCTCGCTGTTTTAATCTATGAAAAACCTGCTCTCCTCTCGATGTTTTAAACTGTGAAATTCCTGCTCTCCTCTCGCTGTTTTAAACTGTGAAAACCCTGCTCTCCTCTCGCTGTTTTAAACTGTGAATATCCTGCTCTCCGCTCGCTATTTTAAACTGTGAAAATCCGGCCCTCTTGTGTTGTTTGAAATAGTGAAAACCCGGCTCACCTCTCGCTGTTTTAAAATGAGAAAACACTGCTCTCCTCTCGCTGTTTTAAAACTGTGAAATTCCTGCTCTCCTCTCGCTGTTTTAAACTGTGAAATTCCTGCTCACCTCTCGCTGTTTTAAAATGTGAAAACCCTGCCTTCCTCTCGCTGTTTTAAACTGTGAAAACCCTGCTCTCCTATCACTGTTTTGAACTGTGAAAAACCTGCTCACCTCTTGTGTTTTAAACTGTGAAATTCCTCCTCTACTCTCGCTGTTTTAAACTGTGAAAACCCTGCTCTCCTCTCGCTGTTTTAAACTGTGAAATTCCTGCTCTCCACTCGCGGTTTTAAACTGTGAATATCCTGCTCTCCTCTCGCTGTTTTAAACTGTGAAAATCCGGCCCTCTTGTGTTGTATGAAATAGTGAAAACCCGGCTCACCTCTCGCTGTTTTAAAATGTGAAAACACTGCTCTCCTCTCGCTGTTTTAAACTGTGAAATTCCTGCTCACCTCTCGCTGTTTTAAAATGTGAAAACCCTGCCTTCCTCTCGCTGTTTTAAACTGTGAAAACCCTGCTCTCCTCTCACTGTTTTAAAGTGTGAAAAACCTGCTCACCTCTCGTGTTTTAAACTGTGAAATTCCTCCTCTACTCTCGCTGTTTTAAACTGTGAAAACCCTGCTCTCCTCTCGCTGTTTTAAACTGTGAAAATCCTGCTCACCTCTCGCTGTTTTAAACTGAGAAAATCCTGTTCACCTCTCACTGCTTTAAACTGTGAAAATCCTGCTCACTTCACGCTGTTTTAAATTGTGAAAATCCAGCTCTACTCTCGCTGTTTTAAACTGTAAAATTCCTGCTCTCCTCTCGCTGTTTTAAACTGTGAAAATCCTGTTCACCTCTCACTGCTTTAAACTGTGAAAATCCTGCTCACTTCATGCTGCTTTAAACGGTGAAAATCCCAGCTCTACTCTCGCTGTTTTAAACTGTGAAATTCCTGCTCTCCTCTCGCTGTTTTAAACAGTAAAAATCCAGCGCTCCTCTCGTTGTTTTAAACTGTGAAAATCCTGCTCTCCTCTCGGTGTTTTAAACTGTGAAAATCCTGCTCTCCTCTCGCTGTTTTAAACTATGAAAACCCTGCTCTCCTCTCGCTGTTTTAAACTGTGAAAAAACTGCTCAACTCTCTCTGTTTTAAACTGTGAAAAAACTGCTCAACTCTCGTTGTTTTAAACTGTGATAACCCTGCTCTCCTCTCGCTGTTTTAAACTGTGAAATTCCTGCTCTCCTCTCGCTGTTTTAAACTGTGAAAACCCTGCTCCCCTCTCGCTGTTTTAATCTGTGAAAATCGTGCTGTCCTCTCGCTTTTTTAAACAGTGAATAGCCGACTATCTTCTCGCTGTTTAAAACTCAGAAAATCCGGCATTCCTCTCACTGTTTAAAGCTCTGATAATCCTGTGTCTCCTTTCGCTGTTTTAAACTGTGAATCCCCAGCTGTCCTCTCGCTGTTTTAAACTGTGAAAACCCTGCACTCCTCTCGCTGTTTTAAACTGTGAAAACCCAGCTCTCCTATCGCTGTTTTAAACTGTGAAATTCCTGCTCTCCTCTCGCTGTTTTAAGCTTTGAAATTCCTGCACTGCTCTCGCTGTTTTAATCTGTGAAAATCCTGGCTCACCTCTCGTTGTTTAAAACTGAGAGAACCCTGCTACCATCTCGCTGTTTTAAACTGTTTAAATCCTTCTCACCACTCATTGTTTTAAACTGTGAAATCCCTGCTCTCCTCTCGCTCTTTTAAACTGTGAAAACCCTGCTCTCCTCTCGCTGTTTAAAACTCTGAAACTCCTGCTCTCCTCTCGCTGTTTTAATCTATGAAAAACCTGCTCTCCTCTCGATGTTTTAAACTGTGAAATTCCTGCTCTCCTCTCGCTGTTTTAAACTGTGAAAACCCTGCTCTCCTCTGGCTGTTTTAAACTGTGAATATCCTGCTCTCCGCTCGCTATTTTAAACTGTGAAAATCCGGCCCTCTTGTGTTGTTTGAAACTGTGAAAACCCGGCTCACCTCTCGCTGTTTTAAAATGTGAAAACACTGCTCTCCTCTCGCTGTTTTAAAACTGTGAAATTCCTGCTCTCCTCTCGCTGTTTTAAACTGTGAAATTCCTGCTCCCCTCTCGCTGTTTTAAAATGTGAAAACCCTGCCTTCCTCTCGCTGTTTTAAACTGTGAAAACCCTGCTCTCCTCTCACTGTTTAGAACTGTGAAAAACCTGCTCACCTCTTGTGTTTTAAACTGTGAAATTCCTCCTCTACTCTCGCTGTTTTAAACTGTGAAAACCCTGCTCTCCTCTCGCTGTTTTAAACTGTGAAATTCCTGCTCTCCTCTCGCTGTTTTAAACTGTGAAATTCCTGCTCTCCACTCGCTGTTTTAAACTGTGAATATCCTGCTCTCCGCTCGCTATTTTAAACTGTGAAAATCCGGCCCTCTTGTGTTGTTTGAAATAGTGAAAACCCGGCTCACCTCTCGCTGTTTTAAAATGTGAAAACACTGCTCTCCTCTCGCTGTTTTAAACTGTGAAATTCCTGCTCACCTCTCGCTGTTTTAAAATGTGAAAACCCTGCCTTCCTCTCGCTGTTTTAAACTGTGAAAACCCTGCTCTCCTCTCACTGTTTTAAAGTGTGAAAAACCTGCTCACCTCTCGTGTTTTAAACTGTGAAATTCCTCCTCTACTCTCGCTGTTTTAAACTGTGAAAACCCTGCACTCCTCTCGCTGTTTTAAACTGTGAAAATCCTGCTCACCTCTCGCTGTTTTAAACTGAGAAAATCCTGTTCACCTCTCACTGCTTTAAACTGTGAAAATCCTGCTCACTTCATGCTGCTTTAAACGGTGAAAATCCCAGCTCTCCTCTCGCTGTTTTAAACAGTAAAAATCCAGCGCTCCTCTCATTGTTTTAAACTGTGAAAATCCTGCTCTCCTCTCGGTGTTTTAAACTGTGAAAATCCTGCTCTCCTCTCGGTGTTTTAAACTGTGAAAAACCTGCTCACCTCTCGTGTTTTAAACTGTGAAATTCCTCCTCTACTCTCGCTGTTTTAAACTGTGAAAACCCTGCTCTCCTCTCGATGTTTTAAAATGTGAAAATCCTGCTCACCTCTCGCTGTTTTAAACTGAGAAAATCCTGTTCACCTCTCACTGCTTTAAACTGTGAAAATCCTGCTCACTTCATGCTGCTTTAAACGGTGAAAATCCCAGCTCTCCTCTCGCTGTTTTAAACAGTAAAAATCCAGCGCTCCTCTCATTGTTTTAAACTGTGAAAATCCTGCTCTCCTCTCGGTGTTTTAAACTGTGAAAATCCTGCTCTCCTCTCGGTGTTTTAAACTGTGAAAAACCTGCTCACCTCTCGTGTTTTAAACTGTGAAATTCCTCCTCTACTCTCGCTGTTTTAAACTATGAAAACCCTGCTCTCCTCTCGCTGTTTTAAACTGTGAAAAAACTGCTCAACTCTCTCTGTTTTAAACTGTGAAAAAACTGCTCAACTCTCGTTGTTTTAAACTGTGATAACCCTGCTCTCCTCTCGCTGTTTTAAACTGTGAAATTCCTGCTCTCCTCTCGCTGTTTTAAACTGTGAAAACCCTGCTCCCCTCTCGCTGTTTTAATCTGTGAAAATCGTGCTGTCCTCTCGCTTTTTTAAACAGTGAATAGCCGACTATCTTCTCGCTGTTTAAAACTCAGAAAATCTGGCACTCCTCTCGCTGTTTAAAGCTCTGATAATCCTGGGTCTCCTTTCGCTGTTTTAAACTGTGAATCCCCAGCTGTCCTCTCGCTGTTTTAAACTGTGAAAACCCTGCACTCCTCTCGCTGTTTTAAACTGTGAAAACCCAGCTCTCCTATCGCTGTTTTAAACTGTGAAATTCCTGCTCTCCTCTCGCTGTTTTAAGCTTTGAAATTCCTGCACTGCTCTCGCTGTTTTAATCTGTGAAAATCCTGGCTCACCTGTCGTTGTTTAAAACTGAGAGAACCCTGCTACCATCTCGCTGTTTTAAACTGTTTAAATCCTTCTCACCACTCATTGTTTTAAACTGTGAAATCCCTGCTCTCCTCTCGCTCTTTTAAACTGTGAAAACCCTGCTCTCCTCTCGCTGTTTCAAACTCTGAAACTCCTGCTCTCCTCTCGCTGTTTTAATCTATGAAAAACCTGCTCTCCTCTCGATGTTTTAAACTGTGAAATTCCTGCTCTCCTCTCGCTGTTTTAAACTGTGAAAACCCTGCTCTCCTCTGGCTGTTTTAAACTGTGAATATCCTGCTCTCCGCTCGCTATTTTAAACTGTGAAAATCCGGCCCTCTTGTGTTGTTTGAAATAGTGAAAACCCGGCTCACCCTTCGCTGTTTTAAAATGTGAAAACACTGCTCTCCTCTCGCTGTTTTAAAACTGTGAAATTCCTGCTCTCCTCTCGCTGTTTTAAACTGTGAAATTCCTGCTCCCCTCTCGCTGTTTTAAAATGTGAAAACCCTGCCTTCCTCTCGCTGTTTTAAACTGTGAAAACCCTGCTCTCCTCTCACTGTTTTGAACTGTGAAAAACCTGCTCACCTCTTGTGTTTTAAACTGTGAAATTCCTCCTCTACTCTCGCTGTTTTAAACTGTGCAAACCCTGCTCTCCTCTCGCTGTTTTAAACTGTGAAATTCCTGCTCTCCTCTCGCTGTTTTAAACTGTGAAATTCCTGCTCTCCACTCGCTGTTTTAAACTGTGAATATCCTGCTCTCCGCTCGCTGTTTTAAACTGTGAAAATCCGGCCCTCTTGTGTTGTTTGAAATAGTGAAAACCCGGCTCACTTCTCGCTGTTTTAAAATGTGAAAACACTGCTCTCCTCTCGCTGTTTTAAACTGTGAAATTACAGCTCACCTCTCGCTGTTTTAACATGTGAAAACCCTGCCTTCCTCTCGCTGTTTTAAACTGTGAAAACCCTGCTCTCCTCTCACTGTTTTAAAGTGTGAAAAACCTGCTCACCTCTCGTGTTTTAAACTGTGAAATTCCTCCTCTACTCTCGCTGTTTTAAACTGTGAAAACCCTGCTCTCCTCTCGCTGTTTTAAACTGTGAAAATCCTGCTCACCTCTCGCTGTTTTAAACTGAGAAAATCCTGTTCACCTCTCACTGCTTTAAACTGTGAAAATCCTGCTCACTTCACGCTGTTTTAAATTGTGAAAATCCAGCTCTACTCTCGCTGTTTTAAACTGTAAAATTCCTGCTCTCCTCTCGCTGTTTTAAACTGTGAAAATCCTGTTCACCTCTCACTGCTTTAAACGGTTAAAATCCCAGCTCTACTCTCGCTGTTTTAAACTGTGAAATTCCTGCTCTCCTCTCGCTGTTTTAAACAGTAAAAATCCAGCGCTCCTCTCGTTGTTTTAAACTGTGAAAATCCTGCTCTCCTCTCGGTGTTTTAAACTGCGAAAATCCTGCTCTCCTCTCGGTGTTTTAAACTGTGAAAAACCTGCTCACCTCTCGTGTTTTAAACTGTGAAATTCCTCCTCTACTCTCGCTGTTTTAAACTATGAAAACCCTGCTCTCCTCTCGCTGTTTTAAACTGTGAAAAAAACTGCTCAACTCTCTCTGTTTTAAACTGTGAAAAAACTGCTCAACTCTCGTTGTTTTAAACTGTGATAACCCTGCTCTCCTCTCGCTGTTTTAAACTGTGAAAATCCTGCTCACCTCTCGCTGTTTTAAACTGAGAAAATCCTGTTCACCTCTCACTGCTTTAAACTGTGAAAATCCTGCTCACTTCACGCTGTTTTAAATTGTGAAAATCCAGCTCTACTCTCGCTGTTTTAAACTGTAAAATTCCTGCTCTCCTCTCGCTGTTTTAAACTGTGAAAATCCTGTTCACCTCTCACTGCTTTAAACTGTGAAAATCCTGCTCACTTCATGCTGCTTTAAGCGGTGAAAATCCCAGCTCTACTCTCGCTGTTTAAAACTGTGAAATTCCTGCTCTCCTCTCGGTGTTTTAAACAGTAAAAATCCAGCGCTCCTCTCGTTGTTTTAAACTGTTTAAATCCTTCTCACCACTCATTGTTTTAAACTGTGAAATCCCTGCTCTCCTCTCGCTCTTTTAAACTGTGAAAACCCTGCTCTCCTCTCGCTGTTTCAAACTCTGAAACTCCTGCTCTCGCTGTTTTAATCTATGAAAAACCAGCTCTCCTCTCGATGTTTTAAACTGTGAAATTCCTGCTCTCCTCTCGCTGTTTTAAACTGTGAAAACCCTGCTCTCCTCTGGCTGTTTTAAACTGTGAATATCCTGCTCTCCGCTCACTATTTTAAACTGTGAAAATCCGGCCCTCTTGTGTTGTTTGAAATAGTGAAAACCCGGCTCACCTCTCGCTGTTTTAAAATGTGAAAACACTGCTCTCCTCTCGCTGTTTTAAAACTGTGAAATTCCTGCTCTCCTCTCGCTGTTTTAAACTGTGAAATTCCTGCTCCCCTCTCGCTGTTTTAAAATGTGAAAACCCTGCCTTCCTCTCGCTGTTTTAAACTGTGAAAACCCTGCTCTCCTCTCACTGTTTTGAACTGTGAAAAACCTGCTCACCTCTTGTGTTTTAAACTGTGAAATTCCTCCTCTACTCTCGCTGTTTTAAACTGTGAAAACCCTGCTCTCCTCTCGCTGTTTTAAACTGTGAAATTCCTGCTCTCCTCTCGCTGTTTTAAACTGTGAAATTCATGCTCTCCACTCGCTGTTTTAAACTGTGAATATCCTGCTCTCCGCTCGCTATTTTAAACTGTGAAAATCCGGCCCTCTTGTGTTGTTTGAAATAATGAAAACCCGGCTCACCTCTCGCTGTTTTAAAATGTGAAAACACTGCTCTCCTCTCGCTGTTTTAAACTGTGAAATTACAGCTCACCTCTCGCTGTTTTAACATGTGAAAACCCTGCCTTCCTCTCGCTGTTTTAAACTGTGAAAACCCTGCTCTCCTCTCACTGTTTTAAAGTGTGAAAAACCTGCTCACCTCTCGTGTTTTAAACTGTGAAATTCCTCCTCTACTCTCGCTGTTTTAAACTGTGAAAACCCTGCTCTCCTCTCGCTGTTTTAAACTGTGAAAATCCTGCTCACCTCTCGCTGTTTTAAACTGTGAAAATCCTGCTCACTTCACGCTGTTTTAAATTGTGAAAATCCAGCTCTACTCTCGCTGTTTTAAACTGTAAAATTCCTGCTCTCCTCTCGCTGTTTTAAACTGTGAAAATCCTGTTCACCTCTCACTGCTTTAAACTGTGAAAATCCTGCTCACTTCACGCTGCTTTAAACGGTGAAAATCCCAGCTCTACTCTCGCTGTTTTAAACTGTGAAATTCCTGCTCTCCTCTCGCTGTTTTAAACAGTAAAAATCCAGCGCTCCTCTCGTTGTTTTAAACTGTGAAAATCCTGCTCTCCTCTCGGTGTTTTAAACTGTGAAAATCCTGCTCTCCTCTCGGTGTTTTAAACTGTGAAAAACCTGCTCACCTCTCGTGTTTTAAACTGTGAAATTCCTCCTCTACTCTCGCTGTTTTAAACTATGAAAACCCTGCTCTCCTCTCGCTGTTTTAAACTGTGAAAAAACTGCTCAACTCTCTCTGTTTTAAACTGTGAAAAAACTGCTCAACTCTCGTTGTTTTAAACTGTGATAACCCTGCTCTCCTCTCGCTGTTTTAAACTGTGAAATTCCTGCTCTCCTCTCGCTGTTTTAAACTGTGAAAACCCTGCTCCCCTCTCGCTGTTTTAATCTGTGAAAATCGTGCTGTCCTCTCGCTTTTTTAAACAGTGAATAGCCGACTATCTTCTCGCTGTTTAAAACTCAGAAAATCTGGCACTCCTCTCGCTGTTTAAAGCTCTGATAATCCTGGGTCTCCTTTCGCTGTTTTAAACTGTGAATCCCCAGCTGTCCTCTCGCTGTTTTAAACTGTGAAAACCCTGCACTCCTCTCGCTGTTTTAAACTGTGAAAACCCAGCTCTCCTATCGCTGTTTTAAACTGTGAAATTCCTGCTCTCCTCTCGCTGTTTTAAGCTTTGAAATTCCTGCACTGCTCTCGCTGTTTTAATCTGTGAAAATCCTGACTCACCTCTCGTTGTTTAAAACTGAGAGAACCCTGCTACCATCTCGCTGTTTTAAACTGTTTAAATCCTTCTCACCACTCATTGTTTTAAACTGTGAAATCCTTGCTCTCCTCTCGCTCTTTTAAACTGTGAAAACCCTGCTCTCCTCTCGCTGTTTAAAACTCTGAAACTCCTGCTCTCCTCTCGCTGTTTTAATCTATGAAAAACCTGCTCTCCTCTCGATGTTTTAAATTGTGAAATTCCTGCTCTCCTCTCGCTGTTTTAAACTGTGAAAACCATGCTCTCCTCTGGCTGTTTTAAACTGTGAATATCCTGCTCTCCGCTCGCTATTTTAAACTGTGAAAATCCGGCCCTCTTGTGTTGTTTGAAATAGTGAAAACCCGGCTCACCTCTCGCTGTTTTAAAATGTGAAAACACTGCTCTCCTCTCGCTGTTTTAAAACTGTGAAATTCCTGCTCACCTCTCGCTGTTTTAAACTGTGAAATTCCTGCTCTCCTCTCGCTGTTTTAAAATGTGAAAACCCTGCCTTCCTCTCGCTGTTTTAAACTGTGAAAACCCTGCTCTCCTCTCACTGTTTTGAACTGTGAAAAACCTGCTCACCTCTTGTGTTTTAAACTGTGAAATTCCTCCTCTACTCTCGCTGTTTTAAACTGTGAAAACCCTGCTCTCCTCTCGCTGTTTTAAACTGTGAAATTCCTGCTCTCCTCTCGGTGTTTTAAACTGTGAAAAACCTGCTCACCTCTCGTGTTTTAAACTGTGAAATTCCTCCTCTACTCTCGCTGTTTTAAACTATGAAAACCCTGCTCTCCTCTCGCTGTTTTAAACTGTGAAAAAACTGCTCAACTCTCTCTGTTTTAAACTGTGAAAAAACTGCTCAACTCTCGTTGTTTTAAACTGTGATAACCCTGCTCTCCTCTCGCTGTTTTAAACTGTGAAATTCCTGCTCTCCTCTCGCTGTTTTAAACTGTGAAAACCCTGCTCCCCTCTCGCTGTTTTAATCTGTGAAAATCGTGCTGTCCTCTCGCTTTTTTAAACAGTGAATAGCCGACTATCTTCTCGCTGTTTAAAACTCAGAAAATCTGGCACTCCTCTCGCTGTTTAAAGCTCTGATAATCCTGGGTCTCCTTTCGCTGTTTTAAACTGTGAATCCCCAGCTGTCCTCTCGCTGTTTTAAACTGTGAAAACCCTGCACTCCTCTCGCTGTTTTAAACTGTGAAAACCCAGCTCTCCTATCGCTGTTTTAAACTGTGAAATTCCTGCTCTCCTCTCGCTGTTTTAAGCTTTGAAATTCCTGCACTGCTCTCGCTGTTTTAATCTGTGAAAATCCTGACTCACCTCTCGTTGTTTAAAACTGAGAGAACCCTGCTACCATCTCGCTGTTTTAAACTGTTTAAATCCTTCTCACCACTCATTGTTTTAAACTGTGAAATCCTTGCTCTCCTCTCGCTCTTTTAAACTGTGAAAACCCTGCTCTCCTCTCGCTGTTTAAAACTCTGAAACTCCTGCTCTCCTCTCGCTGTTTTAATCTATGAAAAACCTGCTCTCCTCTCGATGTTTTAAACTGTGAAATTCCTGCTCTCCTCTCGCTGTTTTAAACTGTGAAAACCCTGCTCTCCTCTGGCTGTTTTAAACTGTGAATATCCTGCTCTCCGCTCGCTATTTTAAACTGTGAAAATCCGGCCCTCTTGTGTTGTTTGAAATAGTGAAAACCCGGCTCACCTCTCGCTGTTTTAAAATGTGAAAACACTGCTCTCCTCTCGCTGTTTTAAAACTGTGAAATTCCTGCTCACCTCTCGCTGTTTTAAACTGTGAAATTCCTGCTCCCCTCTCGCTGTTTTAAAATGTGAAAACCCTGCCTTCCTCTCGCTGTTTTAAACTGTGAAAACCCTGCTCTCCTCTCACTGTTTTGAACTGTGAAAAACCTGCTCACCTCTTGTGTTTTAAACTGTGAAATTCCTCCTCTACTCTCGCTGTTTTAAACTGTGAAAACCCTGCTCTCCTCTCGCTGTTTTAAACTGTGAAATTCCTGCTCTCCTCTCGCTGTTTTAAACTCTGAAAATCATGCTGTCCTCTCGCTGTTTTAAACTCAGAAAATCCGGCACTCCTCTCGCTGTTTAAAACTCTGATAATCCTGGGTCTCCTCTCGCTGTTTTAAACTGTGAAAAACCTGCTCTCCTCTCGCTGTTTAAAACTGTGAAATCCCTGCTCACTTCTTGCTGTTTTAAACTGTGAAAAACATGCTCTCCTCTCGCTGTTTTAAACTGTGAAAAACCTGCTCACCTCTTTCTGTTTTAAACTGTGAAAACCCTGTTCTCCTCTCTCTGTTTTAAACTGAGAAAAATCTGCTCACCTCTCGTTGTTTTAAACTGTGAAATTCCTGCTCTCCTCTCGCTGTTTTAAACTGAGAAAACCCTGCTCTCCTCTCGCTGTTTTAAAAGGTGAAAACCCTGCTCTCCTCTCGCTGTTTTAAACTGTGAAAACCCTGCTCTCCTCTCGCTGTTTTAAACTGTGAAATTCCTGCTCTCCTCTCGCTGTTTTAAACTGTGAAAATCGTGCTGTTCTCTCGCTGTTTTAAACTGTGAAAAACCTGCTCTCCTCTTGCTGTTTTAAACTGTGAAATTCCTGCTCTCCTCTCGCTGTTTTAAACTGTGAAATTGCTGCTCTCCTCTCGCTGTTTTAAATTGTGAAATTCCTGCTCTCCTCTCGCTGTTTTAAACTGTGAAATTCCTGCTCTCCTCTTGCTTTTTTAAACTGTGAAATTCCTGCTCTCCTCTCGCTGTTTTAAACTGTGAAATTCCATCTCTCCTCTCGCTGTTTTATACTTTGAATACCCTGCACTCTTCTCGCTGTTTTAAAATGTGAAATTCCTGCTCTCCTCTCGCTGTTTTAAACTGTGAAAATCCTGCTCTACTCTCGCTGTTTTAAACTGTGAAAACCCTGTTTTCATCTCTCTGTTTTAAACTGTGAAAAACCTGCTCACCTCTCGTTGTTTTAAACTGTGAAATTCCTGCTCTCCTCTTGCTGTTTTAAAATGTGAAAACGCTGCTCTCGTCTCACTGTTTTAAACTGTGAAATTCCTGCTCTCCTCTCGCTATTTTAAACTGTGAAAACTCTGCTCTCCTCTCGCTGTTTGAAACTGTGAAAAACCAGTTCTCCTCTCGCTATTTTAAACTGTGAAAACACTGCTCTCCTCTCGCTGTTTTAAACTGTGAAAAACCAGTTCTCCTCTCAGTATTTTAAACTGTGAAAACACTGCTCTCCTCTCGCTGTTTTAAACTGTGAAAAACCTGCTCACCGCTCGTTGATTTAAATTGTGAAAACCCTGCTCTCCTCTCACTGTTTTAAACTGTGAAATTCCTGCTCTCCTCTCGCTGTTTTAAACTGTGAAATTCCTGCTCTCCACTCGCTGTTTTAAACTGTGAATATCCTGCTCTCCGCTCGCTATTTTAAACTGTGAAAATCCGGCCCTCTTGTGTTGTTTGAAATAGTGAAAACCCGGCTCACCTCTCGCTGTTTTAAAATGTGAAAACACTGCTCTCCTCTCGCTGTTTTAAACTGTGAAATTCCTGCTCACCTCTCGCTGTTTTAAAATGTGAAAACCCTGCCTTCCTCTCGCTGTTTAAAACTGTGAAAACCCTGCTCTCCTCTCACTGTTTTAAAGTGTGAAAAATCTGCTCACCTCTCGTGTTTTAAACTGTGAAATTCCTCCTCTACTCTCGCTGTTTTAAACTGTGAAAACCCTGCTCTCCTCTCGCTGTTTTAAACTGTGAAAATCCTGCTCACCTCTCGCTGTTTTAAACTGAGAAAATCCTGCTCACCTCTCACTGCTTTAAACTGTGAAAATCCTGCTCACTTCACACTGTTTTAAATTGTGAAAATCCAGCTCTACTCTCGCTGTTTCAAACTGTAAAATTCCTGCTCTCCTCTCGCTGTTTTAAACTGTGAAAATCCTGTTCACCTCTCACTGCTGTAAACTGTGAAAATCCAGCTCACTTCATGCTGCATTAAACGGTGAAAATCCCAGCTCTACTCTCGCTGTTTTAAACTGTGAAATTCCTGCTCTCCTCTCGCTGTTTTAAACAGTAAAAATCCAGCGCTCCTCTCGTTGTTTTAAACTGTGAAAATCCTGCTCTCCTCTCGGTGTTTTAAACTGTGAAAATCCTGCTCTCCTCTCGGTGTTTTAAACTGTGAAAAACCTGCTCACCTCTCGTGTTTTAAACTGTGAAATTCCTGCACTCCTCTCGCTGTTTTAAACTGTGAAAATCCTGCTCTCCTCTCACTGTTTTAAACTGTGAAAAAACTGCTCAACTCTCGTTGTTTTAAACTGTGATAACCCTGCTCTCCTCTCGCTGTTTTAAACTGTGAAATTCCTGCTCTCCTCTCGCTGTTTTAAACTGTGAAAACCCTGCTCCCCTCTCGCTGTTTTAATCTGTGAAAATCGTGCTGTCCTCTCGCTTTTTTAAACAGTGAATAGCCGACTATCTTCTCGCTGTTTAAAACTCAGAAAATCCGGCACTCCTCTCGCTGTTTTAAACTGTGAAAACCCTGCTCTCCTCTGGCTGTTTTAAACTGTGAAATTCCTGCTCTCCTCTCGCTGTTATAAGCTGCGAAAATCAAGCTCACCTCTCGCTGTTTTAAACTGTGAATATCCTGCTCTCCGCTCGCTATTTTAAACTGTGAAAATCCGGCCCTCTTGTGTTGTTTGAAATAGTGAAAACCCGGCTCACCTCTCGCTGTTTTAAAATGTGAAAAGACTGCTCTCCTCTCGCTGTTTTAAAACTGTGAAATTCCTGCTCTCCTCTCGCTGTTTTAAACTGTGAAATTCCTGCTCACCTCTCGCTGTTTTAAAATGTGAAAACCCTGCCTTCCTCTCGCTGTTTTAAACTGTGAAAACCCTACTCTCCTCTCACTGTTTTGAACTGTGAAAAACCTGCTCACCTCTTGTGTTTTAAACTGTGAAATTCCTCCTCTACTCTCGCTGTTTTAAACTGTGAAAACCCTGCTCTCCCCTCGCTGTTTTAAACTGTGAAATTCCTGCTCTCCTCTCGCTGTTTTAAACTCTGAAAATCATGCTGTCCTCTCGCTGTTTTAAACTCAGAAAATCCGGCACTCCTCTCGCTGTTTAAAACTCTGATAATCCTGGGTCTCCTCTCGCTGTTTTAAACTGTGAAAAACCTGCTCTTCTCTCGCTGTTTAAAACTGTGAAATCCCTGCGCACTTCTTGCTGTTTTAAACTGTGAAAAACATGCTCTCCTCTCGCTGTTTTAAACTGTGAAAACCTGCTCACCTCTTTCTGTTTTAAACTGTGAAAACCCTGTTATCCTCTCTCTGTTTTAAACTGAGAAAAATCTGCTCACCTCTCGTTGTTTTAAACTGTGAAATTCCTGCTCTCCTCTCGCTGTTTTAAACTGTGAAAACCCTGCTCTCCACTCGATGTTTTAAACTGAGTAAACCCTGCTCTCCTCTCGCTGTTTTAAAAGGTGAAAACCCTGCTCTCCTCTCGCTGTTTTAAACTGTGAAAACCCTGCTCTCCTCTCGCTGTTTTAACCTGTGAAATTCCTGCACTCCTCTCGCTGTTTTAAACTGTGAAAATCGTGCTGCTCTCTCGCTGTTTTAAACTGTGAAAAACCTGCTCTCCTCTCGCTGTTTTAAACTGTGAAATTCCTGCTCTCCTCTTGCTGTTTTAAACTGTGAAATTCCTGCTCTCCTCTCGCTGTTTTAAATTGCGAAATTCCTGCTCTCCTCTCGCTGTTTTAAACTGTGAAATTCCTGCTCTCCTCTTGCTGTTTTAAACTGTAAAATTCCTGCTCTCCTCTCGCTGTTTTAAACTGTGAAATTCCACGTCTCCTCTCACTGTTTTATACTTTGAAAACCCTGCACTCTTCTCGCTGTTTTAAACTGTGAAATTCCTGCTCTCCTCTCGCTGTTTTAAACTGTGAAAATCCTGCTCTACTCTCGCTGTTTTAAACTGTGAAAACCCTGTTTTCATCTCTCTGTTTTAAACTGTGAAAAACCTGCTCACCTCTCGTTGTTTTAAACTGTGATAACCCTGCTCTCCTCTCGCTGTTTTAAACTGTGAAATTCCTGCTCTCCTCTCCCTGTTTTAAACTGTGAAAAAACTGCTCACCGCTCGTTGATTTAAATTGTGTAAACCCTTCTCTCCTCTCGCTGTTTTAAACTGTGAAATTCCTGCACTCCTCTCGCTGTTTTAAACTGTGAAATTCCTGCTCTCCACTCGCTGTTTTAAACTGTGAAAACCCTTCTGTCCTCTAGCTGTTTTAAACTGTGAAATTCCTGCTTCCTCTCGCTGTTTTAAAGTGTGAAAACCCTGCTCTCCTCCCGCTGTTCTAAACTGTGAAAAACCTGTTCTCCTCTCGCTGTTTTAAACTGTGAAAAACCTGCTCTCCTCTTGCTGTTTTAAACTGTGAAAACCCTGCTCTCCTCTCGCTGTTTTAAACTGTGAAAAACCTGTTCTCCTCTCGCTGTTTTAAACATTGAAAACCCTGCTCTCCTCTCGCTGTTATAAACTGTGAAAAGCCTGTTCTTCACTCGCTGTTTTAAACTGTGAAAACCTGCTCTCCTCTCGCTGTTTTAAACTGTGAAAAACCTGCTCTCCTCTTGCTGTTTTAAACTGTGAAAATCGTGCTGTTCTCTCGCTGTTTTAAACTGTGAAAAACCTGCTCTCCTCTCGCTGTTTTAAACTGTGAAATTCCTTCTCTCCTCTCGCTGTTTTAAACTGTGAAATTCCTGCTCTCCTCTCGCTGTTTTAAACTGTGAAATTCCTGCTCTCCTCTCGCTGTTTTAAACTGTGAAATTCCTGCTCTCCTCTCACTGTTTTAAACTGTGAAATTCCTGCTCTCCTCTCGCTGTTTTAAACTGTGAAATTCCATCTCTCCTCTCGCTGTTTTATACTTTGAAAACCCTGCACTCTTCTCGCTAATTTAAACTGTGAAATTCCTGCTCTCCTCTCGCTGTTTTAAACTGTGAAAATCCTGCTCTCCTCTCGCTGTTTTAAACTGTGAAAATCCTGTTCTCATCTCTCTGTTTTAAAATGTGAAAAACCTGCTCACCTCTCGTTGTTTTAAACTGTGATAACCCTGCTCTCCTCTCGCTGTTTTAAACTGTGAAATTCCAGCTCTCCTCTTGCTGTTTTAAAATGTGAAAACGCTGCTCTCGTCTCACTGTTTCAAACTGTGAAATTCCTGCTCTCCTCTCACTATTTTAAACTGTGAAAACCCTGCTCTCCTCTCTCTGTTTTAAACTGAGAAAAATCTGCTCACCTCTCGTTGTTTTAAACAGTGAAATTCCTGCTCTCCTCTCGCTGTTTTAAACTGTGAAAACCCTGCTCTCCACTCGCTGTTTTAAACTGAGTAAACCCTGCTCTCCTCTCGGTGTTTTAAAAGGTGAAAACCCTGCTCTCCTCTCGCTGTTTTAACTGTGAAAACCCTGCTCTCCTCTCGCTGTTTTAACCTGTGAAATTCCTGCTCTCCTCTCGCTGTTTTAAACTGTGAAAATCGTGCTGTTCTCTCACTGTTTAAACTGTAAAAAACCTGCTCTCCTCTCGCTGTTTTAAACTGTGAAATTCCTGCTCTCCTCTTGCTGTTTTAAACTGTGAAATTCCTGCTCTCCTCTCGCTGTTTTAAATTGTGAAATTCCTGCTCTCCTCTCGCTGTTTTAAACTGTGAAATTCCTGCTCTCCTCTTGCTGTTTTAAACTGTGAAATTCCTGCTCTCCTCTCGCTGTTTTAAACTGTGAAATTCCATCTCTCCTCTCGCTGTTTTATACTTTGAAAACCCTGCACTCTTCTCGCTGTTTTAAACTGTGAAATTCCTGCTCTCCTCTCGCTGTTTTAAACTGTGAAAATCCTGCTCTACTCTCGCTGTTTTAAACTGTGAAAACCCTGTTTTCATCTCTCTGTTTTAAACTGTGAAATACCTGCTCACCTCTCGTTGTTTTAAACTGTGATAACCCTGCCCTCCTCTCGCTGTTTTAAACTGTGAAATTCCTGCTCTCCTCTCGCTGTTTTAAACTATGAAAAAACTGCTCACCGCTCGTTGATTTAAATTGTGTAAACCCTTCTCTCCTCTCGCTGTTTTAAACTGTGAAATTCCTGCTCTCCTCTCGCTGTTTTAAACTGTGAAATTCCTGCTCTCCACTCGCTGTTTTAAACTGTGAAAAACCTTCTGTCCTCTAGCTGTTTTAACCTGTGAAATTCCTGCACTCCTCTCGCTGTTTTAAACTGTGAAATTCCTGCTCTCCACTCGCTGTTTTAAACTGTGAAATCCCTTCTGTCCTCTAGCTGTTTTAAACTGTGAAATTCCTGCTTCCTCTCGCTGTTTTAAACTGTGAAAACCCTGCTCTCCTGTCGCTGTTTTAAACTGTGAAAAACCTGTTCTCCTCTCGCTGTTTTAAACATTGAAAACCCTGCTCTCCTCTCGCTGTTATAAACTGTGAAAAGCCTGTTCTCCACTCGCTGTTTTAAACTGTGAAAACCCTGCTCTCCTCTCGCTGTTTTAAACTGTGAAAAACCTGCTCTCCTCTTGCTGTTTTAAACTGTGAAAACCCTGTTCTCCTCTCTCTGTTTTAAACTGAGAAAAATCTGCTCACCTCTCGTTGTTTTAAACTGTGAAATTCCTGCTCTCCTCTCGCTGTTTTAAACTGTGAAAACCCTGCTCTCCACTCGCTGTTTTAAACTGAGAAAACCCTGCTCTCCTCTCGCTGTTTTAAAAGGTGAAAAACCTGCTCTCCTCTTGCTGTTTTAAACTGTGAAATTCCTGCTCTCCTCTCGCTGTTTTAAACTGTGAAATTCCTGCTCTCCTCTCGCTGTTTTAAACTGTGAAATTCGTGCTCACCTCTCACTGTTTTAAACTGTGAAAACCCTGCTCTCCTCTGGCTGTTTTAAACTATAAAAATCGTGCTGTCCTCTCGCTGTTTTAACCTGTGAAATTCCTGCTCTCCTCTCGCTGTTTTAAACTGTGAAAATCGTGCTGTTCTCTCGCTGTTTTAAACTGTGAAAAACCTGCTCTGCTCTCGCTGTTTTAAACTGTGAAATTCCTGCTCTCCTCTTGCTGTTTTAAACTGTGAAATTCCTGCTCTCCTCTCGCTGTTTTAAATTGTGAAATTCCTGCTCTCCTCTCGCTGTTTTAAACTGTGAAATTCCTGCTCTCCTCTTGCTGTTTTAAACTGTGAAATTCCTGCTCTCCTCTCGCTGTTTTAAACTGTGAAATTCCATCTCTCCTCTCGCTGTTTTATACTTTGAAAACCCTGCACTCGTCTCGCTGTTTTAAACTGTGAAATTCCTGCTCGCCTCTCGCTGTTTTAAACTGTGAAAATCCTGCTCTACTCTCGCTGTTTTAAACTGTGAAAACCCTGTTTTCATCTCTCTGTTTTAAACTGTGAAAAACCTGCTCACCTCTCGTTGTTTTAAACTGTGATAACCCTGCTCTCCTCTCGCTGTTTTAAACTGTGAAATTCCTGCTCTCCTCTCGCTGTTTTAAACTGTGAAAAAACTGCTCACCGCTCGTTGATTTAAATTGTGTAAACCCTTCTCTCCTCTCGCTGTTTTAAACTGTGAAATTCCTGCTCTCCTCTCGCTGTTTTAAACTGTGAAATTCCTGCTCTCCACTCGCTGTTTTAAACTGTGAAAAACCTTCTGTCCTCTAGCTGTTTTAACCTGTGAAATTCCTGCACTCCTCTCGCTGTTTTAAACTGTGAAATTCCTGCTCTCCACTCGCTGTTTTAAACTGTGAAAACCCTTCTGTCCTCTAGCTGTTTTAAACTGTGAAATTCCTGCTTCCTCTCGCTGTTTTAAAGTGTGAAAACCCTGCTCTCCTCCCGCTGTTTTAAACTGTGAAAAACCTGTTCTCCTCTCACTGTTTTAAACTGTGAAAAACCTGCTCTCCTCTTGCTGTTTTAAACTGTGAAAAACCTGCTCTCCTCTCGCAGTTTTAAACTGTGAAAAACCTGTTCTCCTCTCGCTGTTTTAAACATTGAAAACCCTGCTCTCCTCTCGCTGTTATAAACTGTGAAAAGCCTGTTCTCCACTCGCTGTTTTAAACTGTGAAAACCCTGCTCTCCTCTCGCTGTTTTAAACTGTGAAAAACCTGCTCTCCTATTGCTGTTTTAAACTGTGAAAATCGTGCTGTTCTCTCGCTGTTTTAAACTGTGAAAAACCTGCTCTCCTCTCGCTGTTTTAAACTGTGAAATTCCTTCTATCCTCTCGCTGT
This sequence comes from Isurus oxyrinchus, assembly GCA_026770705.1. Taxonomy (NCBI): domain Eukaryota; kingdom Metazoa; phylum Chordata; class Chondrichthyes; order Lamniformes; family Lamnidae; genus Isurus; species Isurus oxyrinchus. The sequence goes on along the minus strand of JANJGN010000464.1, from coordinate 57,298 downwards.
TTTAAACTGTGAAATTCCTGCTCTCCTCTCGCTGTTTTAAACTGTGAAATTCCTGCTCTCCTCTCGCTGTTTTAAACTGTGAAATTCCTGCTCTCCTCTCACTTTTTTAAACTGTGAAATTCCTGCTCTCCTCTCGCTGTTTTAAACTGTGAAAATCCTGTTCTCATCTCTCTTTTTTAAAATGTGAAAAACCAGTTCTCCTCTCAGTATTTTAAACTGTGAAAACACTGCTCTCCTCTCGCTGTTCTAAACTGTGAAAAACCTGCTCACCGCTCGTTGATTTAAATTGTGAAAACCCTGCTCTCCTCTCACTGTTTTAAACTGTGAAATTCCTGCTCTCCTCTCGCTGTTTTAAACTGTGAAATTCCTGCTCTCCACTCGCTGTTTTAAACTGTGAATATCCTGCTCTCCGCTCGCTATTTTAAACTGTGAAAATCCGGCCCTCTTGTGTTGTTTGAAATAATGAAAACCCGGCTCACCTCTCGCTGTTTTAAAATGTGAAAACACTGCTCTCCTCTCGCTGTTTTAAACTGTGAAATTCCTGCTCACCTCTCGCTGTTTTAAAATGTGAAAACCCAGCCTTCCTCTCGCTGTTTAAAACGGTGAAAACCCTGCTCTCCTCTCACTGTTTTAAAGTGTGAAAAATCTGCTCACCTCTCGTGTTTTAAACTGTGAAATTCCTCCTCTACTCTCGCTGTTTTAAACTGTGAAAAACCTGTTCTCCTCTCACTGTTTTAAACTGTGAAAAACCTGCTCTCCTCTTGCTGTTTTAAACTGTGAAAAACCTGCTCTCCTCTCGCAGTTTTAAACTGTGAAAAACCTGTTCTCCTCTCGCTGTTTTAAACATTGAAAACCCTGCTCTCCTCTCGCTGTTATAAACTGTGAAAAGCCTGTTCTCCACTCGCTGTTTTAAACTGTGAAAACCCTGCTCTCCTCTCGCTGTTTTAAACTGTGAAAAACCTGCTCTCCTATTGCTGTTTTAAACTGTGAAAATCGTGCTGTTCTCTCGCTGTTTTAAACTGTGAAAAACCTGCTCTCCTCTCGCTGTTTTAAACTGTGAAATTCCTTCTATCCTCTCGCTGTTTTAAACTGTGAAATTCCTGCTCTCCTCTCGCTGTTTTAAACTGTGAAATTCCTGCTCTCCTCTCGCTGTTTTAAACTGTGAAATTCCTGCTCTCCTCTCACTGTTTTAAACTGTGAAATTCCTGCTCTCCTCTCGCTGTTTTAAACTGTGAAAAACCTGCTCTCCTCTCGCTGTTTTAAACTGTGAAATTCCTTCTATCCTCTCGCTGTTTTAAACTGTGAAATTCCTGCTCTCCTCTCGCTGTTTTAAACTGTGAAATTCCTGCTCTCCTCTCGCTGTTTTAAACTGTGAAATTCCTGCTCTCCTCTCACTGTTTTAAACTGTGAAATTCCTGCTCTCCTCTCGCTGTTTTAAACTGTGAAAATCCTGTTCTCATCTCTCTTTTTTAAAATGTGAAAAACCAGTTCTCCTCTCAGTATTTTAAACTGTGAAAACACTGCTCTCCTCTCGCTGTTCTAAACTGTGAAAAACCTGCTCACCGCTCGTTGATTTAAATTGTGAAAACCCTGCTCTCCTCTCACTGTTTTAAACTGTGAAATTCCTGCTCTCCTCTCGCTGTTTTAAACTGTGAAATTCCTGCTCTCCACTCGCTGTTTTAAACTGTGAATATCCTGCTCTCCGCTCGCTATTTTAAACTGTGAAAATCCGGCCCTCTTGTGTTGTTTGAAATAGTGAAAACCCGGCTCACCTCTCGCTGTTTTAAAAATGTGAAAACACTGCTCTCCTCTCGCTGTTTTAAACTGTGAAATTCCTGCTCACCTCTCGCTGTTTTAAAATGTGAAAACCCAGCCTTCCTCTCGCTGTTTAAAACGGTGAAAACCCTGCTCTCCTCTCACTGTTTTAAAGTGTGAAAAATCTGCTCACCTCTCGTGTTTTAAACTGTGAAATTCCTCCTCTACTCTCGCTGTTTTAAACTGTGAAAAACCTGTTCTCCTCTCACTGTTTTAAACTGTGAAAAAACCTGCTCTCCTCTTGCTGTTTTAAACTGTGAAAAACCTGCTCTCCTCTCGCAGTTTTAAACTGTGAAAAACCTGTTCTCCTCTCGCTGTTTTAAACATTGAAAACCCTGCTCTCCTCTCGCTGTTATAAACTGTGAAAAGCCTGTTCTCCACTCGCTGTTTTAAACTGTGAAAACCCTGCTCTCCTCTCGCTGTTTTAAACTGTGAAAAACCTGCTCTCCTATTGCTGTTTTAAACTGTGAAAATCGTGCTGTTCTCTCGCTGTTTTAAACTGTGAAAAACCTGCTCTCCTCTCGCTGTTTTAAACTGTGAAATTCCTTCTATCCTCTCGCTGTTTTAAACTGTGAAATTCCTGCTCTCCTCTCGCTGTTTTAAACTGTGAAATTCCTGCTCTCCTCTCGCTGTTTTAAACTGTGAAATTCCTGCTCTCCTCTCACTGTTTTAAACTGTGAAATTCCTGCTCTCCTCTCGCTGTTTTAAACTGTGAAAATCCTGTTCTCATCTCTCTGTTTTAAATGTGAAAAACCAGTTCTCCTCTCAGTATTTTAAACTGTGAAAACACTGCTCTCCTCTCGCTGTTTTAAACTGTGAAAAACCTGCTCACCGCTCGTTGATTTAAATTGTGAAAACCCTGCTCTCCTCTCACTGTTTAAAACTGTGAATTCCTGCTCTCCTCTCGCTGTTTTAACTGTGAAATTCCTGCTCTCCACTCGCTGTTTTAAACTGTGAATATCCTGCTCTCCGCTCGCTATTTTAAACTGTGAAAATCCGGCCCTCTTGTGTTGTTTGAATAGTGAAAACCCGGCTCACCTCTCGCTGTTTTAAAATGTGAAAACACTGCTCTCCTCTCGCTGTTTTAAACTGTGAAATTCCTGCTCACCTCTCGCTGTTTTAAAATGTGAAAACCCTGCCCTTCCTCTCGCTGTTTAAAACTGTGAAAACCCTGCTCTCCTCTCACTGTTTTAAAGTGTGGAAAAATCTGCTCACCTCTCGTGTTTTTAAACTGTGAAATTCCTCCTCTACTCTCGCTGTTTTAAACTGTGAAAACCCTGCTCTCCTCTCACTGTTTTAAACTGTGAAAATCCTGCTCACCTCTCGCTGTTTTAAACTGAGAAAATCCTGCTCACCTCTCACTGCTTTAAACTGTGAAAATCCTGCTCACTTCACGCTGTTTTAATTGTGAAAATCCAGCTCTACTCTCGCTGTTTTAAACTGGTAAAATTCCCTGCTCTCCTCTCGCTGTTTTAAACTGTGAAAATCCTGTTCACCTCTCACTGCTTTAAACTATGAAAATCAGCTCACTTCATGCTGCTTTAAAACGGTGAAAATCCAAGCTCTACTCTCGCTGTTTTAAACTGTGAAATTCCTGCTCTCCTCTCGCTGTTTTAAACAGTAAAAATCCAGCGCTCCTCTCGTTGTTTTAAACTGTGAAAATCCTGCTCTCCTCTCGGTGTTTTAAACTGTGAAAATCCTGCTCTCCTCTCGGTGTTTTAAACTGTGAAAAACCTGCTCACCTCTCGTGTTTTAAACTGTGAAATTCCTGCACTCCTCTCACTGTTTTAAACTGTGAAATAACTGCTCAACTCTCGTTGTTTTAAACTGTGTTAACCCTGCCTCTCCTCTCGCTGTTTTAAACTGTGAAATTCCTGCTCTCCTCTCGGTGTTTTTAAACTGTGAAAATCCTGCTCTCCTCTCGGGTGTTTTAAACTGTGAAAAACCTGCTCACCTCTCGTGTTTTAAAACTGTGAAATTCCTGCTCTCCTCTCACATGTTTTAAACTGTGAAATAACTGCTCAACTCTCGTTGTTTTAAACTGTGATAACCCTGCTCTCCGCTCGCTATTTTAAACTGTGAAAATCCGGCCCTCTTGTGTTGTTTGAAATAGTGGAAAACCCGGCTCACCTCTCGCTGTTTTAAAATGTGAAAACACTGCTCTCCTCTCGCTGTTTTAAAACTGTGAAATTCCTGCTCTCCTCTCGCTGTTTTAAACTGTGAAATTCCCTGCTCACCTCTCGCTGTTTTAAAATGTGAAAACCCTGCCTTCTCTCGCTGTTTTAAACTGTGAAAACCCTGCTCTCCTCTCACTGTTTTGAACTGTGAAAAACCTGCTCACCTCTTGTGTTTTAAACTGTGAAATTCCTCCTCTACCCTCGCTGTTTTAAACTGTGAAAACCCTGCTCTCCTCTCGCTGTTTTAAACTGTGAAATTCCTGCTCTCCTCTCGCTGTTTTAAACTCTGGAAAATCATGCTGTCCTCTCGCTGTTTTAAACTCAGAAAAATCCGGCACTCCTCTCGCTGTTTAAATATCTGATAATCCTGGGTCTCCTCTCGCTGTTTTAAACTGTGAAAAACCTGCTCTCCTCTCGCTGTTTAAAACTGTGAAATCCCTGCTCACTTCTTGCTGTTTTAAACTGTGAAAAACATGCTCTCCTCTCGCTGTTTTAAACTGTGAAAAACCTGCTCACCTCTTTCTGTTTTATACTGTGAAAACCCTGTTTTCCTCTCTCTGTTTTAAACTGAGAAAAATCTGCTCACCTCTCGTTGTTTTAAACTGTGAAATTCCTGCTCTCCTCTCGCTGTTTTAAACTGTGAAAACCCTGCTCTCCACTCGCTATTTTAAACTGAGTAAACCCTGCTCTCCTCTCGCTGTTTTAAAAGGTGAAAACCCTGCTCTCCTCTCGCTGTTTTAAACTGTGAAAACCCTGCTCTCCTCTCGCTGTTTTAACCTGTGAAATTCCTGCTCTCCTCTCGCTGTTTTAAACTGTGAAAATCGTGCTGTTCTCTCGCTGTTTTAAACTGTGAAAAACCTGCTCTCCTCTCGCTGTTTTAAACTGTGAAATTCCTGCTCTCCTCTTGCTGTTTTAAACTGTGAAATTCCTGCTCTCCTCTCGCTGTTTTAAATTGTGAAATTCCTGCTCTCCTCTCGCTGTTTTAAACTGTGAAATTCCTGCTCTCCTCTTGCTGTTTTAAACTGTGAAATTCCTGCTCTCCTCTCGCTGTTTTAAACTGTGAAATTCCATCTCTCCTCTCGCTGTTTTATACTTTGAAAACCCTGCACTCTTCTCGCTGTTTTAAACTGTGAAATTCCTGCTCTCCTCTCGCTGTTTTAAACTGTGAAAATCCTGCTCTACTCTCGCTGTTTTAAACTGTGAAAACCCTGTTTTCATCTCTCTGTTTTAAACTGTGAAAAACCTGCTCACCTCTCGTTGTTTTAAACTGTGATAACCCTGCTCTCCTCTCGCTGTTTTAAACTGTGAAATTCCTGCTCTCCTCTCGCTGTTTTAAACTGTGAAAAAACTGCTCACCGCTCGTTGATTTAAATTGTGTAAACCCTTCTCTCCTCTCGCTGTTTTAAACTGTGAAATTCCTGCTCTCCACTCGCTGTTTTAAACTGTGAAAAACCTTCTGTCCTCTAGCTGTTTTAACCTGTGAAATTCCTGCACTCCTCTCGCTGTTTTAAACTGTGAAATTCCTGCTCTCCACTCGCTGTTTTAAACTGTGAAAACCCTTCTGTCCTCTAGCTGTTTTAAACTGTGAAATTCCTGCTTCCTCTCGCTGTTTTAAAGTGTGAAAACCCTGCTCTCCTCCCGCTGTTTTAAACTGTGAAAAACCTGTTCTCCTCTCGCTGTTTTAAACTGTGAGAAACCTGCTCTCCTCTTGCTGTTTTAAAGTGTGAAAACCCTGCTCTCCTCTCGCAGTTTTAAACTGTGAAAAACCTGTTCTCCTCTCGCTGTTTTAAACATTGAAAACCCTGCTCTCCTCTCGCTGTTATAAACTGTGAAAAGCCTGTTCTCCACTCGCTGTTTTAAACTGTGAAAACCCTGCTCTCCTCTCGCTGTTTTAAACTGTGAAAAACCTGCTCTCCTCTTGCTGTTTTAAACTGTGAAAATCGTGCTGTTCTCTCGCTGTTTTAAACTGTGAAAAACCTGCTCTCCTCTCGCTGTTTTAAACTGTGAAATTCCTTCTCTCCTCTCGCTGTTTTAAACTGTGAAATTCCTGCTCCCCTCTCGCTGTTTTAAACTGTGAAATTCCTGCTCTCCTCTCGCTGTTTTAAACTGTGAAATTCCTGCTCTCCTCTCGCTGTTTTAAACTGTGAAATTCCTGCTCTCCTCTCGCTGGTTTAACCTTTGAAATTCCTGCTCTCCTCTCGCTGTTTTATACTCTGAAAACCCTGCACTCTTCTCGCTGTTTTAAACTGTGAAATTCCTGCTCTCCTCTCGCTGTTTTAAACTGTGAAAATCCTGCTCTCCTCTCGCTGTTTTAAACTGTGAAAATCCTGTTCTCATCTCTCTGTTTTAAAATGTGAAAAACCTGCTCACCTCTCGTTGTTTTAAACTGTGATAACCCTGCTCTCCTCTCGCTGTTTTAAACTGTGAAATTCCAGCCCTCTCTTGCTGTTTTAAAATGTGAAAACGCTGCTCTCGTCTCACTGTTTTAAACTGTGAAATTCCTGCTCTCCTCTCGCTATTTTAAACTGTGAAAACCCTGTTCTCCTCTCTCTGTTTTAAACTGAGAAAAATCTGCTCTCCTCTCGCTGTTTTAAACTGTGAAAAACCAGTTCTCCTCTCAGTATTTTAAACTGTGAAAACACTGCTCTCCTCTCGCTGTTTTAAACTGTGAAAAACCTGCTCACCGCTCGTTGATTTAAATTGTGAAAACCCTGCTCTCCTCTCACTGTTTTAAACTGTGAAATTCCTGCTCTCCTCTCGCTGTTTTAAACTGTGAAATTCCTGCTCTCCACTCGCTGTTTTAAACTGTGAATATCCTGCTCTCCGCTCGCTATTTTAAACTGTGAAAATCCGGCCCTCTTGTGTTGTTTGAAATAGTGAAAACCCGGCTCACCTCTCGCTGTTTTAAAATGTGAAAACACTGCTCTCCTCTCGCTGTTTTAAACTGTGAAATTCCTGCTCACCTCTCGCTGTTTTAAAATGTGAAAACCCTGCCTTCCTCTCGCTGTTTAAAACTGTGAAAACCCTGCTCTCCTCTCACTGTTTTAAAGTGTGAAAAATCTGCTCACCTCTCGTGTTTTAAACTGTGAAATTCCTCCTCTACTCTCGCTGTTTTAAACTGTGAAAACCCTGCTCTCCTCTCACTGTTTTAAACTGTGAAAATCCTGCTCACCTCTCGCTGTTTTAAACTGAGAAAATCCTGCTCACCTCTCACTGCTTTAAACTGTGAAAATCCTGCTCACTTCACGCTGTTTTAAATTGTGAAAATCCAGCTCTACTCTCGCTGTTTTAAACTGTAAAATTCCTGCTCTCCTCTCGCTGTTTTAAACTGTGAAAATCCTGTTCACCTCTCACTGCTTTAAACTATGAAAATCCAGCTCACTTCATGCTGCTTTAAACGGTGAAAATCCCAGCTCTACTCTCGCTGTTTTAAACTGTGAAATTCCTGCTCTCCTCTCGCTGTTTTAAACAGTAAAAATCCAGCGCTCCTCTCGTTGTTTTAAACTGTGAAAATCCTGCTCTCCTCTCGGTGTTTTAAACTGTGAAAATCCTGCTCTCCTCTCGGTGTTTTAAACTGTGAAAAACCTGCTCACCTCTCGTGTTTTAAACTGTGAAATTCCTGCTCACCTCTTGTGTTTTAAACTGTGAAATTCCTCCTCTACTCTCGCTGTTTTAAACCGTGAAAACCCTGCTCTCCTCTCGCTGTTTTAAACTGTGAAATTCCTGCTCTCCTCTCGCTGTTTTAAACTCTGAAAATCATGCTGTCCTCTCGCTGTTTTAAACTCAGAAAATCCGGCACTCCTCTCGCTGTTTAAAACTCTGATAATCCTGGGTCTCCTCTCGCTGTTTTAAACTGTGAAAAACCTGCTCTCCTCTCGCTGTTTAAAACTGTGAAATCCCTGCTCACTTCTTGCTGTTTTAAACTGTGAAAAACATGCTCTCCTCTCGCTGTTTTAAACTGTGAAAAACCTGCTCACCTCTTTCTGTTTTAAACTGTGAAAACCCTGTTCTCCTCTCTCTGTTTTAAACTGAGAAAAATCTGCTCACCTCTCGTTGTTTTAAACTGTGAAATTCCTGCTCCCCTCTCGCTGTTTTAAACTGTGAAAACCCTGCACTCTTCTCGCTGTTTTAAACTGTGAAATTCCTGCTCTCCTCTCGCTGTTTTAAACTGTGAAAATCCTGCTCTCCTCTCGCTGTTTTAAACTGTGAAAATCCTGTTCTCATCTCTCTGTTTTAAAATGTGAAAAACCTGCTCACCTCTCGTTGTTTTAAACTGTGATAACCCTGCTCTCCTCTCGCTGTTTTAAACTGTGAAATTCCAGCCCTCTCTTGCTGTTTTAAAATGTGAAAACGCTGCTCTCGTCTCACTGTTTTAAACTGTGAAATTCCTGCTCTCCTCTCGCTATTTTAAACTGTGAAAACCCTGTTCTCCTCTCTCTGTTTTAAACTGAGAAAAATCTGCTCTCCTCTCGTTGTTTTAAACTGTGAAAACCCTGCTCCCCTCTCGCTGTTTTAATCTGTGAAAATCGTGCTGTCCTCTCGCTTTTTTAAACAGTGAATAGCCGACTATCTTCTCGCTGTTTAAAACTCAGAAAATCCGGCACTCCTCTCGCTGTTTTAAACTGTGAAAACCCTGCTCTCCTCTGGCTGTTTTAAACTGTGAAATTCCTGCTCTCCTCTCGCTGTTATAAGCTGTGAAAATCCAGCTCTCCTCTCGCTGTTTTAAACTAAAAAAATCCTGCTCTCGGCTCGCTATTTTAAACTGTGAAAATTCCGGCCCTCTTGTGTTGTTTGAAACAGTGAAAACCCGGCTCTCCTCTCGCTGTTTTAATCTGTGAAATTCTTGCCCTCCTCTTGCTGTTTTAAACTGTGAAATTCCTGCTCACCTCTCGCTGTTTTAAACTGTGAATATCCTGCTCTCCGCTCGCTATTTTAAACTGTGAAAATCCGGCCCTCTTGTGTTGTTTGAAATAGTGAAAACCCGGCTCACCTCTCGCTGTTTTAAAATGTGAAAACACTGCTCTCCTCTCGCTGTTTTAAAACTGTGAAATTCCTGCTCTCCTCTCGCTGTTTTAAACTGTGAAATTCCTGCTCACCTCTCGCTGTTTTAAAATGTGAAAACCCTGCCTTCCTCTCGCTGTTTTAAACTGTGAAAACCCTGCTCTCCTCTCACTGTTTTGAACTGTGAAAAACCTGCTCACCTCTTGTGTTTTAAACTGTGAAATTCCTCCTCTACCCTCGCTGTTTTAAACTGTGAAAACCCTGCTCTCCTCTCGCTGTTTTAAACTGTGAAATTCCTGCTCTCCTCTCGCTGTTTTAAACTCTGAAAATCATGCTGTCCTCTCGCTGTTTTAAACTCAGAAAATCCGGCACTCCTCTCGCTGTTTAAATATCTGTTAATCCTGGGTCTCCTCTCGCTGTTTTAAACTCTGAAAAACCTGCTCTCCTCTCGCTGTTTAAAACTGTGAAATCCCTGCTCACTTCTTGCTGTTTTAAACTGTGAAAAACATGCTCTCCTCTCGCTGTTTTAAACTGTGAAAAACCTGCTCACCTCTTTCTGTTTTAAACTGTGAAAACCCTGTTTTCCTCTCTCTGTTTTAAACTGAGAAAAATCTGCTCACCTCTCGTTGTTTTAAACTGTGAAATTCCTGCTCTCCTCTCGCTGTTTTAAACTGTGAAAACCCTGCTCTCCACTCGCTATTTTAAACTGAGTAAACCCTGCTCTCCTCTCGCTGTTTTAAAAGGTGAAAACCCTGCTCTCCTCTCGCTGTTTTAAACTGTGAAAACCCTGCTCTCCTCTCGCTGTTTTAACCTGTGAAATTCCTGCTCTCCTCTCGCTGTTTTAAACTGTGAAAATCGTGCTGTTCTCTCGCTGTTTTAAACTGTGAAAAACCTGCTCTCCTCTCGCTGTTTTAAACTGTGAAATTCCTGCTCTCCTCTTGCTGTTTTAAACTGTGAAATTCCTGCTCTCCTCTCGCTGTTTTAAATTGTGAAATTCCTGCTCTCCTCTCGCTGTTTTAAACTGTGAAATTCCTGCTCTCCTCTTGCTGTTTTAAACTGTGAAATTCCTGCTCTCCTCTCGCTGTTTTAAACTGTGAAATTCCATCTCTCCTCTCGCTGTTTTATACTTTGAAAACCCTGCACTCTTCTCGCTGTTTTAAACTGTGAAATTCCTGCTCTCCTCTCGCTGTTTTAAACTGTGAAAATCCTGCTCTACTCTCGCTGTTTTAAACTGTGAAAACCCTGTTTTCATCTCTCTGTTTTAAACTGTGAAAAACCTGCTCACCTCTCGTTGTTTTAAACTGTGATAACCCTGCTCTCCTCTCGCTGTTTTAAACTGTGAAAAAACTGCTCACCGCTCGTTGATTTAAATTGTGTAAACCCTTCTCTCCTCTCGCTGTTTTAAACTGTGAAATTCCTGCTCTCCACTCGCTGTTTTAAACTGTGAAAAACCTTCTGTCCTCTAGCTGTTTTAACCTGTGAAATTCCTGCACTCCTCTCGCTGTTTTAAACTGTGAAATTCCTGCTCTCCACTCGCTGTTTTAAACTGTGAAAACCCTTCTGTCCTCTAGCTGTTTTAAACTGTGAAATTCCTGCTTCCTCTCGCTGTTTTAAAGTGTGAAAACCCTGCTCTCCTCCCGCTGTTTTAAACTGTGAAAAACCTGTTCTCCTCTCGCTGTTTTAAACTGTGAGAAACCTGCTCTCCTCTTGCTGTTTTAAAGTGTGAAAACCCTGCTCTCCTCTCGCAGTTTTAAACTGTGAAAACCCTGCTCTCCTCTCGCTGTTTTAAACATTGAAAACCCTGCTCTCCTCTCGCTGTTATAAACTGTGAAAAGCCTGTTCTCCACTCGCTGTTTTAAACTGTGAAAACCCTGCTCTCCTCTCGCTGTTTTAAACTGTGAAAAACCTGCTCTCCTCTTGCTGTTTTAAACTGTGAAAATCGTGCTGTTCTCTCGCTGTTTTAAACTGTGAAAAACCTGCTCTCCTCTCGCTGTTTTAAACTGTGAAATTCCTTCTCTCCTCTCGCTGTTTTAAACTGTGAAATTCCTGCTCTCCTCTCGCTGTTTTAAACTGTGAAATTCCTGCTCTCCTCTCGCTGTTTTAAACTGTGAAATTCCTGCTCTCCTCTCGCTGGTTTAACCTTTGAAATTCCTGCTCTCCTCTCGCTGTTTTATACTCTGAAAACCCTGCACTCTTCTAGCTGTTTTAAACTGTGAAATTCCTGCTCTCCTCTCGCTGTTTTAAACTGTGAAAATCCTGCTCTCCTCTCGCTGTTTTAAACTGTGAAAATCCTGTTCTCATCTCTCTGTTTTAAAATGTGAAAAACCTGCTCACCTCTCGTTGTTTTAAACTGTGATAACCCTGCTCTCCTCTCGCTGTTTTAAACTGTGAAATTCCAGCCCTCTCTTGCTGTTTTAAAATGTGAAAACGCTGCTCTCGTCTCACTGTTTTAAACTGTGAAATTCCTGCTCTCCTCTCGCTATTTTAAACTGTGAAAACCCTGTTCTCCTCTCTCTGTTTTAAACTGAGAAAAATCTGCTCTCCTCTCGCTGTTTTAAACTGTGAAAAACCAGTTCTCCTCTCAGTATTTTAAACTGTGAAAACACTGCTCTCCTCTCGCTGTTTTAAACTGTGAAAAACCTGCTCACCGCTCGTTGATTTAAATTGTGAAAACCCTGCTCTCCTCTCACTGTTTTAAACTGTGAAATTCCTGCTCTCCTCTCGCTGTTTTAAACTGTGAAATTCCTGCTCTCCACTCGCTGTTTTAAACTGTGAATATCCTGCTCTCCGCTCGCTATTTTAAACTGTGAAAATCCGGCCCTCTTGTGTTGTTTGAAATAGTGAAAACCCGGCTCACCTCTCGCTGTTTTAAAATGTGAAAACACTGCTCTCCTCTCGCTGTTTTAAACTGTGAAATTCCTGCTCACCTCTCGCTGTTTTAAAATGTGAAAACCCTGCCTTCCTCTCGCTGTTTAAAACTGTGAAAACCCTGCTCTCCTCTCACTGTTTTAAAGTGTGAAAAATCTGCTCACCTCTCGTGTTTTAAACTGTGAAATTCCTCCTCTACTCTCGCTGTTTTAAACTGTGAAAACCCTGCTCTCCTCTCACTGTTTTAAACTGTGAAAATCCTGCTCACCTCTCGCTGTTTTAAACTGAGAAAATCCTGCTCACCTCTCACTGCTTTAAACTGTGAAAATCCTGCTCACTTCACGCTGTTTTAAATTGTGAAAATCCAGCTCTACTCTCGCTGTTTTAAACTGTAAAATTCCTGCTCTCCTCTCGCTGTTTTAAACTGTGAAAATCCTGTTCACCTCTCACTGCTTTAAACTATGAAAATCCAGCTCACTTCATGCTGCTTTAAACGGTGAAAATCCCAGCTCTACTCTCGCTGTTTTAAACTGTGAAATTCCTGCTCTCCTCTCGCTGTTTTAAACAGTAAAAATCCAGCGCTCCTCTCGTTGTTTTAAACTGTGAAAATCCTGCTCTCCTCTCGGTGTTTTAAACTGTGAAAATCCTGCTCTCCTCTCGGTGTTTTAAACTGTGAAAAACCTGCTCACCTCTCGTGTTTTAAACTGTGAAATTCCTGCTCACCTCTTGTGTTTTAAACTGTGAAATTCCTCCTCTACTCTCGCTGTTTTAAACCGTGAAAACCCTGCTCTCCTCTCGCTGTTTTAAACTGTGAAATTCCTGCTCTCCTCTCGCTGTTTTAAACTCTGAAAATCATGCTGTCCTCTCGCTGTTTTAAACTCAGAAAATCCGGCACTCCTCTCGCTGTTTAAAACTCTGATAATCCTGGGTCTCCTCTCGCTGTTTTAAACTGTGAAAAACCTGCTCTCCTCTCGCTGTTTAAAACTGTGAAATCCCTGCTCACTTCTTGCTGTTTTAAACTGTGAAAAACATGCTCTCCTCTCGCTGTTTTAAACTGTGAAAAACCTGCTCACCTCTTTCTGTTTTAAACTGTGAAAACCCTGTTCTCCTCTCTCTGTTTTAAACTGAGAAAAATCTGCTCACCTCTCGTTGTTTTAAACTGTGAAATTCCTGCTCCCTTCTCGCTGTTTTAAACTGTGAAAACCCTGCACTCTTCTCGCTGTTTTAAACTGTGAAATTCCTGCTCTCCTCTCGCTGTTTTAAACTGTGAAAATCCTGCTCTCCTCTCGCTGTTTTAAACTGTGAAAATCCTGTTCTCATCTCTCTGTTTTAAAATGTGAAAAACCTGCTCACCTCTCGTTGTTTTAAACTGTGATAACCCTGCTCTCCTCTCGCTGTTTTAAACTGTGAAAAACCTGCTCACCTCTTTCTGTTTTAAAATGTGAAAACGCTGCTCTCGTCTCACTGTTTCAAACTGTGAAATTCCTGCTCTCCTCTCGCTATTTTAAACTGTGAAAACCCTGTTCTCCTCTCTCTGTTTTAAACTGAGAAAAATCTGCTCTCCTCTCGCTGTTTTAAACTGTGAAAAACCAGTTCTCCTCTCAGTATTTTAAACTGTGAAAACACTGCTCTCCTCTCGCTGTTTTAAACTGTGAAAAACCTGCTCACCGCTCGTTGATTTAAATTGTGAAAACCCTGCTCTCCTCTCACTGTTTTAAACTGTGAAATTCCTGCTCTCCTCTCGCTGTTTTAAACTGTGAAATTCCTGCTCTCCACTCGCTGTTTTAAACTGTGAATATCCTGCTCTCCGCTCGCTATTTTAAACTGTGAAAATCCGGCCCTCTTGTGTTGTTTGAAATAGTGAAAACCCGGCTCACCTCTCGCTGTTTTAAAATGTGAAAACACTGCTCTCCTCTCGCTGTTTTAAACTGTGAAATTCCTGCTCACCTCTCGCTGTTTTAAAATGTGAAAACCCTGCCTTCCTCTCGCTGTTTAAAACTGTGAAAACCCTGCTCTCCTCTCACTGTTTTAAAGTGTGAAAAATCTGCTCACCTCTCGTGTTTTAAACTGTGAAATTCCTCCTCTACTCTCGCTGTTTTAAACTGTGAAAACCCTGCTCTCCTCTCACTGTTTTAAACTGTGAAAATCCTGCTCACCTCTCGCTGTTTTAAACTGAGAAAATCCTGCTCACCTCTCACTGCTTTAAACTGTGAAAATCCTGCTCACTTCACGCTGTTTTAAATTGTGAAAATCCAGCTCTACTCTCGCTGTTTTAAACTGTAAAATTCCTGCTCTCCTCTCGCTGTTTTAAACTGTGAAAATCCTGTTCACCTCTCACTGCTTTAAACTATGAAAATCCAGCTCACTTCATGCTGCTTTAAACGGTGAAAATCCCAGCTCTACTCTCGCTGTTTTAAACTGTGAAATTCCTGCTCTCCTCTCGCTGTTTTAAACAGTAAAAATCCAGCGCTCCTCTCGTTGTTTTAAACTGTGAAAATCCTGCTCTCCTCTCGGTGTTTTAAACTGTGAAAATCCTGCTCTCCTCTCGGTGTTTTAAACTGTGAAAAACCTGCTCACCTCTCGTGTTTTAAACTGTGAAATTCCTGCTCACCTCTTGTGTTTTAAACTGTGAAATTCCTCCTCTACTCTCGCTGTTTTAAACCGTGAAAACCCTGCTCTCCTCTCGCTGTTTTAAACTGTGAAATTCCTGCTCTCCTCTCGCTGTTTTAAACTCTGAAAATCATGCTGTCCTCTCGCTGTTTTAAACTCAGAAAATCCGGCACTCCTCTCGCTGTTTAAAACTCTGATAATCCTGGGTCTCCTCTCGCTGTTTTAAACTGTGAAAAACCTGCTCTCCTCTCGCTGTTTAAAACTGTGAAATCCCTGCTCACTTCTTGCTGTTTTAAACTGTGAAAAACATGCTCTCCTCTCGCTGTTTTAAACTGTGAAAAACCTGCTCACCTCTTTCTGTTTTAAACTGTGAAAACCCTGTTTTCCTCTCTCTGTTTTAAACTGAGAAAAATCTGCTCACCTCTCGTTGTTTTAAACTGTGAAATTCCTGCTCCCCTCTCGCTGTTTTAAACTGTGAAAACCCTGCTCTCCACTCGCTGTTTTAAACTGAGAAAACACTGCTCTCCTCTCGCTGTTTTAAAAGGTGAAAACCCTGCTCTCCTCTCGCTGTTTTAAACTGTGAAAACCCTGCTCTCCTCTCGCTGTTTTAAACTGTGAAATTCCTGCTCTCCTCTCGCTGTTTTAAACTGTGAAAATCGTGCTGTTCTCTCGCTGTTTTAAACTGTGAAAAACCTGCTCTCCTATCGCTGTTTTAAACTGTGAAAAACCTGCTCTCCTCTCGCTGTTTCAAACTGTGAAATTCCTGCTCTCCTCTCGCTGTTTTAAACTGTGAAAACCCTGCTCTCCACTCGCTGTTTTAAACTGAGTAAACCCTGCTCTCCTCTCGCTGTTTTAAAAGGTGAAAACCCTGCTCTCCTCTCGCTGTTTTAAACTGTGAAAACCCTGCTCTCCTCTCGCTGTTTTAACCTGTGAAATTCCTGCTCTCCTCTCGCTGTTTTAAACTGTGAAAATCGTGCTGTTCTCTTGCTGTTTTAAACTGTGAAATTCCTGCTCTCCTCTTGCTGTTTTAAACTGTGAAATTCCTGCTCTCCTCTCGCTGTTTTAAATTGTGAAATTCCTGCTCTCCTCTCGCTGTTTTAAACTGTGAAATTCCTGCTCTCCTCTTGCTGTTTTAAACTGTGAAATTCCTGCTCTCCTCTCGCTGTTTTAAACTGTGAAATTCCATCTCTCCTCTCGCTGTTTTATACTTTGAAAACCCTGCACTCTTCTCGCTGTTTTAAACTGTGAAATTCCTGCTCTCCTCTCGCTGTTTTAAACTGTGAAAATCCTGCTCTACTCTCGCTGTTTTAAACTGTGAAAACCCTGTTTTCATCTCTCTGTTTTAAACTGTGAAAAACCTGCTCACCTCTCGTTGTTTTAAACTGTGATAACCCTGCTCTCCTCTCGCTGTTTTAAACTGTGAAATTCCTGCTCTCCTCTCGCTGTTTTAAACTGTGAAAAAACTGCTCACCGCTCGTTGATTTAAATTGTGTAAACCCTTCTCTCCTCTCGCTGTTTTAAACTGTGAAATTCCTGCTCTCCTCTCGCTGTTTTAAACTGTGAAATTCCTGCTCTCCACTCGCTGTTTTAAACTGTGAAAAACCTTCTGTCCTCTAGCTGTTTTAACCTGTGAAATTCCTGCACTCCTCTCGCTGTTTTAAACTGTGAAATTCCTGCTCTCCACTCGCTGTTTTAAACTGTGAAAACCCTTCTGTCATCTAGCTGTTTTAAACTGTGAAATTCCTGCTTCCTCTCGCTGTTTTAAAGTGTGAAAACCCTGCTCTCCTCCCGCTGTTTTAAACTGTGAAAAACCTGTTC
Source organism: Isurus oxyrinchus (assembly GCA_026770705.1). Classification (NCBI taxonomy): domain Eukaryota; kingdom Metazoa; phylum Chordata; class Chondrichthyes; order Lamniformes; family Lamnidae; genus Isurus; species Isurus oxyrinchus. The sequence continues at coordinate 41,009 of JANJGN010000464.1, read as the reverse complement.
TCCTCTCGCTGTTTTAAACTGTGAAAAACCTGCTCTCCTCTTGCTGTTTTAAACTGTGAAAAACCTGCTCTCCTCTCGCTGTTTTAAACTGTGAAAAACCTGTTCTCCTCTCGCTGTTTTAAACATTGAAAACCCTGCTCTCCTATCGCTGTTATAAACTGTGAAAAGCCTGTTCTCCACTCGCTGTTTTAAACTGTGAAAACCCTGCTCTCCTCTCGCTGTTTTAAACTGTGAAAAACCTGCTCTCCACTTGCTGTTTTAAACTGTGAAAATCGTGCTGTTCTCTCGCTGTTTTAAACTGTGAAAAACCTGCTCTCCTCTCGCTGTTTTAAACTGTGAAATTCCTTCTCTCCTCTCGCTGTTTTAAACTGTGAAATTCCTGCTCTCCTCTCGCTGTTTTAAACTGTGAAATTCCTGCTCTCCTCTCGCTGTTTTAAACTGTGAAATTCCTGCTCTCCTCTCGCTGGTTTAACCTTTGAAATTCCTGCTCTCCTCTCGCTGTTTTATACTTTGAAAACCCTGCACTCTTCTCGCAGTTTTAAACTGTGAAATTCCTGCTCTCCTCTCGCTGTTTTAAACTGTGAAAATCCTGCTCTCCTCTCGCAGTTTTAAACTGTGAAAATCCTGCTCTCCTCTCGCTGTTTTAAACTGTGAAAATCCTGTTCTCATCTCTCTGTTTTAAAATGTGAAAAACCTGCTCACCTCTCGTTGTTTTAAACTGTGATAACCCTGCTCTCCTCTCGCTGTTTTAAACTGTGAAATTCCAGCCCTCTCTTGCTGTTTTAAAATGTGAAAACGCTGCTCTCGTCTCATTGTTTTAAACTGTGAAATTCCTGCTCTCCTCTCGCTATTTTAAACTGTGAAAACCCTGCTCTCCTCTCTCTGTTTTAAACTGAGAAAAATCTGCTCACCTCTCGTTGTTTTAAACTGTGAAATTCCTGCTCTCCTCTCGCTGTTTTAAACTGTGAAAACCCTGCTCTCCACTCGCTGTTTTAAACTGAGTAAACCCTGCTCTCCTCTCGCTGTTTTAAAAGGTGAAAACCCTGCTCTCCTCTCGCTGTTTTAACCTGTGAAATTCCTGCTCTCCTCTCGCTGTTTTAAACTGTGAAAATCGTGCTGTTCTCTCGCTGTTTTAAACTGTGAAAAACCTGCTCTCCTCTTGCTGTTTTAAACTGTGAAATTCCTGCTCTCCTCTCGCTGTTTTAAACTGTGAAATTCCATCTCTCCTCTCGCTGTTTTATACTTTGAAAACCCTGCACTCTTCTCGCTGTTTTAAACTGTGAAATTCCTGCTCTCCTCTCGCTGTTTTAAACTGTGAAAATCCTGCTCTACTCTCGCTGTTTTAATCTGTGAAAACCCTGTTTTCATCTCTCTGTTTTAAACTGTGAAAAACCTGCTCACCTCTCGTTGTTTTAAACTGTGATAACCCTGCTCTCCTCTCGCTGTTTTAAACTGTGAAATTCCTGCTCTCCTCTCGCTGTTTTAAACTGTGAAAAAACTGCTCACCGCTCGTTGATTTAAATTGTGTAAACCCTTCTCTCCTCTCGCTGTTTTAAACTGTGAAATTCCTGCTCTCCACTCGCTGTTTTAAACTGTGAAAACCCTTCTGTCCTCTAGCTGTTTTAAACTGTGAAATTCCTGCTTCCTCTCGCTGTTTTAAAGTGTGAAAACCCTGCTCTCCTCTCGCTGTTTTAAACATTGAAAACCCTGCTCTCCTCTCGCTGTTATAAACTGTGAAAAGCCTGTTCTCCACTCGCTGTTTTAAACTGTGAAAACCCTGCTCTCCTCTCGCTGTTTTAAACTGTGAAAAACCTGCTCTCCTCTTGCTGTTTTAAACTGTGAAAATCGTGCTGTTCTCTCGCTGTTTTAAACTGTGAAAAACCTGCTCTCCTCTCGCTGTTTTAAACTGTGAAATTCCTTCTCTCCTCTCGCTGTTTTAAACTGTGAAATTCCTGCTCTCCTCTCGCTGTTTTAAACTGTGAAATTCCTGCTCTCCTCTCGCTGTTTTAAACTGTGAAATTCCATCTCTCCTCTCGCTGTTTTATACTTTGAAAACCCTGCACTCTTCTCGCTGATTTAAACTGTGAAATTCCTGCTCTCCTCTCGCTGTTTTAAACTGTGAAAATCCTGCTCTCCTCTCGCTGTTTTAAACTGTGAAAATCCTGTTCTCATCTCTCTGTTTTAAAATGTGAAAAACCTGCTCACCTCTCGTTGTTTTAAACTGTGATAACCCTGCTCTCCTCTCGCTGTTTTAAACTGTGAAATCCCAGCCCTCGCTTGCTGTTTTAAAATGTGAAAACGCTTCTCTCGTCTCACTGTTTTAAACTGTGAAATTCCTGCTCTCCTCTCGCTATTTTAAACTGTGAAAACCCTGCTCTCCTCTCTCTGTTTTAAACTGAGAAAAATCTGCTCACCTCTCGTTGTTTTAAACTGTGAAATTCCTGCTCTCCTCTCGCTGTTTTAAACTGTGAAAACCCTGCTCTCCACTCGCTGTTTTAAACTGAGTAAACCCTGCTCTCCTCTCGCTGTTTTAAAAGGTAAAAACCCTGCTCTACTCTCGCTGTTTTAACCTGTGAAATTCCTGCTCTCCTCTCGCTGTTTTAAACTGTGAAAATCGTGCTGTTCTCTCGCTGTTTTAAACTGTGAAAAACCTGCTCTCCTCTCGCTGTTTTAAACTGTGAAATTCCTGCTCTCCTCTTGCTGTTTTAAACTGTGAAATTCCTGCTCTCCTCTCGCTGTTTTAAATTGTGAAATTCCTGCTCTCCTCTCGCTGTTTTAAACTGTGAAATTCCTGCTCTCCTCTTGCTGTTTTAAACTGTGAAATTCCTGCTCTCCTCTCGCTGTTTTAAACTGTGAAATTCCATCTCTCCTCTCGCTGTTTTATACTTTGAAAACCCTGCACTCTTCTCGCTGTTTTAAACTGTGAAATTCCTGCTCTCCTCTCGCTGTTTTAAACTGTGAAAACCCTGTTTTCATCTCTCTGTTTTAAACTGTGAAAAACCTGCTCACCTCTCGTTGTTTTAAACTGTGATAACCCTGCCCTCCTCTCGCTGTTTTAAACTGTGAAATTCCTGCTCTCCTCTCGCTGTTTTAAACTGTGAAAAAACTGCTCACCGCTCGTTGATTTAAATTGTGTAAACCCTTCTCTCCTCTCGCTGTTTTAAACTGTGAAATTCCTGCTCTCCTCTCGCTGTTTTAAACTGTGAAATTCCTGCTCTCCACTCGCTGTTTTAAACTGTGAAAAACCTTCTGTCCTCTAGCTGTTTTAACCTGTGAAATTCCTGCACTCCTCTCGCTGTTTTAAACTGTGAAATTCCTGCTCTCCACTCGCTGTTTTAAACTGTGAAAACCCTTCTGTCCTCTAGCTGTTTTAAACTGTGAAATTCCTGCTTCCTCTCGCTGTTTTAAAGTGTGAAAACCCTGCTCTCCTCCCGCTGTTTTAAACTGTGAAAAACCTGTTCTCCTCTCGCTGTTTTAAACTGTGAAAAACCTGCTCTCCTCTTGCTGTTTTAAACTGTGAAAACCCTGCTCTCCTCTCGCAGTTTTAAACTGTGAAAAACCTGTTCTCCTCTCGCTGTTTTAAACATTGAAAACCCTGCTCTCCTCTCGCTGTTATAAACTGTGAAAAGCCTGTTCTCCACTCGCTGTTTTAAACTGTGAAAACCCTGCTCTCCTCTCGCTGTTTTAAACTGTGAAAAACCTGCTCTCCTCTTGCTGTTTTAAACTGTGAAAATCGTGCTGTTCTCTCGCTGTTTTAAACTGTGTAAAACCTGCTCTCCTCTCGCTGTTTTAAACTGTGAAATTCCTTCTCTCCTCTCGCTGTTTTAAACTGTGAACTTCCTGCTCTCCTCTCGCTGTTTTAAACTGTGAAATTCCTGCTCTCCTCTCGCTGTTTTAAACTGTGAAATTCCTGCTCTCCTCTCACTGTTTTAAACTGTGAAATTCCTGCTCTCCTCTCGCTGTTTTAAACTGTGAAATTCTATCTCTCCTCTCGCTGTTTTATACTTTGAAAACCCTGCACTCTTCTCGCTGTTTTAAACTGTGAAATTCCTGCTCTCCTCTCGCTGTTTTAAACTGTGAAAATCCTGCTCTCCTCTCGCTGTTTTAAACTGTGAAAATCCTGTTCTCATCTCTCTGTTTTAAAATGTGAAAAACCTGCTCACCTCTCGTTGTTTTAAACTGTGATAACCCTGCTCTCCTCTCGCTGTTTTAAACTGTGAAATTCCAGCTCTCCTCTTGCTGTTTTAAAATGTGAAAACGCTGCTCTCGTCTCACTGTTTTAAACTGTGAAATTCCTGCTCTCCTCTCGCTATTTTAAACTGTGAAAACCCTGCTCTCCTCTCGCTGTTTTAAACTGTGAAAAAGCTGCTCTCCTCTCGCTGTTTTAAACTGTGAAAATCCTGCTCTCCTCTCGCTGTTTTAAACTGTGAAAACCCTGCTGACCTCTCGTTGCTTTAAATTGTGAAAACCGTGCTCTCCTCTCGCTGTTTTAAACTGTGAAATTCCTGCTCTCCTCTCGCTGTTTTAAACTGTGAAATTCCTGCTCTCCACTAGCTGTTTTAAACTGTGAAAACCCTTCTGTCCTCTAACTGTTTTAACCTGTGAAATTCCTGCACTCCTCTCGCTGTTTTAAACTGTGAAATTCCTGCTCTCCACTCGCTGTTTTAAACTGTGAAAACCCTGCTCTCCTCTCGCTGTTTTAAAGTGTGAAAAACCTGTTCTCCTCTCGCTGTTTTAAACTGTGAAAAACCTGTTCTCCTCTAGCTGTTTTAAACTGTGCAAATCCTGCTCTCCTCTCGCTGTTTTAAACTGTGAAAACCCTGCTCTCCTCTCGCTGTTTTAAACTGTGAAAACCCTGCTCTCCTCTCGCTGTTTTAAAGTGTGAAAAACCTGTTCTCCTCTCGCTGTTTTAAACTGTGAAAAACCTGTTCTCCTCTAGCTGTTTTAAACTGTGAAAACCCTGCTCTCCTCTCGGTGTTTTAAACTGTGAAAAACCTGTTCTCCTCTCGCTGTTTTAAACTGTTTAAACCCTGCTCTCCTCTCGCTGTTTTAAACTGTGAAAACCCTGCTCTCCTCTTGCTGTTTTAAACTGTGAAAACCCTGCTCCCCTCTCGCTGTTTTAAACTGTGAAAACCCTGCTCTCCTCTCGCTGTTTTAAACTGTGAAATTCCTGCTCTCCTCTCGCTGTTTTAAACTGTGAAATTCCTGCTCTCCTCTCGCTGTTGTAAACTGTGAAATTCCATCTCTCCTCTCGCTGTTTTATACTTTGAAAACCCTGCACTCTACTCGCTGTTTTAAACTGTGAAATTCCTGCTCTCCTCTCGCTGTTTTAAACTGTGAAAATCTTGCTCTCCTCTCGCTGTTTTAAACTGTGAAAACCCTGTTCTCATCTCTCTGTTTTAAACTGTGAAAAACCTGCTCACCTCTCGTTGTTATAAACTGTGATAACCCTGCTCTCCTCTCGCTGTTTTAAACTGTGAAATTCCTGCTCTCCTCTTGCTGTTTTAAAATGTGAAAACGCTGCTCTCGTCTCACTGTTTTAAACTCTGAAAATCAGGCTGTCCTCTCGCTGTTTTAAACTCAGAAAATCCGGCACTCCTATCGCTGTTTAAAACTCTGATAATCCTGGGTCTCCTCTCGCTGTTTTAAACTGTGAAAACCCTGCTCTCCTCTTGCTGTTTTAAACTGTGATAACCCTGCTCTCCTCTCGCTGTTTTAAACTGTGAAATTCCTGCTCTCCTCTTGCTGTTTAAAAATGTGAAAACGCTGCTCTCGTCTCACTGTTTTAAACTGTGAAATTCCTGCTCTCCTCTCGCTATTTTAAACTGTGAAAACACTGCTCTCCTCTCGCTGTTTTAAACTGTGAAAAACCAGTTATCCTCTCGCTATTTTAAACTGTGAAAACACTGCTCTCCATTCGCTGTTTTAAACTGTGAAAAACCTGCTCACTGCTCGTTGATTTAAATTGTGAAAACCCTGCTATCCTCTCGCTGTTTTAAACTGTGAAATTCCGGCTCTCCTCTCGCTGTTTTAAACTGTGAAATTCCTGCTCTCCACTCGCTGTTTTAAACTGTGAAAATCCTTCTGTCCTCTAGCTGTTTTAACCTGTGAAATTCCTGCACTCCTCTCGCTGTTTTAAACTGTGAAATTAGTGCTCTCCACTCGCTGTTTTAAACTGTGAAAACCCTTCTGTCCTCTAGCTGTTTTAAGCTGTGAAATTCCTGCACTCCTCTCGCTGTTTTAAACTGTTAAATTCCTGCCTCCTCTCGCTGTTTTAAAGTGTGAAAACCCTGCTCTCCTCTCGCTGTTTTAAACTGTGAAAACCCTGCTCTCCTCTCGCTGTTTTAAACTGTGAAAAACCTTTTCTCCTCTCGGTGTTTTAAACATTGAAAACCCTGCTCCCCTCTCGCTGTTATAAACTGTGAAAAGCCTGTTCTCCACTCGCTGTTTTAAACTGTGAAAACCCTGCTCTCCTCTCGCTGTTTTAAACTGTGAAAAACATGTTCTCCTCTCGCTGTTTTAAACTGTGAAAACCCTGCTCTCCTCTCGCTGTTTTAAACTGTGGAAAACCTGCTCTCCTCTTGCTGTTTTGAACTGTGAAAATCGTGCTGTTCTCTCGCTGTTTTAAACTGTGAAACACCTTTTCTCCTCTCGCTGTTTTAAACATTGAAAACCCTGCTCTCCTCTCGCTGTTATAAACTGTGAAAAGCCTGTTCTCCACTCGCTGTTTTAAACTGTGAAATTCCTGCTCTCCTCTCGCTGTTTTAAACTGTGAAAAACCTGTTCTCCTCTCGCTGTTTTAAACTGTGAAAACCCTGCTCTCCTCTCGCTGTTTTAAACTGTGAAAAACCTGCTCTCCTCTTACTATTTTAAACTGTGAAAACCCTGCTCTCCTCTCGCTGTTTTAAACTGTGAAAAAGCTGCTCTCCTCTCGCTGTTTTAAACTGTGAAAACCCTTCTGTCCTCTAGCTGTTTTAACCTGTGAAATTCCTGCACTCCTCTCGCTGTTTTAAACTGTGAAATTCCTGCTCTCCTCTCACTGTTTTAAAGTGTGAAAACCCTGCTCTCCTCTCGCTGTTTTAAACTGTGAAAAACCTGTTCTCCTCTAGCTGTTTTAAACTGTGAAAACTCTGCTCTCCTCTTGCTGTTTTAAACTGTGAAAACCCTGCACTCCTCTTGCTGTTTTAAACTGTGAAAACCCTGCTCTCCTCTTGCTGTTTTAAACTGTGAAAACCCTGCTCTCCTCTCGCTGTTTTAAACTGTGAAAACCCTGCTCTCCTCTCGCTGTTTTAAACTGTGAAAACCCTGCTCTCCTCTCGCTGTTTTAAACTGTGAAATTCCTGCTCCCCTCTCGCTGTTTTAAACTGTGAAAACCCTGCTCTCCTCTCGCTGTTTTAAACTGTGAAATTCCTGCTCTCCTCTCGCTGTTTTAAACTGTGAAATTCCTGCTCTCCTCTCGCTGTTTTAAACTGTGAAATTCCATCTCTCCTCTCGCTGTTTTATACTTTGAAAACCCTGCACTCTACTCGCTGTTTTAAACTGTGAAATTCCTGCTCTCCTCTCGCTGTTTTAAACTGTGAAAATCCTGCTCTCCTCTCGCTGTTTTAAACTGTGAAAACCCTGTTCTCATCTCTCTGTTTTAAACTGTGAAAAACCTGCTCACCTCTCGTTGTTTTAAACTGTGATAACCCTGCACTCATCTTGCTGTTTTAAACGGTGAAATTCCTGCTCTCCTCTTGCTGTTTTAAAATGTGAAAACGCTGCTCTCGTCTCATTGTTTTAAACTGTGAAATTCCTGCTCTCCTCTGGCTATTTTATACTGTGAAAACCCTGCTCTCCTCTCGCTGTTTTGAACTGTGAAAAACCTGCTCACCTCTCGTTGTTTTAAATTGTGAAAACCCTGCTCTCCTCTCGCTGTTTTGAACTGTGAAAAACCTGCTCACCTCTCGTTGTTTTAAATTGTGAAAACCCTGCTCTCCTCTCGCTGTTTTAAACTGTGAAATTCCTGCTCTCCTCTTGCTGTTTTAAACTGTGAATTTCCTGCTCTCCATTCGCTGTTTTAAACTGTTAAAACCCTTCTGTCCTCTAGCTGTTTTAACCTGTGAAATTCCTGCACTCCTCTCGCTGTTTCAAACTATGAAATTCCTGCTCTCCACTGGCTGTTTTAAACTGTGAAAACCCTTCTGTCCTCTAGCTGTTTTAACCTGTGAAATTCCTGCACTCCTCTCGCTGTTTTAAACTGTGAAAAACCTGTTCTCCTCTCGCTGTTTTAAACTGAAAAACCTGTTCTCCACTAGCTGTTTTAAACTGTGAAAACCCTGCTCTCCTCTCGCTATTTTAAACTGTGAAAAACCTGTTCTCCTCTCGCTGTTTTAAACTGTGAAATTCCTGCACTCCTCTCGCTGTTTTAAACTGTGAAATTCCTGCTCTCCTCTCGCTGTTTTAAAGTGTGAAAACCCTGCTCTCCTCTCGCTGTTTTAAACTGTGAAAACCCTGCTCTCCTCTCGGTGTTTTAAACTGTGAAAAACCTGTTCTCCTCTCGCTGTTTTAAACTGTGAAAACCCTGCTCTCCTCTTGCTGTTTTAAACTGTGAAAAACCTGTTCTCCTCTCGCTGTTTTAAACTGTGAAAACCCTGCTCTCCTCTTGCTGTTTTAAACTGTGAAAACCCTGCTCTCCTCTTGCTGTTTTAAACTGTGAAATTCCTGCTCTCCTCTCGCTGTTTTAAACTGTGAAATTCCATCTCTCCTCTCGCTGTTTTATACTTTGAAAACCCTGCTCTCCTCTCGCTGTTTTAAACTGTGAAAACCCTGTTCTCATCTCTCTGTTTTAAACTGTGAATAACCTGCTCACCACTCGTTGTTTTAAACTGTGATAACCCTGCACTCCTCTCGCTGTTTTAAACTGTGAAATTCCAGCTCTCCTCTTGCTGTTTTAAAATGTGAAAACGCTGCTCTCGTCTCATTGTTTTAAACTGTGAAATTCCTGCTCTCCTCTGGCTATTTTAAACTGTGAAAACCCTGCTCTCATCTCGCTGTTTTAAACTGTGAAAAACCTGCTCACCTCTCGTTGTTTTAAATTGTGAAAAACCTGCTCTCCTCTCGCTGTTTTAAACTGTGAAATTCCTGCTCTCCTCTCGCTGTTTTAAACTGTGAATTTCCTGCTCTCCACTCGCTGTTTTAAACTGTTAAAACCCTTCTGTCCTCTAGCTGTTTTAACCTGTGAAATTCCTGCACTCCTCTCGCTGTTTTAAACTGTGAAAAACCTGTTCTCCTCTCGCTGTTTTAAACTGAACAACCTGTTCTCCTCTAGCTGTTTTAAACTGTGAAAACCCTGCTCTCCTCTCGCTGTTTTAAACTGTGAAAAACATGTTCTCCTCTCGCTGTTTTAAACTGTGAAAACCCTGCTCTCCTCTCGCTGTTTTAAACTGTGAAAAGCCTGTTCTCCTCTCGCTGTTTTAAACTGTGAAAACCCTGCTCTCCTCTCGCTGTTTTAAACTGTGAAAAACCTGTTCTCCTCTCGCTGTTTTAAACTGTGAAAACCCTGCTCTCCTCTCGCTGTTTTAAACTGTGAAATACCTGCTCTCCTCTTGCTGTTTTAAACTGTGAAAATCGTGCTCTTCTCTCGCTGTTTTAACCTGTGAAAAACCTGCTCTCCTCTCACTGTTTTAAACTGTGAAATTCCTGCTCTCCTCTCGCTGTTTTACACTGTGAAATTCCTGCTCTCCTCTCGCTGTTTTAAATTGTGAAATTCCTGCTCTCCACTCACTGTTTTAAACTGTGAAATTCCTGCTCTCCTCTCGCTGTTTTAAACTGTGAAATTCCATCTCTCCTCTCGCTGTTTTATACTTTGAAAACCCTGCACTCTTCTCGCTGTTTTAAACTGTGAAATTCCTGCTCTCCTCTCGCTGTGTTTAACTGTGAAAAACCTGTTCACCTCTCGTTGCTTTAAATTGTGAAAACCGTGCTCTCCTCTCGCTGTTTTAAACTGTGAAATTCCTGCTCTCCTCTCGCTGTTTCAAACTGCGAAAATCCTGCTTCCCTCTCGCTGTTTTAAACTGTGAAAATCCATATGTCTCTCGCGGTTTTAAACTGTGAATATACTGCAAACCTCTCGCTGTTTTATATTGTGAAAATCGTGCTCTTCTCTCGCAGATTTAACCTTTGAAATTTCCGCTGTCCTCTCGCTGTTTTAAATTGCGAAAATCCTGGCCATCATCCCGCTGTTTTCAACTGTGAAAATCACAGCACTCCTCTCGGTGTTTGAAATGGTAAAAATCACAGCTCTTCTCTCGTTGTTTTAGACAGTGAAAATGCTGCTCTCCTCTCGCTGTTTTAAACTGTGAAAATCCTGCTCTCCTCTCGCTGTTTTAAACGGTGAAATTCCTGCTCTCCTCTCGCCGTTTTAAACAGTGAAAATCCTGCTCAACTCTCACTGTTTTAAACTGTGAAAATCCTGCTCTCCTCTGGCTCTTTTAAAATGTGAAAATCCCAGCTCTCCTCTCGCTGTTTTAAACTGTGAAAATCCCGGCTCTCCTCTCACTGTTTCAAACTGCGAAAATCCTGCTTCCCTCTCGCTGTTTTAAACTGTGAAAATCCAGATGTCTCTCGCGGTTTTAAACTGTGAAAGTACTGCACACCACTCGCTGTTTTATATTGTGAAAATCATGCTCTCCTCTCGCTGTTTTAACCTGTGAAAATCCTGCTTTCCTCTCGCTGTTTTAAACTGTGAAAACTCTGTTTTCCTCTCACTGTTTTAAACTGTGAAAATCCCAGCCATCCTCTCGCTGTTTTAAACTGTGAAAATCCCAGTTCTACTCTCGCTGTTTTAAACAGTGAAATTCAGTGTCAGCTCTCACTGTTTTAAACTGTGAACATCCGGCTCTCCTCTGGCTGTTTTAAACTTTGTAAATCCCAGCCCTCCTCTCTCTGTTTTAAACTGTGAAAATCCCAGCACTCCTCTCACTGTTTTAAGCTGTGAAAATCCCAGCTCTCCTCTCGCTGTTTTAAACTGTGAAAATCCGGCTCTCCTCTGGCTGTTTTAAACTGTGAAAATCCCAGCTCACCTCTCGCTGTTTTAAACTGTGAATATCGGGCTCTCCTCTCACTGTTTTAAACTGTGAAAATCCGGCTCTCCTCTGGCTCTTTTAAAATGTGAAAATCCCGGCTCTCCTCTCACTGTTTCAAACTGCGAAAATCCTGCTTCCCTCTCGCTGTTTTAAACTGTGAAAATCCAGATGTCTCTCGTGGTTTTAAACTGTGAAAATACTGCAAACCTCTCGCTGTTTTATATTGTGAAAATCGTGCTCTTCTCTCGCAGATTTAACCTGTGAAAATTCCGCTGTCCTCTCGCTGTTTTAAATTGCGAAAATCCTGGCCATCATCTCGCTGTGTTCAACTGTGAAAATCACAGCACTCCTCTCGGTGTTTGAAATGGTAAAAATCACAGCTCTTCTTTCGTTGTTTCAGACAGTGAAAATGCTGCTCTCCTCTCGCTGTTTTAAACTGTGAAAATTCTGCTCTCCTCTCGCTGTTTTAAACTGTGAAATACCTGCTCACCTCTCGCTGTTTTAAACGGTGAATTTCCTGCTCTCCTCTCGCTGTTTTAAACTGTGAAAATCCGGCTCTCCTCTGGCTCTTTTAAAATGTGAAAATTCCGGCTCTCCTCTCACTGTTTCAAACTGCGAAAATCCTGCTTCCCTCTCGCTGTTTTAAACTGTGAAAATCCTGCTTTCTACTCACTGTTTTAAACTGTGAAAATCCTGCTCAACTCTCACTGTTTTAAAATTTGAAAATCCCGGCTCTCCTCTCGCTGTTTTAACCTGTGAAAATCCTGCTTTCCTCTCGCTGTTTTAAACTGTGAAAATCCTGCTTTCTACTCACTGTTTTAAACTGTGAAAATCCCAGCTCTCCTTTCGCTGTTTTAAACTGTGAAAATCCCAGCTCTACTCTCGCTGTTTTAAACTGTGAAATTCAGGGTCAGCTCTCACTGTTTTAAACTGTGAAAATCCGGCTCTCCTCTGGCTGTTTTAAACTGTGTAAATCCCAGCTCTCCTCTCGCTGTTTTAAACTGTGAAAATCCCAGCTCTCCTCTCACTGTTTTAAACGGTGAAAATCCCAGCTCTCCTCTCGCTGTTTTAAACTGTGAAAATCCGGCTCTCCTCTGGCTGTTTTAAACTGTGAAAATCCCAGCTCACCTCTCGTTGTTTTCAACTGTGAATATCGGGCTCTCCTCTCGCTGTTTTAAACTGTGAAAATCCGGCTCTCCTCTGGCTCTTTTAAAATGTGAAAATCCCGGCTCTCCTCTCACTGTTTCAAACTGCGAAAATCCTGCTTCCCTCTCGCTGTTTTAAACTGTGAAAATCCAGATGTCTTTCGCGGTTTTAAACTGTGAATATACTGCAAACCTCTCGCTGTTTTATATTGTGAAAATCGTGCTCTTCTCTCGCAGATTTAACCTTTGAAATTTCCGCTGTCCTCTCGCTGTTTTAAATTGCGAAAATCCAGGCCATCATCTCGCTGTTTTCAACTGTGAAAATCACAGCACTCCTCTCGGTGTTTGAAATGGTAAAAATCACAGCTCTTCTCTCGTTGTTTTAGACAGTGAAAATGCTGCTCTCCTCTCGCTGTTTTAAACTGTGAAATTCCTGCTCTCCTCTCTCCGTTTTAAACAGTGAAAATCCTGCTCTCCTCACGCTGTTTTAAACGGTGAAATTCCTGTTCTCCTCTCGCCGTTTTAAACAGTGAAAATCCTGCTCAACTCTCACTGTTTTAAACTGTGAAAATCCTGCTCTCCTCTGGCTCTTTTAAAATGTGAAAATCCCGGCTCTCCTCTCGCTGTTGTAAACTGTGAAAATCCAGATGTCTCTCGCGGTTTTAAACTGTGAAAATACTGCACGCCTCTCGCTGTTTTATATTGTGAAAATCCTGCACTCCTCTCGCTGTTTTAACCTGTGAAAATCCTGCTTTCCTCTCGCTGTTTTAAACTGTGAAAATCCTGCTCCCCTCTCACTGTTTTAAACTGTGAAAATCCTGCTCACCTCTCACTGCTTTAAACTGTGAACATCCTACTCACTTCACGCTGTTTTAAACTGTGAAAATCCAGATGTCTCTCGCTGTTTTAAACTGTGAAAATCCTGCTCTCCTCTCGCTGTTTTAAACAGTAAAAATCCAGCGCTCCTCTGGCTGTTTCAAAACTGTGAAATTCCCGGCTCCCCTCTCGCTGATAAAAACTGTGAAAATCCTGCTTTCCTCTCGGTGTTTAAAACTGTGAAAATCCTGCTCCCCTCTCTCTGTTTTAAACTGTGAAAATCCTGCTCTCCTCTGGCTCTTGTAAAATCTGAAAATCCCGGCTCTCCTCTCGCTGTTTTAAACTGTGAAAATCCAGATGTCTCTCGCGGTTTTAAACTGTGAAAATACTGCACACCTCTCGCCGTTTTATATTGTGAAAATCCTGCTTTCCTCTCGCTCTTTTAAACTGTGAAAATCCTGCTCCCCTCTCACTGTTTTAAACTGTGAAAATCCCTTGTCACCTCTCGCTGTTTTAAACTGAGAAAATCCTGCTCACCTCTCGCTGTTTTAAACTGTGAAAATCCAGATGTCTCTCGCGGTTTTAAACTGTGAAAATACTGCAAACCTCTCGCTGTTTTATATTGTGAAAATCGTGCTCTTCTCTCGCAGATTAAACCTGTGAAAATTACGCTGTCCTATCGCTGTTTTAAATTGCGAAAATCCTGGCCATCATCTCCCTGTTTTCAACTGTGAAAATCGCAGCACTCCTCTCAGTGTTTGAAATGGTAAAAATCACAGCTCTTCTCTCGTTGTTTTAGACAGTGAAAATGCTGCTCTCCTCTCGCTGTTTTAAACTGTGAAAATCCTGCTCCCCTCTCGCTGTTTTAAACTGTGAAATTCCTGCTCGCCTCTCGCTGTTTTAAACAGTGAAAATCCTGCTCTCCTCTGGCTCTTTTAAAATGTGAAAATCCCGGCTCTCCTCTCACTGTTTTAAACTGCGAATATCCTGCTTCCCTCTCGCTGTTTCAAACTTTAAAAATCCAGATGTCTCTCGCGGTTTTAAACTCTGAAAATACTGCACAACTCTCGCTGTTTTATATTGTGAAAATCCTGCTCTCCTCTCGCTGTTTTAACCTGTGAAAATCCTGCTTTCCTCTCGCTGTTTTAAACTGTGAAAATCCTGCGTTCCTCTCACTGTTTTAAACTGTGAAAATCCCAGTTCTACTCTCGCTGTTTTAAACAGTGAAATTCAGGGTCAGCTCTCACTGTTTTAAACTGTGAAAATCCGGCTCTCCTCTGGCTGTTTTAAACAGTGTAAATCCCAGCTCTCCTCTCGCTGTTTTAAACTGTGAAAATCCGACTCTCCTCTGGCTGTTTTAAACTGTGAAAATCCCAGCTCACCTCTCGCTGTTTTAAACTGTGAATATCGGGCTCTCCTCTCGCTGTTTTAAACTGTGAAAATCCGGCTCTCCTCTGGCTCTTTTAAAATGTGAAAATCCCAGCTCTCCTCTCACTGTTTCAAACTGCGAAAATCCTGCTTCCCTCTCGCTGTTTTAAACTGTGAAAATCCAGATGTCTCTCGCGGTTTTAAACTGTGAAAATACTGCAAACCTCTCGCTGTTTTATATTGTGAAAATCGTGCTCTACACTCGCAGATTTAACCTGTGAAAATTCCGCTGTCCTCTCGCTGTTTTAAATTGCGAAAATCCTGGCCATCATCTCGCTGTTTTCAACTGTGAAAATCACAGCACTCCTCTCGGTGTTTGAAATGGTAAAAATCACAGCTCTTCTCTCGTTGTTTTAGACAGTGAAAATGCTGCTCTCCTCTCGCTGTTTTAAACTGTGAAAATCCTGCTCTCCTCTCGCTGTTTTAAACAGTGAAAATCCTGCTCAACTCTCACTGTTTTAACCTGTGAAAATCCTGCTCTCCTCTGGCTCTTTTAAAATGTGAAAATCCAGGCTCTCCTCTCGCTGTTTTAACCTGTGAAAATCATGCTTTCCTCTCGCTGTTTTAAACTGTGAAAATCCTGCTTTCCTCTCGCTGTTTTAAACTGTGAAAATCCCAGCTCTCCTCTCGCTGTTTTAAACTGTGAAAATCCGGCTCTCCTCTGGCTGTTTTAAACTGTGTAAATCCCAGCTCTCCTCTCGCTGTTTTAAACTGTGAAAATCCCAGCTCTCCTCTCACTGTTTTAAACTGTGAAAATCCCAGCTCTCCTCTCGCTGTTTTAAACTGTGAAAATCCGGCTCTCCTCTGGCTGTTTTAAACTGTGAAAATCCCAGCTCACCTCTCGTTGTTTTCAACTGTGAATATCGGGCTCTCCTCTCGCTGTTTTAAACTGTGAAAATCCGGCTCTCCTCTGGCTCTTTTAAAATGTGAAAATCCCGGCTCTCCTCTCACTGTTTCAAACTGCGAAAATCCTGCTTCCCTCTCGCTGTTTTAAACTGTGAAAATCCAGATGTCTCTCGCGGTTTTAAACTGTGAATATACTGCAAACCTCTCGCTGTTTTATATTGTGAAAATCGTTCTCTTCTCTCGCGGATTTAACCTGTGAAATTTCCGCTGTCCTCTCGCTGTTTTAAATTGCGAAAATAATGGCCATCATCTCGCTGTTTTCAACTGTGAAAATCACAGCTCTCCTCTTGGTGTTTGAAATGGTAAAAATCACAGCTCTTCTCTCGTTGTTTTAGACAGTGAAAATGCTGCTCTCCTCTCGCTGTTTTAAACTGTGAAATTCCTGCTCTCCTCTCTCCGTTTTAAACAGTGAAAATCCTGCTCTCCTCTCGCTGTTTTAAACTGTGAAATTCCTGCTCTCCTCTCGCCGTTTTAAACAGTGAAAATCCTGCTCAACTCTTACTGTTTTAAACTGTGAAAATCCTGCTCTCCTCTGGCTCTTTTAAAATGTGAAAATCCCGGCTCTCCTCTCGCTGTTTTAAACTGTGAAAATCCAGATGTCTCTCGCGGTTTTAAACAGTGAAAATACTGCACACCTCTCGCTGTTTTATATTGTGAAAATCCTGCTCTCCTCTAGCTGTTTTGACCTGTGAAAATCCTGCTTTCCTCTCGCTGTTTTAAACTGTGAAAATCCTGCTCCCCTCTCACTGTTTTAAACTGTGAAAATCCCTTGTCACCTCTCGCTGTTTTAAACTGAGAAAATCCTGCTCACCTCTCACTGCTTTAAACTGTGAAAATCCTGCTCACTTCACGCTGTTTTAAACGGTGAAAATCCCAGCTCTACTATCGCTGTTTTAAACTGTGAAATTCCTGCTCTCCTCTCGCTGTTTTAAACAGTAAAAATTCAGCGCTCCTCTGGCTGTTTCAAAACTGTGAAATTCCCGGCTCCCCTCTCGCTGATTAAAACTGTGAAAATCCTGCTTTCCTCTCGGTGTTTAAAACTGTGAAAATCCTGCTCTCCTCTTGCTGTTTTAAACTGTGAAAATCCTGCTCACCTCTCACTGCTGTAAACTGTGAGAAACCTGCTCACTTCTCACAGTTTTAAAGGGTGATAATCCCAGCTCTACTCTCGCTGTTTAAAACTGTGAAAATCCCAGCTCACCTCTCGCTGTTTTAAACTGTGAAATTCCTGCTCTCCTTGCGCTGTTTTAAACTGTGAAAATCCTGCTTTCCTCTCACTGTTTTAATCTGTGAAAATCCCAGCCATCCTCTCGCTGTTTTAAACTGTGAAAATCCCTGTTCTACTCTCGCTGTTTTAAACAGTGAAATTCAGGGTCAGCTCTCACTGTTTTAAACTGTGAAAATCCGGCTCTCCTCTGGCTGTTTTAAACTTTGTAAATCCCAGCCCTCCTCTCGCTGTTTTAAACTGTGAAAATCCCAGCACTCCTCTCACTGTTTTAAGCTGTGAAAATCCCAGCTCTCCTCTCGCTGTTTTAAACTGTGAAAATCCGGCTCTCCTCTGGCTGTTTTAAACTGTGAAAATCCCAGCTCACCTCTCGCTGTTTTAAACTGTGAATATCGGGCTCTCCTCTCACTGTTTTAAACTGTGAAAATCCGGCTCTCCTCTGGCTCTTTTAAAATGTGAAAATCCCGGCTCTACTCTCAATGTTTCAAACTGCGAAAATCCTGCTTCCCTCTCGCTGTTTTAAACTGTGAAAATCCAGATGTCTCTCGTGGTTTTAAACTGTGAAAATACTGCAAACCTCTCGCTGTTTTATATTGTGAAAATCGTGCTCTTCTCTCGCAGATTTAACCTGTGAAAATTCCGCTGTCCTCTCGCTGTTTTAAATTGCGAAAATCCTGGCCATCATCTCGCTGTTTTCAACTGTGAAAATCACAGCACTCCTCTCGGTGTTTGAAATGGTAAAAATCACAGCTCTTCTTTCGTTGTTTCAGAAAGTGAAAATGCTGCTCTTCTCTCGCTGTTTTAAACTGTGAAAATTCTGCTCTCCTCTCGCTGTTTTAAACTGTGAAATACCTGCTCACCTCTCGCTGTTTTAAACGGTGAATTTCCTGCTCTCCTCTCGCTGTTTTAAACTGTGAAAATCCGGCTCTCCTCTGGCTCTTTTAAAATGTGAAAATCCCGGCTCTCCTCTCACTGTTTCAAACTGCGAAAATCCTGCTTCCCTCTCGCTGTTTTAAACTGTGAAAATCCTGCTTTCTACTCACTGTTTTAAACTGTGAAAATCCTGCTCAACTCTCACTGTTTTAAAATGTGAAAATCCCGGCTCTCCTCTCGCTGTTTTAACCTGTGAAAATCCTGCTTTCCTCTCGCTGTTTTAAACTGTGAAAATCCTGCTTTCTACTCTCTGTTTTAAACTGTGAAAATCCTGCTCTCCTCTGGCTCTTGTAAAATCTGAAAATCCCGGCTCTCCTCTCGCTGTTTTAAACTGTGAAAATCCAGATGTCTCTCGCGGTTTAAAACTGTGAAAATACTGCACACCTCTCGCTGTTTTATATTGTGAAAATCCTGCTTTCCACTCGCTGTTTTAAACTGTGAAAATCCTGCTCCCCTCTCACTGTTTTAAACTGTGAAAATCCCTTGTCACCTCTCGCTGTTTTAAACTGAGAAAATCCTGCTCACCTCTCACTGCTTTAAACTGTGAAAATCCTGCTCACTTCACACTGTTTTAAACGGTGAAAATCACAGCTCTACTCTCGCTGTTTTAAACTGTGAAACTCAGGGTCAGCTCTCACTGTTTTAAACTGTGAAAATCCCAGCTCTCCTCTCGCTGTTTTAAACTGTGAAAATCCCAGCTCACCTCTCGTTGTTTTCAACTGTGAAAATCCTGCTATCCTCTCGCTGTTTTAAACTGTGAAAATCCCAGCTCTCCTCTCACTGTTTTAAACTGTAAATCCTGTTCTCCTCTGGCTCTTTTAAAATGTGAAAATCCCGGCTCTCCTCTCACTGTTTCAAACTGCGAAAATCCTGCTTCCCTCTCGCTGTTTTAAACTGTGAAAATCCAGATGTCTCTCGCGGTTTTAAACTGTGACAATACTGCAAACCTCTCGCTGTCTTATATTGTGAAAATCGTGCTCTTCTCTCGCAGATTAAACCTGTGAAAATTACGCTGTCCTCTCGCTGTTTTAAATTGCGAAAATCCTGTCCATCATATCCCTGTTTTCAACTCTGAAAATCGCAGCACTCCTCTCGGTGTCTGAAATGGTAAAAATCACAGCTCTTCTCTCGTTGTTTTAGACAGTGAAAATGCTGCTCTCCTCTCGCTGTTTTAAACTGTGAAAATCCTGCTCTCCTTTCGCTGTTTTAAACTGTGAAATTCCTGCTCTCCTCTCGCTGTTTTAAACTTTGAAAATCCTGCTCTCCTCTCGCTGTTTTAAAGCTGCTCCCCTCTGGCTGCTTCAGTGCTGTGAAAATCCCATCTCACCTCTCGCTGTTTTAAACTGTGAAAATCCCAGTTCTCCTCTCGCTGTTTTAAATTGTGAAAATCCCAGCTCACCTCTCGTTGTTTTCAACTGTGAAAATCCTGCTCTCCTCTCACTGTTTTAAACTGTGAAAATCCTGCTCTCCTCTCACTGTTTTAAACTGTGAAAATCCTGCTCTCCTCTTGCTGTTTTAAACTGTGTAAATCCCAGCTCTCCTCTCGCTGTTTTAAACTGTGAAAATCCCAGCTCTCCTCTCGCAGTTTTAAACTGTGAAAATCCCAGCTCTCCTCTCGCTGTTTTAAACTGTGAAAATCCGGCTCTCCTCTGGCTGTTTTAAACTGTGAAAATCCCAGCTCACCTCTCGCTGTTTTAAACTGTGAATATCGGGCTCTCCTCTCGCTGTTTTAAACTGTGAAAATCCGGCTCTCCTCTGGCTCTTTTAAAATGTGAAAATCCGGCTCTCCTCTCACTGTTTCAAACTGCGAAAATCCTGCTTCCCTCTCGCTGTTTTAAACTGTGAAAATCCAGATGTCTCTCGCGGTTTTAAACTGTGAAATTACTGCAAACCTCTCGCTGTTTTATATTGTGAAAATCGTGCTCTTCTCTCGCAGATTTAAATTGTGAAAATTCCGCTGTCCTCTCGCTGTTTTAAATTGCGAAAATCCTGGCCATCATCTCCCTGTTTTCAACTGTGAAAATCGCAGCACTCCTCTCGGTGTTTGAAATGGTAAAAATCACAGCTCTTCTCTCGTTGTTTTAGACAGTGAAAATGCTGCTCTCCTCTCGCTGTTTTAAACTGTGAAAATCATGCTCTCCTCTCTCCGTTTTAAACAGTGAAAATCCTGCTCTCCTCTCGCTGTTTTAAACGGTGAAATTCCTGCTCTCCTCTCGCCGTTTTAAACTGTGAAAATCCTGCTCTCCTCTCTCTGTTTTAAACTGTGAAAATCCTGCTCTCCTCAGGCTCTTGTAAAATGTGAAAATCCCGGCTCTCCTCTCGCTTTTTTAAACTGTGAAAATCCAGATGTCTTTCGCGGTTTTAAACTGTGAAAATACTGCACACCTCTCGCTGTTTTATATTGTGAAAATCCTGCTTTCCTCTCGCTCTTTTAAACTGTGAAAATCCTGCTCCCCTCTCACTGTTTTAAACTGTGAAAATCCCTTGTCACCTCTCGCTGTTTTAATCTGAGAAAATCCTGCTCACCTCTCACTGCTTTAAACTGTGAAAATCCTGCTCACTTCACGCTGTTTTAAACGGTGAAAATCCCAGCTCGACTCTCGCTGTTTTAAACTGTGAAATTCCTGCTCTCCTCTCGCTGTTTTAAACAGTAAAAATCCAGCGCTCCTCTGGCTGTTTCAAAACTGTGAAATTCCCGGCTCCCCTCTCGCTGATTAAAACTGTGAAAATCCTGCTCTCCTCTCGGTGTTTTAAACTGTGAAAATCCTGCTCTCCTCTCGCTGTTTTAAACTGTGAAAATCCTGCTCACCTCTCACTGCTGTAAACCCAGCTCTACTCTCGCTGTTTAAAACTTTGAAAATCCCAGCTCACCTCTCGCTGTTTTAAACTGTGAAATTCCTGCTCTCCACTCGCAATTTAATCCGTGAATATCCTTCTCTCCTCTCGTTGAATTAAACTGTGAAATTACCTGCTCCCCTCTGGCTGCTTCAGTGCTGTGAAAATCCCATCTCACCTCTCGCTGTTTTAAACTGTGAAAATCCCAGCTCTCCTCTCGCTGTTTTAAACTGTAAAATTCAGGGTCAGCTCTCACTGTTTTAAACTGTGAAAATCCGGCTCTCCTCTGGCTGTTTTAAACTGTGTAAATCCCAGCTCTCCTCTCGCTGTTTTAAACTGTGTAAATCCCAGCTCACCTCTCACTGTTTTAAACTGTGAAAATCCCAGCTCACCTCTCGTTGTTTTCAACTGTGAAAATCCTGCTATCCTCTCGCTGTTTTAAACTGTGAAAATCCCAGCACTCCTCTCACTGTTTTAAACTGTAAATACTGTTCTCCTCTGGCTCTTTTAAAATGTGAAAATCCCGGCTCTCCTCTCACTGTTTCAAACTGCCAAAATCCTGCTTCCCTCTCGCTGTTTTAAACTGTGAAAATCCAGATGTCTCTCGCGGTTTTAAACTGTGAAAATACTGCAAACCTCTCGCTGTTTTATATTGTGAAAATCGTGCTCTTCTCTCACAGATTTAACCTGTGAAAATTCCGCTGTCCTCTCGCTGTTTTAAATTGCGAAAATCCTGGCCATCATCTCCCTGTTTTCAACTGTGAAAATCGCAGCAATCCACTCGGTGTTTGAAATGGTAAAAATCACAGCTCTTCTCTCGTTGTTTCAGACAGTGAAAAAGCTGCTCTCCTCTCGCTGTTTTAAACTGTGAAAATCCTGCTCTCCTCTCGCTGTTTTAAACTGTGAAATTCCTGCTCTCCTCTCGCTGTTTTAAACTGTGAAAATCCTGCTCTCCTCTCGCTGTTTTAAACTGTGAAATTCCTGCTCTGCTCTCGCCGTTTTAAACAGTGAAAATCCTGCTCAACTCTCACTGTTTTAAAATGTGAAAATCCTGCTCTCCTCTGGCTTTTTTAAAATGTGAAAATCCCGGCTCTCCTCTCACTGTTTTAAACTGCGAAAATCCTGCTTCCCTCTCGCTGTTTTAAACTGTGAAAATCCAGATGTCTCTCGAGGTTTTAAACTGTGAAAATAGTGCACACCTCTCGCTGTTTTATATTGTGAAAATCGTGCTCTCCTCTCGCTGTTTTAACCTGTGAAAATCCTGCTTTCCTCTCGCTGTTTTAAACTGTGAAAATCCTGCTTTCCTCTCACTTTTTTAAACTGTGAAAATCCCTTGTCACCTCTCGCTGTTTTAAACTGAGAAAATCCTGCTCACCTCTCACTGCTCTAAACTGTGAAAATCGTGCTCACTTCCCGCTGTTTTAAACGTTGAAAATCCCAGCTCGACTCTCGCTGTTTTAAACTGTGAAATTCCTGCTCTCCTCTCGCTGTTTTAAACAGTAAAAATCCAGCGCTCCTCTGGCTGTTTCAAAACTGTGAAATTCCCGACTCCCCTCTCGCTGATTAAAACTGTGAAAATCCTGATCTCCTCTCGGTGTTGAAAACTGTGAAAATCCTGCTCTCCTCTCGCTGTTTTAAAATGTGAAAATCTTGCTTTCCTCTCGCTGTTTTAAACTGTGAAAATCCTGCTTCCTCTCGCTGTTTTAAACTGTGAAAATCCAGCTCACCTCTCACTGCTTTAAACTGTGAAAATCCTGCTCACTTCACGCTGTTTTAAACGGTGAAAATCCCAGCTCGACTCTCGCTGTTTTAAACTGTGAAATTCCTGCTCTCCTCTCACTGTTTTAAACAGTAAAAATCCAGCGCTCCTCTGGCTGTTTCAAAACTGTAAAATTCCCGGCTCCCCTCTCGCTGATTAAACCTGTGAAAATCCTGCGCTCCTCTCGGTGTTTAAAACTGTGAAAATCCTGCTCAACTCTCGCTGTTTTAAACTGTGAAAATCCTGCTTTCCTCTCGGTGTTTTAAACTGTGAAAATCCTGCTTCCTCTCGCTGTTTTAAACTGTGAAAATCCTGCTCACCTCTCACTGCTGTAAACTGTGAAAATCCTGCTCACTTCTCACAGTTTTAAAGGGTGATAATCCCAGCTCTACTCTCGCTGTTTAAAACTGTGAAAATCCCAGCTCACCTCTCGCTGTTTTGAACTGTGAAATTCCTGCTCTCCTCTCGCTGTTTTAAACTGTGAAATTCCTGCTCTCCACTCGCAATTTAATCCGTGAATATCCTTCTCTCCTCTCGTTGAATTAAACTGTGTAATTACCTGCTCCCCTCTGGCTGCTTCAGTGCTGTGAAAATCCCATCTCAACTCTCGCTGTTTTAAACTGTGAAAATCCCAGCTCACCTCTCGCTGTTTTAAACTGTGAAATTCAGGGTCAGCTCTCACAGTTTTAAAATGTGAAAATCCGGCTCTCCTCTGGCTGTTTTAAACTGTGTAAATCCCAGCTCTCCTCTCGCTGTTTTAAACTGTGAAAATCCCAGCTCACCTCTCGTTGTTTTCAACTGTGAAAATCCTGCTCTCCTCTCGCTGTTTTAAACTGTGAAAATCCCAGCTCTCCTCTCACTGTTTTAAACTGTGAAAATCCTGTTCTCCTCTGGCTCTTTTAAAATGTGAAAATCCCGGCCATCCTCTCACTGTTTCAAACTGCGAAAATCCTGCTTCCCTCTCGCTGTTTTAAACTGTGAAAATCCAGATGTCTCTCGCGGTTTTAAACTGTGAAAATACTGCAAACCTCTCGCTGTTTTATATTGTGAAAATCGTGCTCTTCTCTCGCAGATTTAACCTGTGAAAATCCTGCTCACCTCTCGCTGTTTTAAATTGCGAAAACCCTGGCCATCATCTCCCTGTTTTCAACTGTGAAAATCACAGCACTCCTCTCGGTGTTTGAAATGGTAAAAATCACAGCTCTTCTCTCGTTGTTTTAGACAGTGAAAATGCTGCTCTCCTCTCGCTGTTTTAATCTGTGAAAATCCTGCTCCCCTCTCGCTGTTTTCAACTTTGAAATTCCTGCTCTCCTCTCTCCGTTTTAAACAGTGAAAATCCCAGCTCTCCTCTCGCTGTTTTAAACTGTGAAATTCCTGCTCTCCTCTCACTGTTTTAAACAGTGAAAATCCTGCTCCCCTCTCGCTGTTTTAAACTTTGAAATTCCTGCTCTCCTCTCTCTGTTTTAAACAGTGAAAATCCCGGCTCTCCTCTCGCTGTTTTAAACTGTGAAAATCCTGATCCCCTCTCGCTGTTTTAAACTTTGAAATTCCTGCTCTCCTCTGGCTGTTTTAAAATGTGAAAATCCCGGCTCTCCTCTCACTGTTTTAAACTGTGAAAATCCTGCTCTCCTCTGGCTCTTTTAAAATGTGAAAATCCCGGCTCTCCTCTCACTGTTTTAAACTGCGAAAATCCTGCTTCCCTCTCGCTGTTTTAAACTGTGAAAATCCAGATGTCTCTCGCGGTTTTAAACTGTGAAAATACTGCACACCTCTCGCTGTTTTATATTGTGAAAATCGTGCTCTCCTCTCGCTGTTTTAACCTGTGAAAATCCTGCTTTCCTCTCGCTGTTTTAAACTGTGAAAATCAAGTTGACTCTCGCGGTTTTAAACTGTGAAAATACTGCACACCTCTCGCTGTTTTATATTGTGAAAATTGTGCTCTTCTCTCGCAGATTTAACCTGCCAAAATTCCTGCTGCCACTCGCTGTTTTAAAATGCGAAAATCCTGGCCAACATTCCCTGTTTTGAACTGTGAAAATCACAGCACTCCTCTCGGTGTTTGAAACGGTAAAAATCACAGCTCTCCTCTCGTTGTTTTACACTGTGAAAATCGTGCTCACCTCGCATTGTTTTAAAGTGTGAAAATCCGGCTCTCTGCTCGCTGTTTTAAACAGTGAAAATCCGGCTCCCCTCTGGCTGCTTCAATACTGTGAAAATCCCAGCTCACCTCTCGCTGTTTTAAACTGTGAAATTCCTGCTCTCCTTTCGCTGTTTTAAACTGTGAAAATCCTGCTCTCCTTTCGCTGTTTTAAACAGTGAAAATCCTGCTCTCCTCTGGCTGTTTCAAAACTGTGAAAATCCCGGCTCGCGTCTGGCTGTTTTAAACTGTGTAAATCTCAGCTCTCCTCTCGCTGTTTTAAACTGTGAAAATCCCAGCTCATCTCTCATTGTTTTCAACTGTGAAAATCCTGCTCTCCTCTCACTGTTTTAAACTGTGAAAATCCCAGCTCTCCTCTCACGGTTTTAAACTGTGAAAATCCTGTTCTCCTCTGGCTCTTTTAAAATCTGAAAATCCCGGCTCTCCTCTCACTGTTTCAAACTGCGAAAATCCTGCTTCCCTCTCGCTGTTATAAACTGTGAAAATCCAGATGTCTCTCGCGGTTTTATACAGTGAAAATACTGCAAACCTCTTGCTGTTTTATATTGTGAAAATCGTGCTCTTCTCTCGCAGATTTAACCTGTGAAAATCCTGCTCTCCTCTCGCTGTTTTAAATTGCGAAAATCCTGGCCATCATCTCCCTGTTTTCAACTGTGAAAATCGCAGCACTCCTCTCGGTGTTTGAAATGGTAAAAATCACAGCTCTTCTCTCGTTGTTTTAGACAGTGAAAATGCTGCTCTCCTCTCGCTGTTTTAAACTGTGAAAATCCTGCTCCCCTCTCGCTGTTTTAAACTTTGAAATTCCTGCTCTCCTCTCTCCGTTTTAAACAGTGAAAATCCCAGCGCTCCTCTCGCTGTTTTAAACTGTGAAATTCCTGCTCTCCTCTCGCCGTTTTAAACAGTGAAAATCCTGCTCAACTCTCACTGTTTTAAACTTTGAAAATCCTGCTCTCCTCTGGCTCTTTTAAAATGTGAAAATCCCGGCTCTCCTCTCACTGTTTTAAACTGCGAAAATCCTGCTTCCCTCTCGCTGTTTTAAACTGTGAAAATCCAGATGTCTCTCGCGGTTTTAAACTGTGAAAATACTGCACACCTCTCGCTGTTTTATATTGTGAAAATCGTGCTCTCCTCTCGCTGTTTTAACCTGTGAAAATCCTGCTTCCCTCTCGCTGTTTTAATCTGTGAAAATCAAGTTGACTCTCGCGGTTTTAAACTGTTGAAAATACTGCACACCTCTCGCTGTTTTATATTGTGAAAATCGTGCTCTTCTCTCACTGTTTTAACCTGCCAAAATTCCTGCTGCCACTCGCTGTTTTAAAATGCGAAAATCCTGGCCAACATTCCCTGTTTTCAACTGTGAAAATCAAGCACTCCTCTCGGTGTTTGAAACGGTAAAAATCACAGCTCTCCTCTCGTTGTTTTACACTGTGAAAATCGTGCTCACCTCGCATTGTTTTAAAGTGTGAAAATCCGGCTCTCTGCTCGATGTTTTAAACAGTTAAAATCCGGCTCCCCTCTGGCTGCTTCAATACTGTGAAAATCCCGGCTCGCGTCTGGCTGTTTTAAACTGTGTAAATCCCAGCTCTCCTCTCGCTGTTTTAAACTGTGAAAATCCCAGCTCACCTCTCGTTGTTTTCAACTGTGAAAATCCTGCTCTCCTCTCGCTGTTTTAAACTGTGAAAATCCCAGCTCTCCTCTCACTGTTTTAAACTGTGAAAATCCTGTTCTCCTCTGGCTCTTTTAAAATGTGAAAATCCCGGCTCTCCTCTCACTGTTTCAAACTGCGAAAATCCTGCTTCCCTCTCGCTGTTTTAAACTGTGAAAAACCAGATGTCTCTCACGGTTTTAAACTGTGAAAATACTGCAAACCTCTCGCTGTTTTATATTGTGAAAATCGTGCTCTTCTCTCGCAGATTTAACCTGTGAAAATTCTGCTCTCCTCACGCTGTTTTAAATTGCGAAAACCCTGGCCATCATCTCCCTGTTTTCAACTGTGAAAATCGCAGCACTCCTCTCGGTGTTTGAAATGGTAAAAATCACCGCTCTTCTCTCGTTGTTTTAGACAGTGAAAATGCTGCTCTCCTCTCGCTGTTTTAAACTGTGAAAATCCTGCTCCCCTCTCGCTGTTTTAAACTTTGAAATTCCTGCTCTCCTCTCTCCGTTTTAAACAGTGAAAATCCCAGCTCTCCTCTCGCTGTTTCTAAACTGTGAAATTCCTGCTCTCCTCTCACTGTTTTAAACTGTGAAAATCCTGCTCTCCTCTCACTGTTTTAAACTGTGAAAATCCTGCTCTCCTCTTGCTGTTTTAAACTGTGTAAATCCCAGCTCTCCTCTCGCTGTTTTAAACTGTGAAAATCCCAGCTCTCCTCTCGCAGTTTTAAACTGTGAAAATCCCAGCTCTCCTCTCGCTGTTTTAAACTGTGAAAATCCGGCTCTCCTCTGGCTGTTTTAAACTGTGAAAATCCCAGCTCACCTCTCGCTGTTTTAAACTGTGAATATCGGGCTCTCCTCTCGCTGTTTTAAACAGTGAAAATCCGGCTCTCCTCTGGCTCTTTTAAAATGTGAAAATCCGGCTCTCCTCTCACTGTTTCAAACTGCGAAAATCCTGCTTCCCTCTCGTTGTTTTAAACTGTGAAAATCCAGATGTCTCTCGCGGTTTTATACTGTGAAATTACTGCAAACCTCTCGCAGTTTTATATTGTGAAAATCGTGCTCTTCTCTCGCAGATTTAAACTGTGAAAATTCCGCTGTCCTCTCGCTGTTTTAAATTGCGAAAATCCTGGCCATCATCTCCCTGTTTTCAACTGTGAAAATCGCAGCACTCCTCTCGGTGTTTGAAATGGTAAAAATCACAGCTCTTCTCTCGTTGTTTTAGACAGTGAAAATGCTGCTCTCCTCTCGCTGTTTTAAACTGTGAAAATCATGCTCTCCTCTCTTCGTTTTAAACAGTGAAAATCCTGCTCTCCTCTCGCTGTTTTAAACGGTGAAATTCCTGCTCTCCTCTCGCCGTTTTAAACTGTGAAAATCCTGCTCTCCTCTCTCTGTTTTAAACTGTGAAAATCCTGCTCTCCTCAGGCTCTTGTAAAATGTGAAAATCCCGGCTCTCCTCTCGCTTTTTTAAACTGTGAAAATCCAGATGTCTCTCGCGGTTTTAAACTGTGAAAATACTGCACACCTCTCGCTGTTTTATATTGTGAAAATCCTGCTTTCCTCTCGCTCTTTTAAACTGTGAAAATCCTGCTCCCCTCTCACTGTTTTAAACTGTGAAAATCCCTTGTCACCTCTCGCTGTTTTAAACTGAGAAAATCCTGCTCACCTCTCACTGCTTTAAACTGTGAAAATCCTGCTCACTTCACGCTGTTTTAAACGGTGAAAATCCCAGCTCGACTCTTGCTGTTTTAAACTGTGAAATTCCTGCTCTCCTCTCGCTGTTTTAAACAGTAAAAATCCAGCGCTCCTCTGGCTGTTTCAAAACTGTGAAATTCCCGGCTCCCCTCTCGCTGATTAAAACTGTGAAAATCCTGCTCTCCTCTCGGTGTTTTAAAATGTGAAAATCCTGCTCTCCTCTCGCTGTTTTAAACTGTGAAAATCCTGCTTCTGCTCGCTGTTTTAAACTGTGAAAATCCTGCTCACCTCTCACTGCTGTAAACTGTGAAAATCCTGCTCACTTCTCACAGTTTTAAAGGGTGATAATCCCAGCTCTACTCTCGCTGTTTAAAACTGTGAAAATCCCAGCTCACCTCTCGCTGTTTTAAACTGTGAAATTCCTGCTCTCCACTCGCAATTTAATCTGTGAATATCCTTCTCTCCTCTCGTTGAATTAAACTGTGAAATTACCTGCTCCCCTCTGGCTGCTTCAGTGCTGTGAAAATCCCATCTCACCTCTCGCTGTTTTAAACTGTGAAAATCCCAGCTCTCCTCTCGCTGTTTTAAACTGTGAAATTCAGGGTCAGCTCTCACTGTTTTAAACTGTGAAAATCCGGCTCTCCTCTGGCTGTTTTAAACTGTGTAAATCCCAGCTCTCCTCTCGCTGTTTTAAACTGTGTAAATCCCAGCTCACCTCTCACTGTTTTAAACTGTGAAAATCCCAGCTCACCTCTCGTTGTTTTCAACTGTGAAAATCCTGCTATCCTCTCGCTGTTTTAAACTGTGAAAATCCCAGCACTCCTCTCACTGTTTTAAACTGTAAATCCTGTTCTCCTCTGGCTCTTTTAAAATGTGAAAATCCCGGCTCTCCTCTCACTGTTTCAAACTGCCAAAATCCTGCTTCCCTCTCGCTGTTTTAAACTGTGAAAATCCCGATGTCTCTCGCGGTTTTAAACTGTGAAAATACTGCAAACCTCTCGCTGTTTTATATTGTGAAAATCGTGCTCTTCTCTCACAGATTTAACCTGTGAAAATTCCGCTGTCCTCTCGCTGTTTTAAATTGCGAAAATCCTGGCCATCATCTCCCTGTTTTCAACTGTGAAAATCGCAGCAATCCACTCGGTGTTTGAAATGGTAAAAATCACAGCTCTTCTCTCGTTGTTTTAGACAGTGAAAAAGCTGCTCTCCTCTCGCTGTTTTAAACTGTGAAAATCCTGCTCTCCTCTCGCTGTTTTAAACTGTGAAATTCCAGCTCTCCTCTCGCTGTTTTAAACTGTGAAAATCCTGCTCTCCTCTCGCTGTTTTAAACTGTGAAATTCCTGCTCTGCTCTCGCCGTTTTAAACAGTGAAAATCCTGCTCAACTCTCACTGTTTTAAAATGTGAAAATCCTGCTCTCCTCTGGCTTTTTTAAAATGTGAAAATCCCGGCTCTCCTCTCACTGTTTTAAACTGCGAAAATCCTGCTTCCCTCTCGCTGTTTTAAACTGTGAAAATCCAGATGTCTCTCGAGGTTTTAAACTGTGAAAATACTGCACACCTCTCGCTGTTTTATATTGTGAAAATCATGCTCTCCTCTCGCTGTTTTAACCTGTGAAAATCCTGCTTTCCTCTCGCTGTTTTAAACTGTGAAAATCCTGCTTTCCTCTCACTGTTTTAAACTGTGAAAATCCTGCTCTCCTCTCACTGTTTTAAACTGTGAAAATCCTGCTCTCCTCTTGCTGTTTTAAACTGTGTAAATCCCAGCTCTCCTCTCGCTGTTTTAAACTGTGAAAATCCCAGCTCTCCTCTCGCAGTTTTAAACTGTGAAAATCCCAGCTCTCCTCTCGCTGTTTTAAACTGTGAAAATCCGGCTCTCCTCTGGCTGTTTTAAACTGTGAAAATCCCAGCTCACCTCTCGCTGTTTTAAACTGTGAATATCGGGCTCTCCTCTCGCTGTTTTAAACTGTGAAAATCCGGCTCTCCTCTGGCTCTTTTAAAATGTGAAAATCCGGCTCTCCTCTCACTGTTTCAAACTGCGAAAATCCTGCTTCCCTCTCGCTGTTTTAAACTGTGAAAATCCAGATGTCTCTCGCGGTTTTAAACTGTGAAATTACTGCAAACCTCTCGCTGTTTTATGTTGTGAAAATCGTGCTCTTCTCTCGCAGATTTAAATTGTGAAAATTCCGCTGTCCTCTCGCTGTTTTAAATTGCGAAAATCCTGGCCATCATCTCCCTGTTTTCAACTGTGAAAATCGCAGCACTCCTCTCGGTGTTTGAAATGGTAAAAATCACAGCTCTTCTCTCGTTGTTTTAGACAGTGAAAATGCTGCTCTCCTCTCGCTGTTTTAAACTGTGAAAATCATGCTCTCCTCTCTCCGTTTTAAACAGTGAAAATCCTGCTCTCCTCTCGCTGTTTTAAACGGTGAAATTCCTGCTCTCCTCTCGCCGTTTTAAACTGTGAAAATCCTGCTCTCCTCTCTCTGTTTTAAACTGTGAAAATCCTGCTCTCCTCAGGCTCTTGTAAAATGTGAAAATCCCGGCTCTCCTCTCGCTTTTTTAAACTGTGAAAATCCAGATGTCTTTCGCGGTTTTAAACTGTGAAAATACTGCACACCTCTCGCTGTTTTACATTGTGAAAATCCTGCTTTCCTCTCGCTCTTTTAAACTGTGAAAATCCTGCTCCCCTCTCACTGTTTTAAACTGTGAAAATCCCTTGTCACCTCTCGCTGTTTTAATCTGAGAAAATCCTGCTCACCTCTCACTGCTTTAAACTGTGAAAATCCTGCTCACTTCACGCTGTTTTAAACGGTGAAAATCCCAGCTCGACTCTCGCTGTTTTAAACTGTGAAATTCCTGCTCTCCTCTCGCTGTTTTAAACAGTAAAAATCCAGCGCTCCTCTGGCTGTTTCAAAACTGTGAAATTCCCGGCTCCCCTCTCGCTGATTAAAACTGTGAAAATCCTGCTCTCCTCTCGGTGTTTTAAACTGTGAAAATCCTGCTCTCCTCTCGCTGTTTTAAACTGTGAAAATCCTGCTCACCTCTCACTGCTGTAAACCCAGCTCTACTCTCGCTGTTTAAAACTGTGAAAATCCCAGCTCACCTCTCGCTGTTTTAAACTGTGAAATTCCTGCTCTCCACTCGCAATTTAATCCGTGAATATCCTTCTCTCCTCTCGTTGAATTAAACTGTGAAATTACCTGCTCCCCTCTGGCTGCTTCAGTGCTGTGAAAATCCCATCTCACCTCTCGCTGTTTTAAACTGTGAAAATCCCAGCTCTCCTCTCGCTGTTTTAAACTGTAAAATTCAGGGTCAGCTCTCACTGTTTTAAACTGTGAAAATCCGGCTCTCCTCTGGCTGTTTTAAACTGTGTAAATCCCAGCTCTCCTCTCGCTGTTTTAAACTGTGTAAATCCCAGCTCACCTCTCACTGTTTTAAACTGTGAAAATCCCAGCTCACCTCTCGTTGTTTTCAACTGTGAAAATCCTGCTATCCTCTCGCTGTTTTAAACTGTGAAAATCCCAGCACTCCTCTCACTGTTTTAAACTGTAAATACTGTTCTCCTCTGGCTCTTTTAAAATGTGAAAATCCCGGCTCTCCTCTCACTGTTTCAAACTGCCAAAATCCTGCTTCCCTCTCGCTGTTTTAAACTGTGAAAATCCAGATGTCTCTCGCGGTTTTAAACTGTGAAAATACTGCAAACCTCTCGCTGTTTTATATTGTGAAAATCGTGCTCTTCTCTCACAGATTTAACCTGTGAAAATTCCGCTGTCCTCTCGCTGTTTTAAATTGCGAAAATCCTGGCCATCATCTCCCTGTTTTCAACTGTGAAAATCGCAGCACTCCTCTCGGTGTTTGAAATGGTAAAAATCACAGCTCTTCTCTCGTTGTTTTAGACAGTGAAAATGCTGCTCTCCTCTCGCTGTTTTAAACTGTGAAAATCATGCTCTCCTCTCTTCGTTTTAAACAGTGAAAATCCTGCTCTCCTCTCGCTGTTTTAAACGGTGAAATTCCTGCTCTCCTCTCGCCGTTTTAAACTGTGAAAATCCTGCTCTCCTCTCTCTGTTTTAAACTGTGAAAATCCTGCTCTCCTCAGGCTCTTGTAAAATGTGAAAATCCCGGCTCTCCTCTCGCTTTTTTAAACTGTGAAAATCCAGATGTCTCTCGCGGTTTTAAACTGTGAAAATACTGCACACCTCTCGCTGTTTTATATTGTGAAAATCCTGCTTTCCTCTCGCTCTTTTAAACTGTGAAAATCCTGCTCCCCTCTCACTGTTTTAAACTGTGAAAATCCCTTGTCACCTCTCGCTGTTTTAAACTGAGAAAATCCTGCTCACCTCTCACTGCTTTAAACTGTGAAAATCCTGCTCACTTCACGCTGTTTTAAACGGTGAAAATCCCAGCTCGACTCTTGCTGTTTTAAACTGTGAAATTCCTGCTCTCCTCTCGCTGTTTTAAACAGTAAAAATCCAGCGCTCCTCTGGCTGTTTCAAAACTGTGAAATTCCCGGCTCCCCTCTCGCTGATTAAAACTGTGAAAATCCTGCTCTCCTCTCGGTGTTTTAAAATGTGAAAATCCTGCTCTCCTCTCGCTGTTTTAAACTGTGAAAATCCTGCTTCTGCTCGCTGTTTTAAACTGTGAAAATCCTGCTCACCTCTCACTGCTGTAAACTGTGAAAATCCTGCTCACTTCTCACAGTTTTAAAGGGTGATAATCCCAGCTCTACTCTCGCTGTTTAAAACTGTGAAAATCCCAGCTCACCTCTCGCTGTTTTAAACTGTGAAATTCCTGCTCTCCACTCGCAATTTAATCTGTGAATATCCTTCTCTCCTCTCGTTGAATTAAACTGTGAAATTACCTGCTCCCCTCTGGCTGCTTCAGTGCTGTGAAAATCCCATCTCACCTCTCGCTGTTTTAAACTGTGAAAATCCCAGCTCTCCTCTCGCTGTTTTAAACTGTGAAATTCAGGGTCAGCTCTCACTGTTTTAAACTGTGAAAATCCGGCTCTCCTCTGGCTGTTTTAAACTGTGTAAATCCCAGCTCTCCTCTCGCTGTTTTAAACTGTGTAAATCCCAGCTCACCTCTCACTGTTTTAAACTGTGAAAATCCCAGCTCACCTCTCGTTGTTTTCAACTGTGAAAATCCTGCTATCCTCTCGCTGTTTTAAACTGTGAAAATCCCAGCACTCCTCTCACTGTTTTAAACTGTAAATCCTGTTCTCCTCTGGCTCTTTTAAAATGTGAAAATCCCGGCTCTCCTCTCACTGTTTCAAACTGCCAAAATCCTGCTTCCCTCTCGCTGTTTTAAACTGTGAAAATCCCGATGTCTCTCGCGGTTTTAAACTGTGAAAATACTGCAAACCTCTCGCTGTTTTATATTGTGAAAATCGTGCTCTTCTCTCACAGATTTAACCTGTGAAAATTCCGCTGTCCTCTCGCTGTTTTAAATTGCGAAAATCCTGGCCATCATCTCCCTGTTTTCAACTGTGAAAATCGCAGCAATCCACTCGGTGTTTGAAATGGTAAAAATCACAGCTCTTCTCTCGTTGTTTTAGACAGTGAAAAAGCTGCTCTCCTCTCGCTGTTTTAAACTGTGAAAATCCTGCTCTCCTCTCGCTGTTTTAAACTGTGAAATTCCAGCTCTCCTCTCGCTGTTTTAAACTGTGAAAATCCTGCTCTCCTCTCGCTGTTTTAAACTGTGAAATTCCTGCTCTGCTCTCGCCGTTTTAAACAGTGAAAATCCTGCTCAACTCTCACTGTTTTAAAATGTGAAAATCCTGCTCTCCTCTGGCTTTTTTAAAATGTGAAAATCCCGGCTCTCCTCTCACTGTTTTAAACTGCGAAAATCCTGCTTCCCTCTCGCTGTTTTAAACTGTGAAAATCCAGATGTCTCTCGAGGTTTTAAACTGTGAAAATACTGCACACCTCTCGCTGTTTTATATTGTGAAAATCATGCTCTCCTCTCGCTGTTTTAACCTGTGAAAATCCTGCTTTCCTCTCGCTGTTTTAAACTGTGAAAATCCTGCTTTCCTCTCACTGTTTTAAACTGTGAAAATCCTGCTCTCCTCTCACTGTTTTAAACTGTGAAAATCCTGCTCTCCTCTTGCTGTTTTAAACTGTGTAAATCCCAGCTCTCCTCTCGCTGTTTTAAACTGTGAAAATCCCAGCTCTCCTCTCGCAGTTTTAAACTGTGAAAATCCCAGCTCTCCTCTCGCTGTTTTAAACTGTGAAAATCCGGCTCTCCTCTGGCTGTTTTAAACTGTGAAAATCCCAGCTCACCTCTCGCTGTTTTAAACTGTGAATATCGGGCTCTCCTCTCGCTGTTTTAAACTGTGAAAATCCCAGCTCACCTCTCACTGTTTTAAACTGTGAAAATCCCTTGTCACCTCTCGCTGTTTTAATCTGAGAAAATCCTGCTCACCTCTCACTGCTTTAAACTGTGAAAATCCTGCTCACTTCACGCTGTTTTAAACGGTGAAAATCCCAGCTCGACTCTCGCTGTTTTAAACTGTGAAATTCCTGCTCTCCTCTCGCTGTTTTAAACAGTAAAAATCCAGCGCTCCTCTGGCTGTTTCAAAACTGTGAAATTCCCGGCTCCCCTCTCGCTGATTAAAACTGTGAAAATCCTGCTCTCCTCTCGGTGTTTTAAACTGTGAAAATCCTGCTCTCCTCTCGCTGTTTTAAACTGTGAAAATCCTGCTCACCTCTCACTGCTGTAAACCCAGCTCTACTCTCGCTGTTTAAAACTGTGAAAATCCCAGCTCACCTCTCGCTGTTTTAAACTGTGAAATTCCTGCTCTCCACTCGCAATTTAATCCGTGAATATCCTTCTCTCCTCTCGTTGAATTAAACTGTGAAATTACCTGCTCCCCTCTGGCTGCTTCAGTGCTGTGAAAATCCCATCTCACCTCTCGCTGTTTTAAACTGTGAAAATCCCAGCTCTCCTCTCGCTGTTTTAAACTGTAAAATTCAGGGTCAGCTCTCACTGTTTTAAACTGTGAAAATCCGGCTCTCCTCTGGCTGTTTTAAACTGTGTAAATCCCAGCTCTCCTCTCGCTGTTTTAAACTGTGTAAATCCCAGCTCACCTCTCACTGTTTTAAACTGTGAAAATCCCAGCTCACCTCTCGTTGTTTTCAACTGTGAAAATCCTGCTATCCTCTCGCTGTTTTAAACTGTGAAAATCCCAGCACTCCTCTCACTGTTTTAAACTGTAAATACTGTTCTCCTCTGGCTCTTTTAAAATGTGAAAATCCCGGCTCTCCTCTCACTGTTTCAAACTGCCAAAATCCTGCTTCCCTCTCGCTGTTTTAAACTGTGAAAATCCAGATGTCTCTCGCGGTTTTAAACTGTGAAAATACTGCAAACCTCTCGCTGTTTTATATTGTGAAAATCGTGCTCTTCTCTCACAGATTTAACCTGTGAAAATTCCGCTGTCCTCTCGCTGTTTTAAATTGCGAAAATCCTGGCCATCATCTCCCTGTTTTCAACTGTGAAAATCGCAGCAATCCACTTGGTGTTTGAAATGGTAAAAATCACAGCTCTTCTCTCGTTGTTTCAGACAGTGAAAAAGCTGCTCTCCTCTCGCTGTTTTAAACTGTGAAAATCCTGCTCTCCTCTCGCTGTTTTAAACTGTGAAATTCCTGCTCTCCTCTCGCTGTTTTAAACTGTGAAAATCCTGCTCTCCTCTCGCTGTTTTAAACTGTGAAATTCCTGCTCTGCTCTCGCCGTTTTAAACAGTGAAAATCCTGCTCAACTCTCACTGTTTTAAAATGTGAAAATCCTGCTCTCCTCTGGCTTTTTTAAAATGTGAAAATCCCGGCTCTCCTCTCACTGTTTTAAACTGCGAAAATCCTGCTTCCCTCTCGCTGTTTTAAACTGTGAAAATCCAGATGTCTCTCGAGGTTTTAAACTGTGAAAATACTGCACACCTCTCGCTGTTTTATATTGTGAAAATCGTGCTCTCCTTTCGCTGTTTTAACCTGTGAAAATCCTGCTTTCCTCTCGCTGTTTTAAACTGTGAAAATCCTGCTTTCCTCTCACTTTTTTAAACTGTGAAAATCCCTTGTCACCTCTCGCTGTTTTAAACTGAGAAAATCCTGCTCACCTCTCACTGCTCTAAACTGTGAAAATCGTGCTCACTTCCCGCTGTTTTAAACGTTGAAAATCCCAGCTCGACTCTCGCTGTTTTAAACTGTGAAATTCCTGCTCTCCTCTCGCTGTTTTAAACAGTAAAAATCCAGCGCTCCTCTGGCTGTTTCAAAACTGTGAAATTCCCGACTCCCCTCTCGCTGATTAAAACTGTGAAAATCCTGATCTCCTCTCGGTGTTGAAAACTGTGAAAATCCTGCTCTCCTCTCGCTGTTTTAAAATGTGAAAATCTTGCTTTCCTCTCGCTGTTTTAAACTGTGAAAATCCTGCTTCCTCTCGCTGTTTTAAACTGTGAAAATCCAGCTCACCTCTCACTGCTTTAAACTGTGAAAATCCTGCTCACTTCACGCTGTTTTAAACGGTGAAAATCCCAGCTCGACTCTCGCTGTTTTAAACTGTGAAATTCCTGCTCTCCTCTCACTGTTTTAAACAGTAAAAATCCAGCGCTCCTCTGGCTGTTTCAAAACTGTAAAATTCCCGGCTCCCCTCTCGCTGATTAAACCTGTGAAAATCCTGCGCTCCTCTCGGTGTTTAAAACTGTGAAAATCCTGCTCAACTCTCGCTGTTTTAAACTGTGAAAATCCTGCTTTCCTCTCGGTGTTTTAAACTGTGAAAATCCTGCTTCCTCTCGCTGTTTTAAACTGTGAAAATCCTGCTCACCTCTCACTGCTGTAAACTGTGAAAATCCTGCTCACTTCTCACAGTTTTAAAGGGTGATAATCCCAGCTCTACTCTCGCTGTTTAAAACTGTGAAAATCCCAGCTCACCTCTCGCTGTTTTGAACTGTGAAATTCCTGCTCTCCTCTCGCTGTTTTAAACTGTGAAATTCCTGCTCTCCACTCGCAATTTAATCCGTGAATATCCTTCTCTCCTCTCGTTGAATTAAACTGTGTAATTACCTGCTCCCCTCTGGCTGCTTCAGTGCTGTGAAAATCCCATCTCACCTCTCGCTGTTTTAAACTGTGAAAATCCCAGCTCACCTCTCGCTGTTTTAAACTGTGAAATTCAGGGTCAGCTCTCACAGTTTTAAAATGTGAAAATCCGGCTCTCCTCTGGCTGTTTTAAACTGTGTAAATCCCAGCTCTCCTCTCGCTGTTTTAAACTGTGAAAATCCCAGCTCACCTCTCGTTGTTTTCAACTGTGAAAATCCTGCTCTCCTCTCGCTGTTTTAAACTGTGAAAATCCCAGCTCTCCTCTCACTGTTTTAAACTGTGAAAATCCTGTTCTCCTCTGGCTCTTTTAAAATGTGAAAATCCCGGCCATCCTCTCACTGTTTCAAACTGCGAAAATCCTGCTTCCCTCTCGCTGTTTTAAACTGTGAAAATCCAGATGTCTCTCGCGGTTTTAAACTGTGAAAATAATGCAAACCTCTCGCTGTTTTATATTGTGAAAATCGTGCTCTTCTCTCGCAGATTTAACCTGTGAAAATTCTGATCTCCTCACGCTGTTTTAAATTGCGAAAACCCTGGCCATCATCTCCCTGTTTTCAACTGTGAAAATCACAGCACTCCTCTCGGTGTTTGAAATGGTAAAAATCACAGCTCTTCTCTCGTTGTTTTAGACAGTGAAAATGCTGCTCCCCTCTCGCTGTTTTAATCTGTGAAAATCCTGCTCCCCTCTCGCTGTTTTCAACTGTGAAATTCCTGCTCTCCTCTCTCCGTTTTAAACAGTGAAAATCCCAGCTCTCCTCTCGCTGTTTTAAACTGTGAAATTCCTGCTCTCCTCTCGCCGTTTTAAACAGTGAAAATCCTGCTCCCCTCTCGCTGTTTTAAACTTTGAAATTCCTGCTCTCCTCTCTCTGTTTTAAACAGTGAAAATCCCGGCTCTCCTCTCGCTGTTTTAAACTGTGAAAATCCTGATCCCCTCTCGCTGTTTTAAACTTTGAAATTCCTGCTCTCCTCTGGCTGTTTTAAAATGTGAAAATCCCGGCTCTCCTCTCACTGTTTTAAACTGTGAAAATCCTGCTCTCCTCTGGCTCTTTTAAAATGTGAAAATCCCGGCTCTCCTCTCACTGTTTTAAACTGCGAAAATCCTGCTTCCCTCTCGCTGTTTTAAACTGTGAAAATCCAGATGTCTCTCGCGGTTTTAAACTGTGAAAATACTGCACACCTCTCGTTGTTTTATATTGTGAAAATCGTGCTCTCCTCTCGCTGTTTTAACCTGTGAAAATCCTGCTTTCCTCTCGCTGTTTTAAACTGTGAAAATCAAGTTGACTCTCGCGGTTTTAAACTGTGAAAATACTGCACACCTCTCGCTGTTTTATATTGTGAAAATTGTGCTCTTCTCTCGCAGATTTAACCTGCCAAAATTCCTGCTGCCACTCGCTGTTTTAAAATGCGAAAATCCTGGCCAACATTCCCTGTTTTGAACTGTGAAAATCACAGCACTCCTCTCGGTGTTTGAAACGGTAAAAATCACAGCTCTCCTCTCGTTGTTTTACACTGTGAAAATCGTGCTCACCTCGCATTGTTTTAAAGTGTGAAAATCCGGCTCTCTGCTCGCTGTTTTAAACAGTGAAAATCCGGCTCCCCTCTGGCTGCTTCAATACTGTGAAAATCCCAGCTCACCTCTCGCTGTTTTAAACTGTGAAATTCCTGCTCTCCTTTCGCTGTTTTAAACTGTGAAAATCCTGCTCTCCTTTCGCTGTTTTAAACAGTGAAAATCCTGCTCTCCTCTGGCTGTTTCAAAACTGTGAAAATCCCGGCTCGCGTCTGGCTGTTTTAAACTGTGTAAATCTCAGCTCTCCTCTCGCTGTTTTAAACTGTGAAAATCCCAGCTCATCTCTCATTGTTTTCAACTGTGAAAATCCTGCTCTCCTCTCACTGTTTTAAACTGTGAAAATCCCAGCTCTCCTCTCACGGTTTTAAACTGTGAAAATCCTGTTCTCCTCTGGCTCTTTTAAAATCTGAAAATCCCGGCTCTCCTCTCACTGTTTCAAACTGCGAAAATCCTGCTTCCCTCTCGCTGTTATAAACTGTGAAAATCCAGATGTCTCTCGCGGTTTTATACAGTGAAAATACTGCAAACCTCTTGCTGTTTTATATTGTGAAAATCGTGCTCTTCTCTCGCAGATTTAACCTGTGAAAATCCTGCTCTCCTCTCGCTGTTTTAAATTGCGAAAATCCTGGCCATCATCTCCCTGTTTTCAACTGTGAAAATCGCAGCACTCCTCTCGGTGTTTGAAATGGTAAAAATCACAGCTCTTCTCTCGTTGTTTTAGACAGTGAAAATGCTGCTCTCCTCTCGCTGTTTTAAACTGTGAAAATCCTGCTCCCCTCTCGCTGTTTTAAACTTTGAAATTCCTGCTCTCCTCTCTCCGTTTTAAACAGTGAAAATCCCAGCGCTCCTCTCGCTGTTTTAAACTGTGAAATTCCTGCTCTCCTCTCGCCGTTTTAAACAGTGAAAATCCTGCTCAACTCTCACTGTTTTAAACTTTGAAAATCCTGCTCTCCTCTGGCTCTTTTAAAATGTGAAAATCCCGGCTCTCCTCTCACTGTTTTAAACTGCGAAAATCCTGCTTCCCTCTCGCTGTTTTAAACTGTGAAAATCCAGATGTCTCTCGCGGTTTTAAACTGTGAAAATACTGCACACCTCTCGCTGTTTTATATTGTGAAAATCGTGCTCTCCTCTCGCTGTTTTAACCTGTGAAAATCCTGCTTCCCTCTCGCTGTTTTAATCTGTGAAAATCAAGTTGACTCTCGCGGTTTTAAACTGTTGAAAATACTGCACACCTCTCGCTGTTTTATATTGTGAAAATCGTGCTCTTCTCTCACTGTTTTAACCTGCCAAAATTCCTGCTGCCACTCGCTGTTTTAAAATGCGAAAATCCTGGCCAACATTCCCTGTTTTCAACTGTGAAAATCAAGCACTCCTCTCGGTGTTTGAAACGGTAAAAATCACAGCTCTCCTCTCGTTGTTTTACACTGTGAAAATCGTGCTCACCTCGCATTGTTTTAAAGTGTGAAAATCCGGCTCTCTGCTCGATGTTTTAAACAGTTAAAATCCGGCTCCCCTCTGGCTGCTTCAATACTGTGAAAATCCCGGCTCGCGTCTGGCTGTTTTAAACTGTGTAAATCCCAGCTCTCCTCTCGCTGTTTTAAACTGTGAAAATCCCAGCTCACCTCTCGTTGTTTTCAACTGTGAAAATCCTGCTCTCCTCTCGCTGTTTTAAACTGTGAAAATCCCAGCTCTCCTCTCACTGTTTTAAACTGTGAAAATCCTGTTCTCCTCTGGCTCTTTTAAAATCTGAAAATCCCGGCTCTCCTCTCACTGTTTCAAACTGCGAAAATCCTGCTTCCCTCTCGCTGTTATAAACTGTGAAAATCCAGATGTCTCTCGCGGTTTTATACAGTGAAAATACTGCAAACCTCTTGCTGTTTTATATTGTGAAAATCGTGCTCTTCTCTCGCAGATTTAACCTGTGAAAATCCTGCTCTCCTCTCGCTGTTTTAAATTGCGAAAATCCTGGCCATCATCTCCCTGTTTTCAACTGTGAAAATCGCAGCACTCCTCTCGGTGTTTGAAATGGTAAAAATCACAGCTCTTCTCTCGTTGTTTTAGACAGTGAAAATGCTGCTCTCCTCTCGCTGTTTTAAACTGTGAAAATCCTGCTCCCCTCTCGCTGTTTTAAACTTTGAAATTCCTGCTCTCCTCTCTCCGTTTTAAACAGTGAAAATCCCAGCGCTCCTCTCGCTGTTTTAAACTGTGAAATTCCTGCTCTCCTCTCGCCGTTTTAAACAGTGAAAATCCTGCTCAACTCTCACTGTTTTAAACTTTGAAAATCCTGCTCTCCTCTGGCTCTTTTAAAATGTGAAAATCCCGGCTCTCCTCTCACTGTTTTAAACTGCGAAAATCCTGCTTCCCTCTCGCTGTTTTAAACTGTGAAAATCCAGATGTCTCTCGCGGTTTTAAACTGTGAAAATACTGCACACCTCTCGCTGTTTTATATTGTGAAAATCGTGCTCTCCTCTCGCTGTTTTAACCTGTGAAAATCCTGCTTCCCTCTCGCTGTTTTAATCTGTGAAAATCAAGTTGACTCTCGCGGTTTTAAACTGTTGAAAATACTGCACACCTCTCGCTGTTTTATATTGTGAAAATCGTGCTCTTCTCTCACTGTTTTAACCTGCCAAAATTCCTGCTGCCACTCGCTGTTTTAAAATGCGAAAATCCTGGCCAACATTCCCTGTTTTCAACTGTGAAAATCAAGCACTCCTCTCGGTGTTTGAAACGGTAAAAATCACAGCTCTCC